>CM044111.1:17478208-17571248 GCA_024174645.1 Lemna minuta
TATCCTTTAAAACATAGAAATTATCAATTTAATCATTTTAAATCATGATAACATGCATTTATGATTATATTTCAAAGAATAAATGCATAAAATGCATGATATTAATGCATGAAATTGCATGTTATCACCTATTTTCATTAGCTTTCCGCGGATAGCAAATTCATCGAATTCTGAGTTCTTTTGGCCCTTCAATTCGATGTTTGACCAAGAACTGTTCATCTTTCATCAGAAGTCAAACGTTGACTTTCAGTGTCAATTACTTTCAATTTACAAATCAGAATTCGATAATTTAGGCTTTGTTAGATTCCTCTGGTTCAAGATTTGGATTTCATTTGACTAGTCAATTTGACGGTTTCCTCCGAGGTGTTCATTTTGGGGACTTTCTGCTCTTCGATTTTCAATAAGTCATGATAAAACCATTTCTTATCCAAAAATCATGAATTTTATATCAATAAATTCTATTTTCTCTATAGTTTCTAAATATATAACTTTTGTAATCTTCTGACTCATTTTGATTCTCTGATTTTACAGAACACCTGCTGTCGGTCTAAGTCAACGCTTTGACTTTGACTTTTGACTTTTCTCTGTCAATCCGAGATTTCAATTATTAAAATCTCTTATTTAGTATATTTATATCATTTTCACTCATTACATATTATTTTAATTTCTGTAAAACCCCTTTTAGACCTAAGTTTGACCAAGTCGACTCTGCGATTAAAGTCAACTCTACTCTCTGTGGATCGACCCGATACTTACATATTACTTGATTTTATATCTTATCTTTGTGAGTTCGGTTTTTATAAATTTTTTTTGACCCACGTTGTTGTGTTCTAACGACGCACAAAAATGTATCGTCACCTGCACCCTCACCAAGTTGAGGAGATGCGCCCGGTAGCTCAATGCGTCAGCAAGGACATTGCCTTTACCCTTCTTGTGGCGGATGACGAACATGTAGTTGATAACATGCATTTATAACTTAAATTCTTGTCCTATTTAACACATATTCATGCTTGTTTTATGTGAATATGATGCATGTTATCATAGTTTTTATGAATTTTTTCCATTGGTATGCCATTCTACTAAAGTTCATATTTATGCATAAATTAGGGTTAATTATGTGCTTTCTTGATGATTAATCTTTTTGCAAGGTTAAATTAATAGGAATTAAGTATTTTCCTTAATTTACTTTGACTTTAGTAGATGATTAGAAGATTTAATTTCAAGAAGAGAATGTTCGATGATATAAAACTGACTTCTTAAAAAATTATCTATGTTTATTTGAAATTCATCCTATATGATTCTTTTAATTTGTATTTCTTAGATGGCATAATATTAAAGATGAAAGAGTTTGTGATCCAATGAAGAAAATTTGAGTTAAAAATGAGTTATATAAATGACTTTATGTATTTCTTGATTTTTCAAGATTTTTTGGATTTTATTTTGATTTTTCAGGATTTATTTAATCAAGCAGGACCCACGGAGGTGACGTGGTGCAATCAACAAGTCAGAATTAAATCACACAATCGGACAGTCAGGATTAAATTGCGCAATCGAATGGTCGGTAGTAAATCGCGCAATCAGACGGTCAGGATTGAATCGCGTGATCGGACGGTCGGGATTAAATCGCGCAATTGCATGGTCGGGATTAAATCGCGCAATTGCATGGTCGGAATTAAATCGCGCGATTGGACGGCTCAAATCACACAAAGTGGAATCCGCGTTCGGCCACGATCCCACCTAATTTTGTGCTATGCGATGGCTGAAATCACACGAAATGAAATCCGTGTCGTGGTCCACAATCCACCAATTTCGCACAAACTTCTCTATAAATAGATGTTCTCCTCTTTGTAAACATAACTTTTGATCAATTTGTGAAGTCAATTAAGCAAATTTTGAGGAAGATCTCTAGTTCATCGTGATCTACCCACGTCTAGACTCAATTGCGAAGCAATTGGAGCGGGATTGATCACAAATTTCCCCTTGATTTCATCGAATTTTCCCCTTGAATTCCGAACGTTCGCGAGGAAGAATCCGAGCAAATTCCCTTCAATCCATGCAAATTAAAGCCTAATTCTCGTGGCAATCTGGTTATTATTCAGATTCGTTCGATTATCAAGTCGTAATTTGAGTTTTTATTAGATTTAGAAGTTTAATTTTGCAAATTAGTTCTTAGTGTTCTTCATTTTCCCCAATTTTTAGTCCAAATTTTTCTAATTTTGAAAATAAGATATGTCTTTTCATCAGCTTTCCGTGGATAGAAAATTCATCGAATTCCGAGTTCATTTGACCCTCCAATTTGACATTTGACCGAGGACTGTTCCTCTTTCATCAAAAGCCAATTTTTGACTTTCGAGGTCCATTAATTTGAATTTAAAAATCAGAATTTGATCATTTTGATCTTTTTATATTTCTCTGGTTCTTAGCTTTCCATTGACATATAAATTGGAAGATTTGGATTTCATTTGGCTCGTCAATTTGACGATTTCCTCAGAGGTGTTCATTTCGGGGATTTTCTGATATTTGATTTTCAATAATTCATAGTAAATCCAGTTCTTATCGAAAAATCCTGAATTATATATCAATAAATTTGATTTTCTATCTAGTTTCCAAATATATAACTTTTGTAATCTTCTAACTCTGTTTGGTTCTCTGATTTTATAGAACACCTATTGTTGGTCAAAGTCTATGCTTTGACTTTGACTTTTGACTTTTCTTTGTCAAATCCGAGATTTCAATTCTTAAAATCTCTTATTTAGTATATTTATACCATTTCCACTCATTACTTCTTATTTTTACTAATTTAAAACCTCTTTTAAACCTAAGTTTGACCAAGTCAATGCTGCAATTAAAGTCAACTCTGCTCTCTGTGGATCGACCAAATACTTACACATTACTTGATTTTATATCTTATCTTTGTGAGTTCGGTTTTTATAAATTTTTTTTTACGCACAAAAATGTATCGTTAGTAGTCCTACAGATACTCCACCCATTCTGTGTGTTTGTCGCTCAACTTTTGATGCGAGTGGAGGTACTCTAGGGCTACATGGTCCAAGAAGAGCATGAACTCCTTTGACAAGATGTAGTGGCGCTAGTATCTTAATACTTGAATGACAGCGTAGAACTTCTTTTTGTACATAGAGTACCAGAGTCTAATTTCATTCAACTTCTCGCTGAAGAACTCAACGAGGTGGCCACCTTGGCTAAGGACACCCCCAAGGCCGTGGCCATAAGCATCATAGGCGACTTCAAACACTTTGTTGAAGTTGGGTCATCACCGCCTTCAGTCTATTGAAGGCCTACTTAGCTACCTCGGTCCAGTAGAACATCTCCGTCATGAAGCAGTCGATGATAGGTGTCATCAAAGAACTAAAGTTCTTGATGAATCAGCCATAAAACGTTGCTAGTCCAATAAAGTTCTAGATGTCCGTGAGATTGGAAGGTTGAGGCCATGATGAGATAGCTCGTACCTTCTTTGGATTGGCGGACATGCCATGAGCTGACACGAGGAACCCTAGAAAGCAGACCTCTATCATGAAGAAGTAGCACTTTTTTGGGATGGGCATATAACTTCTTCTGTCGAAGTGTGTCACAAACTTGGCATAAATTCTTGAGATGATTCTCTCGCCCACGGCTGTAGGTAATGATGTTGTCAAAGTAGACGATGAAAAATTTTCCAATGAATGGGCGCAAGACCTCATTCATCAACTGCTGAAATGTGTTGGGCATGTTTGAGAGACGAAACGACATATCTTCAACTCATCTCCGAGATGAATATAAACCTGATGGTCTCCACTTCTCAAATCAATCTTTGAGAAGACACTGGATCCTGCCATCATATCAAATAGGTCTTGTAGACGTGGGGTCGGAAAACGGTTCTTGGCTGTGATCTTATTAATCGCACGAGTATCACAACGCATACGCCAATTATCATCCTTTTTCAGTGCTAGAAGGGCGGGTACTACGTAGGGTCTAAGGCTCTCCTAGATCAGGGCTTTTGCTAGTAGCTTGTAAACTTGTTGCCATAGCTCCTCATATCGCGTGGGCACCTTATAGTAGTTGGGCAAGCTCCCCACATCAGATCAATCGCGTATTGGTGGTAGCTGGCCGGGTAGATCCTCTGTGAACACGTCTCCAAACTCCACTAAGAGCGGCTTAGCCTCGAGGGAAGGAGAAGGTGGAGCGGCTATGGTGGGGGCATCTAGAGCTAGGGCAAATCAGACTTGAGTGTCTGCGAGCTCGTCCCGGATGCTCTGCTGAAAATCTAGTCCTCGAACCACCATGAGTCATACGCGAGGTGGCGGTCGGCAGTGAGCTGTAGGTTGGGCAGTGTAGGGGACGCATAGGACCTTGCGGCCACTATGCATGAAATGAGCAAGTATTTGCTCTTCTTGCCAACATCATGGTCATATAACCATGGTCACCCAAGTATGATGCCTTTGATTTTCATCAAAAGGACGTCACAAAGGACACTATCATCATAGGTGCTGACTCGCAGGGTTACCCTACACTAGAGTCGCACCAGTAAAGACGTCGTGTTGATCCAAGACACGTCGTATGGGCTTGGGTGCGAATGAGTCGCTAAGCCGAGTCGGTGGATCATTGTATCAAACACAACGTTGAGGCAACTACCATTGTCGACAATCAACTTGCAAACTTGCCCGTTAATCTTCACGTACGTGTAGAAGATCGATGTGTGAAGTGCACAGTCTGCTGCCAGGTCCGGAAAAGATGATGAAGGCCCTACCCGGTTAGGAGGAGATGATGATGGCCCTTGAGCAACCGCAAGACAGGCAAGTGTCATCGTGGCTTGTGGTTATTCCCCTATAACCATCTCCGTGAGTGGCAGTGAATTGGGAATACTGCTTCTGGGACTAGGCACGGCAATATTGACTACTATAGATCTGTGCGGTGCTTTGGGGAAATGGGGAGGGGCTGCGCTGGTGATCTAGATGTAACCAATCACCTTGGGATCCAAGCAATCCTCCTCTAGTCCATCCTCAGAAACCTAGACATCATCTCCCAAGAAGTCATCACCTCCAATGTATCTCGGGGCCTCGTCTTCTAACCCAATAAGTAGGTTTGAAGATGGGCACTAGCTGGCCTGATGTCCCTTGCCCTAGCACTTGAAACAAGTGATGGGGGTAGAGGCCATGGCCGTAGTGCGGGTGGACGACTTAGATGTCACAACCCTCAGAGGTGGGGCAGAGCCCACTGAAGTGGCTGAGATGGTCCAACTATTCTCGCCACTAGGTTGAGGTTGTGTCATCCTTAGTAGACATGCAGCTTATTCCCCCGAAGAGGTTTTGGTATCTCTATGGATCAGGGAGCTTCACTATGGAGAGCGAAAGGATGTGCATGCAAAGAGTCATTAACTCAAGATTTAGAAAGAAGAACGAGTGGATGAGAAGTATAGAAAATTTTAAAAAAATCATACTATGAGCTTTAGTAGATTCCTAGATTAGACTTTATGTTTCCCCAAACGAATACCTAGATCCATAATTCCATCGACTCTTCAACCTCCTCAACATAACATTTAAGCTTGCTTTTCCCCTGGCTTTCTAAGTATTTGAAGGTGTTAATTTACTCAATATTGTCATATTTCATATGACTTTGGAAAGATCATGTTGCTGCTCTCATGGTTTAAAATCAGATCATGCATAGAATACCAAATGAAGGAAAGCAAAAATTATTAAAATTTTAAGTTTTCTAGAAAACTCTCCCCCGCACTCATTCCTTTTATTGTCCTCATTAAAAATTCAGCATGCTCATGGAAAGGAGATGGCAATCATGCTTTAATGGCATGCAAAAAAAGTACATAGTAAATGAGACAAAGGGGCTAAAAGAAAAACTTAGCGAGTATTTGCATTGGTTGCATTCTTCTCTTCATTTGTGGAGTTCTTTTGGGGATGAATTTCCTTATTTTTTTATTCTCTCCTCCTTAGCGTCTCTAGAGCTTAAACAAAAGCAAAAATTAAAGCAAACAGAAAATATAAAAATAAACATAAAAGTAAAAGTAAAATCACAAGCAAAAACAAATACAAAAAAAATAATCAGGTAAACATTATATGAAAAAAAAACAAGACAAGTTTGAGTTGTCTCCCTACAAGCGCTAAGTTTTACGTCTTCAACCGGACTTAACTCCCTCTAGTGACTAATTAGTGGCTGATATCTCAAGAAATCGCAGCTCTTCATTATAGATAGGCGATGGTCCTTCTTCCCCAATGTATGGTTTCAATCTATGCCCATCTACCTTGAAGGAATTTTTGGTCTTGGGATCTAAAATCAAGACCCATCCATTTTCAAACGCTTCAAGGACCTCATATGAAACATCACACCTAGAGCGCAACTTCCCTGGAAAGAGTTTAAGATGAGAATTATAAAGTCATACCTTGTCATGAACATAAAAAGTTTTCCTATTAATATGCTTGTCATGAAAGGTTTTGTTTTTTGGCCTTATAAATCTCGACATTTTGATACGACTCGTTCTGTAATGCTTGGAGCTCTTGAAGTTATAGAAGTCTTTCTTTTTCGGCTTGATCAAGAGATAGATTTAGCTTTTAATAGCCCAATAAGCCCTATGCTTTAACTCGACGGGGAGATTGCAAGGTTTTTTATAAATGAGCCTAAATGGAGATATGCCGATGGGTGTCTTGAATGCGGTGCGGTAGGCCCATAGAGCATCAGGTAGCTTCTCTGTCCAATCTCTTCCATTTGTACGAATTATCTTCGTCAAGATGTTCTTGACTTCTCTATTGCTGACTTCTACTTGGCCATTTGCTTGGGGGTGATAAGGGGTCGTGACGCAATGGTGAACTGCATATTTCTTAAGTAAACTCTTGAAATGAGAGTTAGTAAAATGAGATCCCCCATCACTAATAATTACTCTAGGACAACCGAATCAAGAAAATATATTGCTAACAATAAACTTATTAACCACACAATGATCGTTTGTCCTCGTTAGTATTTTCTCGACCCATTTGGATACATATTCCAACGCTGCAGGAATGTACTCTTTTCCCTTCGATGGTGGAAATGGTCCTATAAAGTTAATCCCCCAAAGATCAAAAATCTCTACCTCAAGGATAGTTTGCAAGGGCATTTCATCTCCCTTTGAGATGTTTAATGTGGATTGACACTTTAGACATACCTTGCAATACCTGACGGCATCCTTAAATAGAGTTGGCCAATAGCAGCCACTCTATAGCACCTTTGCTCCAATCTTTCTCGACACAAAATGTCCTCCACATAAGGACGAGTGACACATTGATAAAATTTGAACTTGCTCCTCCTCCAGAACGCATCTCCAAATAATCGGATCAACCCCTATATGAAACAATTGGGGTTCTTCCTAGAAATAATATCGAATATCATGGAAGAATTTTCACTTTTGATGCGTGTTCCAATACTCGGGGACTGTTTATAATATGCGCAAACAAAGGTATCTTAGTCACAATGGGGAGGTGCTGTTCGTTGGGGAATGTGTCACTAATCTCACCTAAAGATGTGGTCTGAAGTCGAGAAAGGTGATCACTTCCCTTCTTGTCCTTAATCTCCAAATCAAATTCTTGAAGAAGGAGAACCCATCAAATTAGTCGCGGTTTAGACTCTTTCTTGGACAATAAGTAATTTACAGCTGCATGATCTGTGCACACAATGATCTTGCTGCCCAAGACATAAGGCCTAAAATTTTCTAGAGCAAAGACAATTGCTAACTCCTTTTCTGTAGTCATGTAATTGAGTTGAGCATCAGCTAACGTCTTGCTCGCATAACAAATGGTAGTCGGCTTCTTCTTGATCGGTTGCTGTGACAGTGCTCCAACTGCAAAAATCTGAAGCATCACACATAATCTCAAAAGGTAAGTCCCAATTAGAACTTTGTAAAATAGGTGCTTCCACTAATGATTACTTCAGCTGCATAATGGCTTGCTCCCCCTTGTCCTCAATGATGAAATCTTTATCCTTGCACAAAAGAGAAGTCAATAGTTTTGAAACTTTAGCAAAATCTCTAATAAAACGACAATAAAAGCTAACATGCCCAAGGAAACTTCTAAGTTCCCTTATCGACTTTGGGAGTGCCAGGTCTTGTATCACCTCAACCTTGGCCTTGTCCACTTCTAATCCTTTGCTTGAGACTAAATGGCCAGGCACTATACCTTCCCTAACCATGAAGTGAGACTTCTCCCAACTAAGATCTAGGTGTTTCTTAATGCAAACGTTGAAGATTCGCATCAAGTGCTCTAAACACGTATCAAAGCTTGGCTTGAAAACTTAAAAATTGTCCATGAAGAACTCAAGACTCTCTCCTATAAAGTCGGAGAAGATGGCCATCACGCACCTCTAGAAAGTGGCAGAAGCATTACATAATCCAAATGGCATGTGCTGAAATGTATAAGTACCAAAAGGACATATAAATGTAGTCTTCTCCTAATCATCAAGGTGTATCGCTAACTGGTTATACCCGGAATATCCATTGAGGAAGCAATAATATCCTTGACTTGGAAAGCTTGTCAAGAATTTGATCAATGAATGGCAAGGGGAAATGGTCCTTTTTCGTCCCTGAGTTTAATTTCTCATAATCAATGCATACTCACTATTTCATCGAAAGACGCGTTTTCGCTCTTGTCATTCGTCGTCATGGTGATCCTTGCCTTCTTGAGGACAACATGCAGCGGAATAACCCATGGACTATCAGAGGTGGGATAAATGATACATGCATTTAACCACTTATGGATGTCATCCTTCACGGCATCCCATACCTTAGGGTTAAGCCTCCTTTGTGCCTCTCTAAAGGGACGAGAATCCTCCTCTAAGAAAATCCTCCTCCTCTAGTGCACAAACAGGGATCTATCTCCTTAAGGTCTGATAAGTTCTATCCAATTGCTTCCTTCCTTCCTTGCAAGACCACAAGTTGTCTCACCTCTTGGTCCTTATCACGGATATAATCATGGGGATAGCAAACTTATGATCAAGAAAAGCATATTTCAAAGTAGAGGGTAAGGGTTTTACCTCGGGTGTCGTCTCGTTGGACGCAAATGGATCGTCCTCGGGCTCCTCAATGCTCCCGTCCTCGATAGCAACCATTGTCTCCTCAATACAACTCGAAATCTCTGGATCCTCATAAATGTCGATGACGCGTACCTCATCAAACTCATGTGAAGGATGTCGCATTAATTTGTTGATGCTCACCTTCATCCTACTATCTCCTACCAGAAATATGAATTCTCCCTTGCCCCAATCCATTATAGCTTTTGCTATAGCTAAAACTGGTCTCCCAAGTATGATGGGAGCATCAATGAAATCCTTTGTGGATTTCATATCCATGACAATAAAATCTATCAGAAAATAACAATTTTCTACCTTTACTATCACATTGATGTATGATATTTTAGAAAGGATAATATCAATAGATATGATGATGTAAGGAGGGAGAAATGAGTGAAATAGATAAGAATATCTACTGCTTTAATTATGTAAGTATCCAACAATCTAAGTGAGGACCTATGAATGATATCAGTGAGAATAGATTTATAATTTAGAGAGAATATTATAGAGAATGTTTAGATAAGATAAATCGATGATAGGAGAATAGAGAATATAAAATATAGAAGAGAGATGTAAAATAGGGAATATAGAATATATTAAAGAGATATAAGATGGAGTGGAGAATTTTAGAAAGATGAGAAGGTTTTGAGGCTGATAAGTATGCGAGTGAAGAGAAGATAGATGGATGGAATAGTTTGGATAGATGATGATAAGACTAATTAATAATTTATGAAGAGAAGAGAATAAGAAAGACTATGTAGGTGTTAGTTATATAATGAAGAATAGGGATAATGCGGTGGAAATTAAGAGGAGATAAATACGGCGAGGAGAGAATATTGTTTACGGTGATGAGACAGGTGGATAGAGAGATATATATTAAAGGACAATATAAAAGAGATATGATAGAAGAAACGAGACAGTGATGGGGAATATTTTAAGAATAATAATTTTTGGATAAGAAATAAGAACAAAGAATAGATAGGAAGAGATAATATATCGTAAAAGATATAGAATAGAGAAGATGTGGGAAGGCGGTATGACGAGATGACACCGCGAGGTCATCAATTTCACACGGTCTCGTGTCAAAAATAATACCGAACTTACCAATTTTAGGAAATTAACTCGAACTGAGTGGCATAATGGTAAATACGGGTCGAATCCACTGGGAATTAACCAATTTCTTGATGTAATCTTCAAATTTGATCAAATCAGACAAGAAATTGGTGGTAGAAATTGGGGAAAATGAAATTTTAAGAAAGAAGACTTCAAATTGATTCCGCAGAATCAAGAATCATCAAATTTGGACTTGATTTTGCGGAGAAATTGAAATTCGAAGTGGAGAGAAATTTCAGAACAAAGAAATCACGATTTTAGGTGAAATTTGATAAAATTAACTTCTAAATCCTAATCTAAACGAAAATCAAACATGATAGGAGGATAATTTAGGAAAAACCGCTTCCACTAAACCCGTTTAACGATCGAATCATCGCGATTAAACCGATTAATCACGAAGAACACCAAGAACGTCACGACGAGCTTCAAGCGGCGATTTCTCCCTCGATTCTCCACCAAATCTTGACTTCAACCCCTCCGTGGATGCAGAAATAAGAGAGGAAGAGGAAGAAATCAAGAGAAACGAGAGAGAGGGTGTCTAGACAGCTCAATTGGATTGAAATCTCAACTCAGATGCTTACAATCGTGAAGAACAAGTCTATTTAAAGGGCTTTGGATCGTAACCGTCCGATCGAAACGATCAATGGTTACGATGGAACGGTCCATCGTGGACCGTTTTGAAAATATCGCGTCCGTCAGATCTTCGATGAAGGGCTCTGATCACTCCTCAGATAAGCGTTTTAAAAACGCTCGAATCACGCTCGTTGGATCACAATCGGGCGGTCCAGATGCGATCTGCGCCATTTCATGAGAGCCAATATAACTCTTTTAAGTAGGCACGTGCTTGATTGATCTATCAGTGGTCCGCGGCGCATGTGATCGATGCGCGTCGATTCATCGCACCTTCGATCCGACGTCCCATACGCATTCACGTCACCTTCCTAGTAAATAACGTGTGGATTAGTCCCACACGGAAAAGATTTTAGGAAACCGTCGGGTTTATAAGACCCAACGGTTTATAACATTAATAACCCTTCCCATATAGGGAAGGCTGAAGACCTCTTTACATATATATTAAATAAATAGATATAATATATAAAATGCGCCACGTAGGCACTACGCGGGTCCGCGTGGCGCTACCACGTGGCCTTGCGTGCCACGTCGCATCCATGTGGGGCCCGCGCGAAAAACAAACAAAAATTTTCTTAATTTGAGTTTATTAAAAACGGTTTAAAAATCGAAAATAAAATAAGAAAAAATCTGGAAAAATCCCTAAAATTGTAAAAATCATATCTTTCAATATATAACTCCAAATTAATCCAAATTTCTTTCATTTGATCCAAAATTTAATTATCTATTATTCTAAAAAGTCAAATTAAATAAATAATAAGAGTTAAAATTATTATTTCAAAAATACATTCATTTATTAAGATTTTAAACTTTAGAAAATAAAATGAATGTTCATAAAAGTGATTTCTCTTATTATTTTAACTTTAAAAATAGTTATAATCTCAAGAAAAATATGGGTTATCAAGTTATTAAACTCTAATTTATCAAAATTAACCCTAAATTAGAGTATTTTGAGATTATAATGAATTTTTCATAGAATAATAGGAAAATACACATAAGTATGATAACACGCATGGAAATGAAATCATTTATACTTTAATATGCATCAAAAATCATGTTTTATGATGTAAATAGAGCATGTTATCATGGTAATAAAGAAGTAGTGCAGAGGTAGAATATTTAATTTAGTTCTCAGAAAAAAATGAAAAAGGCGACAGAGAATTAGATAGGAAATTAATGTCGATCAACGTTGGACTTATGGACGATGACATGAGAACTATTAATTATGCGACGGTAGAGAGAATGATACCTGATCTGGGGGGTGGAAGATGATGTTCCCGATGCGCCGAATGACCCAGGTAATCCTCAAAATGCATCAGACTTGAATTGGTTGAAAGTGGAAAAAACAAGAGGGAGAAAAGCGGGGAGGTAGAACTCGGAGAAGATTTCGAGAGCAAGAATGGAGGAGACACGGTGAAACACGATGAACACAGATAGAAACGTAACCAAGGTAACCAATTTTCATTAAAAAAAAACTATCCTTTGTCTCTTACAATTCCCGATTTATAGAATTAAAGAGGGCCGTTAGGATGAAGCTTCGCGTCTCGGCGGTTATGTGTCTTCTCGTGGATTGTTTCTCGTCCTATCCTTTTCTGATTCTTGTAGGAAGGTTGGTCGTGGAATCTCGTCAACGCTGTTATCATCAATAGAGGGGAGAGTTTTTGTTGTTCGCATCATTGATCAGATGTTAAAATTTGAAGCTCGTGTGGAAGACGTCATCCATGCTGGTAAGGCGGAAATCCTTTCACAGGTGTTGACTTTTCTTTCACGACAAGGCAAGCGGACGGATGTTATTTTGCACGTAGTCAAGAAGATGGCATATCTAGGTGAATTATCTTTTCTTCATCCCCCACGATGAGATCATGCTGCCTTTTGTCTGCTGTAGGTTCACTCAGACAAGACAAAGAGAGATGTTCGGTGAGAGAGGTGATGGCTTGAACGCTAGAAGAATATCGCGACGGTGGGTTACGGGTAATGGCCGCCGATGGTTACACGTGTGAAGAATAGTGCGTAGGAGGTTATTTCTTTGATTACTCCTTCAAAGCCGGTCCTGTCTAATGACGTTCCTATCGTCGGATTACATGTTTCTCTATACAAGAATGAGAGGAGGCTTGGTAAAAAGAGAAGGAGCCACAGTTGTTCCTCTTCGAAGCCAGTAAAGCGCAAGAACTCCTTGAATTCTTTTGAATATGGCCTTTCTGCTTAGGTCGGCGACGTTGCCGTAGCTCTTGTTGGGTGATAACATGCAATTTCATGCATTAATATTGTGCATTTAATCCCTTTTTTCTGTAAATTATAATCATAAATGCATGTTATCATGATTTAAAATGATTAAATGGATCATTTCTATGTTTTAAAGGATACCCTTAATTTTTCATAAATTTGTAGCATTTTATGAGCATTTAGTGATATGGATTAATCAAGAATACAATTTTCTTTTATTATTAAATGAAATTCCTGTTTTAAATGTATTTACTGACAAGAATATTTATGAAGTGCATTTATAAAAATGAATTTATCAATAATATTTAGAAATATATATATAGAAATAGAGGAAACTCTCTCTCTCTCTCTCTCTCTCTCTCTCTCTCGCGCGCGCGCGCGCACGCGCTCGCACTCTCTTCCGCGTCCTCCACTCTTTATCTTCTTCCTCTTCTCCCTCTTTTCCTCCTCTCTTTTTGGAAACTTCCATCGCGACGGAAATTTCCTTCTAGCTTTCCATCTTCTTGCGACGGAAGTTGTTTCCAACGCAAGAAATTCTCGCCTCCCCCTCCTCGCCATTCCTTCTTCCTCTCCTTTTCCCCATCTTCCTTCCTTCTCTCCCGTATAAGGGGAAGGAGGAGGAAAAGTCTTCCTCTCTTCCCCTTGCTCTCTCTCTCTCGACGGAATTTCCGTCACGAGGAGAGGCGGGAGGAAAAGCCTCCCGCTTCTTCTCCCTTTCTCTCTCATGCGCGCGCGTCGTCCTTCTCTTTCCCCTCTCTTTTTTCTCTCTCCTCGCGTCTCCTCATAGCGGAAGTAATTTCCGTCGCGAGGTAACCGCGAGGAGAACTTCTTTGTCTCTCTTCTTCCTCTCTCTTTTTCTTCCCCACCTTTCCTCCTCGTCCACTCTCTCTCCATCTCCTTCTCTCTCTTGCCTCTTGATGAAAGCACAAAAAGTATGTATAAATACTAAGATTTACCTTTATTTAGCTCAATTAACTCGCAAACCTATCATGATATCTACCATTGCACGAGTTAATAATTTTATACCATCAATACACCAAAGAAGAAATTTTATACATCATTTACTTTGTCTCCTTGTTTTCAGGAACTTATAAGCATGAAAATGGAAGCTAAACCATTTAAAGTGGATGTGGAGAAGGTTAATGGGCTGTCCAAGGCATCTTAAGTGGAGCCCAGTCAAAGGAGAATCGGGGCTCTCTCTCCTCGCTGGGGTTTAAAAGGAAAGAGACAGAGAAAAGGAGGATCTTCTTCAGCTTTTCGTTTTCTTCTTCTTCCTCGAACATTCTCTCTCCTAGGGTTAGACGTTTACAAATGTTGTTCGTAGGTTTTCTTTTTGATTGGAATGATGGAATGTGGATGACGTTGAATGTAATGGTTTTTGTTTTCTCCTTCTCTCTTTTCTGAAATCCATCTCCTTCTATCACTCGCAAAATCGCATTGCCTTCTTCTCCTTCTTTCGTTTTTCTCGCGACCTCGTTTTCTCTCTTTCTCTCGCATTCATGGTCTTCATCGCTCTTCTCTTAATCTATCTCATCTATGCCTTCTTCTAATCGCTCTATCTCTTATTTCTCTTTTTTCTTCCTCTCTTTTCCCTCTCACGCTTCCGCGCGATCTCTCTAAACTCCTCCGGCGTTCATCGTCTCTCTCCTAGAATCCTCTCTCTTAATCCCCGTCTTCCCTCCGCATTGACTACCGGTATTTAATCCTTTCCATCTTCCAGCGTACCTCTCTCACTTTCACTAATTTGCTCACATTTTCGTCCCGCTCAACCTCTATCGCACTATTCTTATCTCATTAGCTCATTTCCGCTGGCAACTAATCCCTCTCTTCCCTCTCTCTAGTTCTATCATTCCGCCTCCCTTTTTTCCGAGTTCGTCAAGTCCATCACTACCATTTTCTCTCTCTCTCTCGTCGTCTCGACTTCCGCCCTTGGCACTCCAGTCTTCATCCTCTCTTATGAGCATACTCCCTCCAAAATTCTATTCAGATCATCGTCTTTACCCTCTCTCTCATTCAATCGCTTACATTCCCTTTTTCTCTCTGTGGCTCTTCCTCTTCCCGCATTCCGTTCAGCCCTTCTAGTCCACCGCGTCTGTGCTTTCTCGCTTTCTTCTTCCTTGTCTTACCACGCGGTCAAACTTCTCATTCCTTTCTTCAACAGTGCCCAATCGTGTTTCCTTCTCCCCGCATTTTAATTTTCTCTCATCTGCCCTCCCATTCTTGACCACTCACGTCGACAATAACTTCCTTGCGCCATTCTTCTCTTTTCTCCACCCACAATTCCGTTTCTACCTCCTGGCTTCCATCACTATCAACCTCTCCCTCTCTATCAATCCTTTTCGTTTCTACTTCCTACTTTCTCACAATCTCGTTTTCTCTCTCTAACTCGCATTTACTCTCTCCCTTATTTCTTCCTTTCTTTCTCTCCTTCCTTCTTATGTTTCTGCACGATATCTCTCTCACTTTCCCGTTCCGATATCCTCTTTCCATTTCAACCTCTTAAGGAAATTCACCTCTCTCCATACTTCATCTTTCCCCGTTCTGATTTCGTCTCCCTCACCTTCCGCTTCTGCTTTCTCTGCGGTCATCTCCTTCTCACGATCGATTTAACTCCTTCGACGCCCAATCTTTTCTCTTCTCCTATCCCTTTCTTCCGCCGCGTCTGTGCGAATCTGCTTCTGTTGCATTTCATCTCCAGCTTCCCTTTATCAACCTCATCTTTCCTATTCTGTCAACTCCACTTCCAATTATGCATTTCCGTTTCTCCCCATGCGTCTCTTAAGTCTTCCCGCCATCCTAGATGATTCTCTCTCTCTCTCCTATTCTTACTAATCTCTCTCTTTCTACTCTCTCATATTTTATATTAATTCTCTAGTCTCACTCTCTCTCTCTCTCGTCATAGTTCTCTCTCCCATTCTTTCTCAAAATCTACACTCTTTCTATCTTTCTCTCTCATTCTATATCTAGCCCTCTCTTTCTAATTTCTCTCTATCTCCCACTATTTGTCCTCTGCTATTTATCTATTTTATTACTCCTTATTTATTTCTCCTGAAAAACATCCCTTCTCTAGTGATAAGAACATAAAGAGTAGCTATAACCACCCAATTATTGCTGATATTTAACTTCATTGAGCTCTCAATACACCAGCTCCTCTACTATTTCATCACTTGATAGTGTAGATTATTAGTTCATCAAGAAGAGTTTATTCTACATACCTTTTGCTTTTCTAATTTTCAGGAACTGTAGAAGAGGAAGAATAGCTAGATACTCCGGAATAGAAGTTCTAAAAGGCTTAATGGGTTGCCCAAAGTAAAGAGATTGGAGCCCAGCCAAAGGAAATGGGAGCCCAGCTGAAGAGGAGAACAAAAGAAGAAAAAGCCCTCTCTCAGAGCCTCCTTCTTCTTCCTTCTTCTTTCTTCTTTTTTCGGTTGTTCCGTCTCTCTCCTAGGTTTAGAATTTCTTCAGCATCGTCCTCAGAATTTTTGTTTAAGATTCAGAATTGTTGGTTAGAAAAATAGAGGTTGTTATTGTTGTTTCCTTTTCTATCTCTCGTAATCTACTCTTCCTCCCCCGCTCAACCTCTCTCGCGTTCTCACCTTTCTCTTTCTCCCTCGTAATCTTTTCGTCTTTTTCTCGCGGTTCTCTCCTTTTCTTTCTTCTATTCTGAAATCACCTCTAGATCCTTCTTCCAATTTCCGATTTTGTCTCCCTCTTCTTTCGCTATTTCCGGAATCCCCACGACTTCAATCTCCCTCGTCTTCTTTCATCTCGTTCTTTCCCTCTCTCTTTCTCTCTTTCTCTTCCCCGAAATCTCTCCTTCTCTCTCTTATTCTATCATCCTCTCTTCCGTCTCTCTCATAATCGTGATCTCTCTCCTCCTGCGTTTTCTTTTCTGTCACTTCAACCTCACGTTCTATCTTTTCCACAATTTCCGTTGCTTCTTCTCCCCTCCATTCTCTCTTCCGCTATTACCGCTGATCCTCCTCGCATATTTATTTCCATCCCTTCTGCTCTCTCTCTATTTCTAAGTTTCTTGGCAAGCTCCTCATCTTCTGCTCCGATTTAATTTCTCCAATATTTTGCGCTCTTCATTATCACTCTTTCCGACATTACTTCCCGATTTCTCTCTCTTATCTTCATTCACCGTCTCTTTCCAAAATTTCTCATCTCCATATTTCCGGAATTCCCCTCATCTTCTTCATGATTTATCTACCTCCTGACCGCCTCTTTCTCGTTCATTCCTTCTCTCTCTTAATCTCCTTCTGAGTCACCATCAATCCCGTCTCTTCTCACTCTTTTCCGACCTCCTCAAAATCTGTTACTCTCGCTCTCTCTCGTCATATTTCTCCCTCTCTAATCTCGCTCTTCCTCAAAATCTATTTCCAGTTTCCTCCTGCGCTCTCCGATCCTCTCTTTTCCCCCTTCTCCATTTCTCCTGTTCATCCTTTTTAACTTCTTGTTTGTCTTTTTTTTAGGTACAATCTCTTAAGTTAGTATTTCTTTCATCCAGCGTTCCGCGTGCGTGAGTCTAGTATCACTCTCTTATTTGTTTTTTTTACCTTATCTTTATTTTATTCCCCTTCTATTCTCCGGGAATTAATTGTCCGTCTCTCATTCTCCTTCTATTTCCATTTGACCCCTCTCTCTCCACGAAGGGTTTTCCTCTCTTCCCCTCTCTTTAACTCATACTCTTTCCCTCTCTCATCACACTCCTTCCCCATTTTTCATCTAATTTATCTTTCCTTCCTTTTCATCTTACTATATTTCCTCACACATCATCTTTCCTAAAGTTTATATTATTTTCATATCTCATTATTTTGCGTACTGTCCAGTTGCCCTTCCCATTAACATGTCCAAGTAGTTTAGATTATCCCCTTCTCTTGCCGCCTATATTGAAATTCTCTCGCCTTAAAGTCCCTGTGGATCGACCTCGGAAACCTATACATCCCAATTATCTGATTTGCTTCATAGTTTCCTAGTTTATAAATATTAAGTTTGATGGGCTTAAAAACACGACGACTTTGAGCCTATCATCTAGCTCCTTATTCTCTCTAATTCTCTCTCCCTCGTACTACATTTCTCTCCCGATTGCCCAACTCTTCATACCTAAGCCTATTATTGATAGTATTGTGCCCTAGAATCCCTGTGGATCGACCTAGAAAGCTATACACCCTACATAACTCTCTCATTCTTAGCTTCCTAGCTTATAAATAGTAAGTTTTTTAGGCCTGTATTCTTTGCAATCAAGAGACAAGAGACAGAGACGAGAGAAGGGAGAGGAGAGGAGAGAGGAGAGAGGAGAGAGGAGAGATGAGCGAGGAGAAAGGAGTGAGGAGAGAGGAGAGAGGAGAGAGACTAATATTTTTTTAGTTTTTATTGTCTTTTAGCGAAGATTGACCAGGCGGGAGCGCAATACTGAAGTTGAGCAGGTTGACCGGCGCAATCTTAGGAGAGAGAAGGGCATATCAATGGCCCACAACGCTCCAAGTTAAAGTCGCAATATCTGATGATCCTGATGGAGTTAGGAGCTGAAATTTTGTGGGCATGATTATCATTTCAAACTCCACAAATCTGCTAGGGTCAATTTAGGCTCAGAGACAAAAAAATTAGGGTTATCAATGTCTTGTTGTTTGCTTCTAGCATTGGCTAGCCAGAAGGAAAGAAAGCAGCGATGGATCATTTTTCATGTGTTGAACTTCATTGTCAATGAAATTCTTCCATCTTCTATTCATTCTTCGTGTTGGATGCAAGATGCCAAGTCCGCGCAAAATATACATCTCTCAAAGGTATGTTTAGATTTGGGAGCATCACTGGATTGTATGTTCATCACGAATCTTTAGATTAGGATCGTTTTCTATCTATTTCTTCCATTTTCCTCATCCGTTCATCCACATTTCCACATTTACAAACCTTAAAAATGATATTTCCACCATCGATCAAGGGTTTTCATTCTTCTCAAGGAGTTTGGAAGCACTTGTTTGGTTCATTTCATCTCCGTGCTCATTTTCTTCCTTTCACTGTCCATTTTCGCTTTCTAAATCTAAAAATACCAAAAAATAGCTTCTGATTTCAATCTCTTAACCTTCCTCCCTGTGGATTCGACCTCGACTTGCCACTGTTCTAATTTAAAATCAGATTTTGAAGAGTTGAGTATAAATTTTGTTTGATATGTAAAATTGCGCATTTAACGACCGCATTTTTACGCTTATGATTGGGTTTCATCATTTTCCTTTTAAATGGGATCTCCATCTTGGTAAGATCCTCCAGGCTTCTCATGCTTGCAAGCGATGAGAAAGATTGCGACTTTCCGGAGAAATAATTTGGCAGCCCTCTCTTGACGGGCAGATGGGTCATGATAGAGGGAAGCCCAAACAGAGATTCAACGGTCTTTAGAAAGTTTGGAGTGTTGGAGCTTGAATATGCATCATAATTCATTAGAATAATCATATTCATAAACTGGAATTAAATGCGTACCTAGATTCACCGGATCAATCTCCATGTGAAGTAGATTACTGAATCGGAAATAGTCTTCTTGAATATCCTTGATGTAACCTCTTGATCTCTAGAGGAAATGGGATTCTATCTTGAGGGTTATGAGCATCAGGTTATCCAAGTGGACTATGGCCTCCTATTTATAGAAATAGAGGGAAGCTTAAGCCTCTAATCAGTCATTAGTTAGCCCATTAATGACTAATGACTGATTTACTACCTCTACACATAATTAACTTCCACACACGTAAATGAATGTCGTAATCCGCAGATTAAACATAATTGAATCACTTGATGGGATTAAAATGATAGCTAATCCACAATAATACATAACGATGTCTACTTAATAGAGATTAGATCTAACAATCTCCCACTTGGACAAGATATGTATTAACTGAATATTGTGAATTATCACTTTATGAGCTCAACTTGATGCTATCATTTGCGAACATTCTCATCAATCTCGTCCATCATCAAACCAGCAACGAACCAAGGGAATTTTTGTCACATTGAGCGTAACTAAACCACACAATGATCACATATAATGATTGAATGAATGACACAGATCGTGTGTGGATGTGTAGCATGAAAATTACATGAAACGTGATTCATACATGTACATTTTCAACTTAGTCCTCTCAAGTCTGAAGAGAGATCAATTGAAATTAAGTTGATAATGGTAAACTTAAACAACATGTCTGTTACATAATAAGCACATGACATACACCAAACTCCCACTAAAATTTTATATCGTCATATGATTTGAGACCCATATATGCAATATGTTCATGGAAAACTAAAGCCGTAACTACTTTAGTAAGTGGATCTGGTAACATGGAGTTTGAATCAATGTGCTCTATTCTTAACTCATTCTTTAACAACCAGGTACTTGACATCTATATGTTTAGATTTTTTCAAGCTCCAATTGTTATTGGCAAACATAACGGTTGACTGATTGTCATGGTAAATCTTAAGTGGTCTTTCAATTCCTTGAACTACCTTTAAATTGTGACGAAACTTTTTCAGCCAAATGCAAATATTTGACGCTTCATAGCATGCTATATGTTCTGCTATCGTAGTAGAAGATGCTAAAAGTGCTTGTCTAGCACTTTTCCATGAGATAGCTCTTCTAGCTAGCAAATAAATGTAGCCTAAAGTTGATTTTTTGCTATCAATGCATTCAGAAAAATCAGAATACCTAATGATCTCTAGTTCTGATTTTTCTATACGTGAACAGGTTATTCTTTGTCCTCTCTAAGTGTCTAAAAACTCATTATGCTACCTTCCAATGTGTCATACCTAGATTACTCATGTATTGACCCAAAACCCTTACTATATAAGCAGTATCTGGCCGCAAACAAAACTTGAACTTACATAAGGCTCACGACCACTTGTGCATATAGAAAATTTTCCATCTCTGGAATTTTGAATGCATTCTTTTGACATTGACTGAGACTTAGCTTGTCTCCTTTAGCAATTGGGGTATCTAATGGTTTACAATCCTGCATACTGTATATTTGGAGAAGCTTTTCAATATAACCCTTTTGTGACAGCCCTAAGATATCTTTAGAACAATCTCGCTAAATCTGAATGCCTAAAACATAAGAGGCATTACCAAGGTCCTTCATCTCAAAGGTGTTTGACAGAAACTGTTTGGTATTACGTAATAAGTTTATATCATTTGTGGCAAGTAACATGTCATCGACATATAAAACTAGAAAAATATACTTGCTCCCACTAAACTTATGATATATACCTTCATTAGTAGTTTTCAACACAAAGGCGAACGAACTGATGATTTTATGAAATTTGTGATACCACAGGCGAGGAGATTGCTTTTGTCCATAAAGAGATTTCTTTAATTTGCAGACCATGGACTTTGGATCTCCTGTCACAAAATTTTCAAGTTGTTCTATATAGATGGTTTCATCAATTTCTCCATTTAGAAGTGCAGTCTTTATACCCATTTGATGCAACTTAAGATCAAAATGAGCTACAAGTGCCATTATGATTCTGAATGAATCCTTCAATGGTACTGGAGAAATGGTTTCATTATAATCGATGCCTTCACGTTGAGTGAAACCCTTTGCAACAAGACGTGCCTTATATCTTTCTGTATTACCTTTTGAATCCCTCTTGATTTTAAAGATCCATTTACAACTAATAGGTTTCAATCCTTCAGGTAACTCAACAAGATCCCAACCGTCATTGTCATGCATGGATTTCATCTCTTCATTCATAGCATCAATCCACTTGTGAGCATTAAAGTTCTGCAAGGCTTGTTGTAGATTAATAGGATTTCTTTATCTCCAGATCAACCTCATGTTCTTGAAGATATAGTCAAATTATTTGAAATCTGAGTTTCCTCTTGAACTGTGGATTCCTATAATGGCGCTTCTTCTTGAGGATATGCAATTTGAACATAGGAAGCCAAAGAACGTGAAATATCTGCTTGAACACATAAAAGAATTAAATTTCCTTATGTATTAACACTATCATCGTGTTGATGTAGGATAATTTTAGAAGAGGTATCTAAATCCTACAATATGGGGGGGATCTATGAAATGATATCACTATGAAAAGATATTAGGAAATCAGTGAGAATATAGTGTGATATAATTCAAAACATAAAGATATATAATAATTTAGTAAGGATGATAAGATGATTAATAAGAGAAGAAAGTAATGTGTTTAAGTGATTGAGAAATATTTAAGAATAAAATAAGGATTATTTATTGGATAATCTATAAGAAGAGGTGGGAGGAAATGATAAAAGAAATATGAGAGGAAGATTAATAATACTGGGAAGGAGAATGTTTAGAAGGGGAGAATGGTGAAGAAATTATAATATGTATAACATAAGATAGAGAATGGAGAGGGAATGAAGGGATTTATGAAATAGGTAGAGTGACGATTGGAGAATAATTTAAGAATAATAGTTTACGGTTAAGAGAGAATATATAGAAATAAGAAGGATGCGACGGTATGAATAAAGCGATACTACATATAATATTTTATTATTATATTGTGGAGATAAAAGAAATATTTAGAGAGATTCTCGGATAATATTCACGCGACGGATAGGGATGAAGCCTCTGAAAAGGTCAATGTTGGACTTAGATATAATATCCAAACTAATTCACGTGAAGAGGATGGAGGATGATACCTGAGATGGAAGGAAGAAGCGATGCTCCCGAATCGCTCCAGTGAACAAGATATTTCCTCTGTTGAATTCTTTCTTTGAGATGGATGAAAGAGGAAAGAACGAGAGGAAGAAAGGGAAAGTGATGGGGACCACTCGCAAAAGGACATCACCTTCAACGGTCCTGACCCGATAACAGAACCTGGAGCGGACGTTGTGCCGGAATTCGAAGTCGACGCGGGCGACGAACGGGTGGGGCGCCCACGGCGCCTGGCGAAACCAACGACCAGGCCATCGGAGTATCTCTACTTCTAGCATTTTCCCGTTCTATCCTCGTTGGAAACAACGATAAGTAGGAGGTTCCTCTCGATGAGAGAACCAACTCGGATTTTCTACAAGGTAGTCAAGGAGTTCCTTTGATAGTCCGGACATTTCTTCGAGAGCGTGAAAGTCTGCCGAGAGGGCAGGCACGACGCAGTAGACGTAGGAGGCTACCTCGCTTCCCCGCTCCCTCCTATCCCACCTCCCCTTCGTTACCTTCCTTCATCTCGATTACGCTGGGCGTCGGAGCGTTAACATCATTTGGTATCAGAGCATGACCACCCGATCGGGAACGGACTTCTGGACGATATCCAACACCCCCGAAAGCCCTGAAGAGATACCAAAATGGGCCAAGGCCCTGGTCTGGAATGTTGAAGAGTTTCGACGGAATCAAGACGAGACAAAAACCCAACTCGAATTCCTCATGAAACAGATCCTGGAACTCAAGACGGAACGGCCCCTCGAGCCACCTATCCGCGTGACTACTCTCCCCGATGAAACGTCGGCAAACCGGGGCACCGAGGGTCGGGAGGAAGACCCGCAATGGGACGCCGCAAAGCAGGGCGCCAAGCCAGAGGTAATGGTGTTCGATGGTTCCCTGGATCCAAAAAGATACATGGACTGGGAAGTGGGATTAGAAGAATATTTTGATTGGTTTCTCCTACCGGAGAGCCGACGAGTCCAGTTCGCTCAGATGAAGCTGGCCGGGCAGGCCCGCATATACTGGCGAAATCTCCAAGCCACTGCCGGACGAAGACGCGAACCCCCAATCTCCACCTGGGAAGAAATGAAGAGTCGTATGCGCGAGAAGTTTGTTCCCGCCTGCTATCGCCCGATGATCATTGATGAGTGGCAGCACTTGCGGCAGGGGGATGTGTCCATTGCGGAATATATCGCGCATTTTGATGATCTTATGATAAGATGCAATCTCGACGAGGAACCAATAGCTACTCTCGCCCGCTTTCGAGCCGGACTCCGGCCGAAATTCCAGCGTGAATTGATTCTGCAGGAAGTAACGACTCTCAAGAGGGCATATCGCTTCGCGACCAATATGGAGCTCTACTCTTCACACGCACAAGGAAACCCCACCTTGTGGTATTGCACTTCCGACACCGTACGCTCTCTTCCCCCAGTCCCAGCCATCACCCCACTTAACCACCAACCCCCTCCCAGCAACCCGGCCTCCACCGTTCCACCCTTGCTCCCACCCTCCCGCTACGACTACTACTTCCACCCCCAGCACTATCCACCTCGACCCACGCCTCGCCATCACCTGGAGGATACGGCACTCGTCCCGGATACACGGCGATTCACCAGCCAAGTCGCACGGTGGCTGCTACCAACCCTCCAGCCGAACGAGCTACTGACGGGCGACAGCAGGGTGGAAGTCGATGCACCGGAACTCCACCTGCACAGTCACCGACTCCGAGTTCGCGGGTCGCTTGCTTCAAGTGTCAAGGATGGGGTCACTTCGCATCCCAGTGCCCCTCTCAACGGCAAGCCACCCGTCCGGCGAGAGCACTCCTCGTCGAAATACACGATGATGAATTCCCTCCGCCTCCCGACATCGTGGAACCTACGACTGAAATTTACGAAACCGACCCCGAACTCGCGGCTGGCTTCGAAGGACCTTCCGGGCTTATGGGATGCATCATCAAGGAAATCTGCCCCCTGACGCCCATGGAGTGCACAATTGCGTTTGCTCGACCCCTGAACCCCACCTCTAGAGGTCCTTGGCCGACACCGCCTCAGTCGCAGGGAACGGATGATCCCCTTCGCACCGCCATCTTCTGATGCAGGACACGGTGGTGAAACCCCTCGTGCCTGATCAATGGGACTGAGGTTGACCGGAGGTAGCCGGTCAACCCTAACCTATGGATAAGCAAATCCTAGACCCTAAGTATGAGACCTCTACCTAACCCTAAGTGCAGGCAGGCGTGCCGATCTGCGAGTCGACTCCGGGTGACCCGGGGAAACTCGTGACGATGGATAGGGTGAGGTCCTCTCGATCCACGTCCGGAGGCGTGGAAGTCGCTCGTCGTGGTGTAGCCGGTAGGCTGCAGCTCACGCTCAGTGCTGGACTTGACGTACGCGAGAGAGATCTCGATCCTATATCCGCTCTATCCTATCTACGTCGTCCGACGGCGGTGGAGACGAGTAAAGGAAATGATTCGAAAAGTAATTAACTTGAAAGAGGGGTCGAAGCTAACCTGCGGGGCGCGAGCCCGGTCGGTCGGGGCGAGAGAGGTCGTCGAGCACGGCAGCGATGTCGGACGCCGGGCGAGTCGGCGAGGGAACGCGGGGTAGCAATCGGCGCGGGGCGGGGCGAAGACGCGTCGTGGCGAGCAAGACGGATCGCGGCAAACACCGGAAGGCGGGAGGTGGCGGCCCGGGCCGGCTCGGAGCAGTTGGGGGCTTGCAGTGAGCGGCCCCGGGCTGGGGCCGGGCGTGCTAGGGTTGTCTCGGGCTGGCTCTGGACCGTGGTGGGCCGGTCTGGACCTGCCTGAGCCGCTCTGGGACCGGCTCGGGCCGCTCGGGGCCGGCTCGACCGGCAGGGGCGGCCTCAGTGGTTCGGGACCGGATGGTCCCGCTCGACCCGAGGCGGCCCTCGGGGGCGAGGACCGAGGGGTTTCGGTCCGTTCGTTGGCGAATCGAGGCGGGCTGGACCTGCCGAGCCGATCCGGCTCAGGGCCGTCGGCCCGGCGCGGACCACGGATGGGGCGCGGCGCGACTCGCGGCCTGACCTGGTCCGGTCGTGGCGGTCCGGCCGGGGCGGCTCGAGCGGTCCCGGGTCAGCCCGGCTGACCTAGGCGGTCCGTGCAGCGGGTTGACTTTCGGGACTACTGGAGGGGGAGGACTGGGTTCCCGCCGAGTCGACTCAGCGGGAATCGTCCCATTTGTCTTCCCCCGCTTTAGGTTTCCCTATGGCGATCCGGGCGGCGCGCGGTGATTCCCGGCGGAGGAGGCTCGCCTGACGGCGGGATGGAGGGAGAAGGCGGGGGACGACGATCCGTGTGGCGGATTGAGGCGCGAGGCTTGACGGGAGGGCTGAGGCGACGGCCGGGCGGCGGAACCGGTCGCCGGGAGTGGCTTCAGGCGGCGAGCGCGACGCGGGGCGCCCTGCGGCTCGACGTGACGGAATCGGTGGTGGCGGGTTGCGACAACGGCGGTCGAGGCTTGGACTGGGTCGAAGGAGGGGGAAAATCGCTGGGGAAGAGGGAGTAGGAGGCGGCGGTTTGGAGGGGGTTCACCGGAATTGGTGGTGGAGGAGGAGGTTGAGGGAGGATTGAGGGTCCGTGGAGGGGCGAGTAGGGGGCGAAATCGTGGGAGGAGGATGATCGGAAAACGGCGAAGAGCGGTTCGCCGGAGAAGGATGTGGAGGGAAGCGGACGTGGGGAGGATGAGGGGGATGTGGGAGGTCCGTGGAGGGGGATGACCGGAGGGGATGGTAGAGCTGCGCCCTGGCGGCGCGGCGGCGCGTGGCGGCGGCCTGAGGCGGCGGCGACGCGGCGGCGGCGGCTGGAGCAACAGCAGGGATATCAGCGTGGCCGGGCAAGGAGTGGCGGGCGGTCGCCGCGGCGGCGGCGGCGGCTGGCAGCGGCGGCGGCGGCGGCGGCGGCGGCGGCGACGGCGGCGGCGGCGGGCGGCAGCGGCGGCGGCGACGGCGGCGGCGGCGGCGGCGGCGGCGACGACGGCGGTTGGACTCCTTCCCCCGACCTTCCTTGAGCAGCCACTTGAGAGGGAGAACACTCCTTTCTTTCTTCAAATGACGGCTAGGGATTGTGGGGGGTCCCTTCCCCTCTTATAGAGCCCCTTGTTGGGCCAAGAGAGGAAAAGGGCCCACTTGAGGCCCACAACCCACACCCATACTCATAGAAATAGAATAAAAAGGTTCACAAAGAAGAATGGGCTTCACAAATGGGATCCCGAAAAGGGAAGAACCCACCCGGAAGCCTAAAGGGAGAGAAGAAATAAACGAGGACCCGCTTAAACACGTGCGGGTCAAAAGATCCATAATAAAGAAATAAAGAAGTAAAGATAAGCGGATAGATCCGCGCGCGCAAAAGGGCTCCTCCGACGCCGTGATATCGTGTCTTGGTGGCGACGGGGGTCGTACGCCACCATCTTCTCAATCTTCACGAAGATCGCCGGCTCCGTCGTCAAGATCCTGGTCGACAGCGGGAGCGTAGTGAATGCAGTCGCGGCCGCCTCCATTCCCGCGCTCGGACTACAACCCGAACGACATCCCAAGCCATACAAAGCCATGTGGATTAATGAGGTTTTGCTGGTCGTAACACACCGGTGCCTCCTACCCTTGCGGGTAGCAGGATACGCAGCGGCGATCTGGTGCGACGTCCTACCTATGGGCATAGGGAGCATCTTGCTCGGCCGGCCCTGGCTGTACGACTGCGACGTGGCGCAGTACGGCAAGGCCAATCGGTGCGTCTTCTACTTCGAAGGTACCAAGCATGTTTGGCAGACTTATATTATGTTGAATCCGGACGACAAGGCGAGGCCGACCGAGACACCCGTCCAAGGGATTGACCCCTCCCTCCTTGGTCTAGTCACAGCGAGACAGTTCGCCAAGGGACTAGAGCGAGACACGCCCATATGGGCGGTCCAAGTGCGTTCCAAAGTACCGGAAGCCACCGAGGAAGCACTCCCCGCCTTCCTCCAAGAGTTCGCCGACGTCTTTCCGCGGGAACTGACCGAGACACTGCCACCGGACCGTCAAATTCAACACTTCATCGACTTAATACCCGGGGCATCCCTCCCCAACCTACCTCATTACAGGTTGAATCCTGCGCAAGGCGCCGAGCTCCAACGACAAGTGGAGGATTTACTCCGCCGCGGACTCATCCGCGAGAGTCACAGTCCGTGCGTCGTCCCCGCGCTCCTCGCTCCCAAGAAAGACGGTAGCTGGCGATTGTGCGTGGACTGCCGGGCAATCAATCGAATCATGGTACGCTACCGTTTCCCTATTCCCCGCATTGACGATTTGCTCGACCAGCTCGCCGGGGCGAGGATCTTCTCCAAGCTTGACCTACGCAACGGGTATCACCAAGTGCGAATCCGCGCCGGAGACGAGTGGAAAACGGCATTCAAGACCAAGGAAGGACTTTACGAGTGGCTGGTAATGCCCTTCGAGCTATCGAACGCCCCGAGCACCTTTATGCGCCTGATGACGGAAGTCATGCGACCCTTTGCCGGTAAGTTTGTAGTCGTCTACTTCGACGACATCTTGATTTACAGCCGTTTCCCCGACGAGCACGAGAGGCACCTGCAAGCGGTTTGCGCCAAGCTTCAGTCAGAGCAGCTCGTCGCCAACGTCAACAAATGCGCCTTCCTCCGGCCTTCAATTACATTCCTGGGGTTCATCGTCTCCGCGGAGGGTATCGCAGTGGATCCGGGTAAGACCGCCGCCATCAAGGATTGGCTAGTACCAAAATCTCCGTTCGAGGTGCGGAGCTTCCACGGCCTCGCCCAATTCTACCGTCGCTTCGTCAGAAATTTCAGCTCACTCGCGGCTGCCCTTACCGACCTCCTCAAAAACTCCCAATTCGAGTGGACCGCGGCCGCCGACCGGGCCTTCCAACAGATCAAGCTAGTGCTCCTCTCAGCATCGGTCCTCCGTCTCCCCGATTTCGACAAGCAGTTCGACGTCGCGACGGACGCCTCCAGCTCGAGCATTGGAGCCGTATTATCCCAAGACCTCCACCCAGTGTCTTACTTCAGCGAAAAACTTAGCGAACCTAAGAGCCGGTATACCAACTACGATCGGGAATTATATGCCATCGTCCAAGCTCTCAAATACTGGAGGCACTACCTACTTCACCGGGAATTCACACTATATAGTGACCACGAGGCTCTCCACTTCCTACATTCACAAAAAAATTAAGCGCCCGGCACGGCCGATGGGTGGAGACACTGCAAGACTACACCTTCTCCCTGCGGCATCGACCGGGGAGCGAGAATCGAGTGGCCGACGCTCTCAGTCGTCGCGCGCACACGCTCCAGATCTCACAGGCGACCATTACCGGGTTTGATCGCCTTCCTCTCGTCTATCAGGATTGCCCCGATTTCCGCAATCACTGGGCCAAGATCTTGCACAATGCCGCCGACTATCCGGAGTTTCGGGTTGACGACGGCTTCCTCTTCTTCCGCGACCGCCTTTGTGTCTCCTCCGGATCAACACGCGACTTCCTCATCTGGGAGCTCCATGGCGGCGGATTCGCGGGTCATTTTGGCATCACGAAGACAACCCAGGCGCTGGAACGATGATACTACTGGCCTCACCTCTGTCGAGATACGCGACGAATGATTGGGCGGTGCACCGTCTGCACCATCGGCAAGATGACGAAACAGAACTCTGGACAGTATCTGCCCCTTCCCGTACCCGACTCACCCTGGCAAGAAATCAGCCTTGACTTCGTCTTAGGCTTACCTCGGACGCGGCGGCAGCTGGACTCTATTCTGGTAGTCGTCGACCGGTTCAGCAAGATGGCACACTTCATCGCATGTGCTAAAACCGCCGACGCCGCGCACACCGCCTGGCTCTTCTTCAACGAGATCGTTCGCCTCCATGGCGTTCCGCAGAGTATAGTATCGGATCGTGATGTCCGGTTCACAAGCACGTTCTGGAAGACTCTCTCGCATCTCATGGGAACGACACTGAAGTTCTCAACCGCATTCCACCCTCAAACCGATGGCCAGACGGAGGTCACCAATCGATCGTTGGGCAACCTTCTGCACTGTCTGGTTCAAGACAATACGGCCTCCTGGGATGAACTCCTACCACGCGCGGAATTTGCCTACAACGCCACCAGTCACCGCGCCACAGGCTATTCCCCGTTCCAAGTCAATACCGAACGCAACCCGAATCTACCCATCGACCTTATCCCTCTCCGCGCACTGAAACCCACCTCAGCGGAAGCACTCGACTACGCCACCGACCTCACCGTGATACACCAACAAACTAAGGCGCGGATCGCTGCCTACAACGCCAAAATTAAAGGCACGGCGGATGCACATCGCCAACCCCTCACCTATCAAGTCGGCGACCTGGTAATGGTAAGGCTCCGCCCGGAACGGTATGCGATGGAGAAAGCTCACAAGCTTCACCCCCGCGCAGCAGGACCCTTCACAGTTCGAAAGGTTGTCAATCCCAACGCCTACAATGTGGCGATACCCTCGGATTGGGGAATCTCATCGACCTTCAACATCGGTGACCTGGTGGCCTATCAAGGACCTCTCGAGGTCCCAACTGAACTCGGATTATCTCCCTACTCGACGGAGTCGAGTCTTTCCACACCGGCGGAGAATGATGGGGACCACTCGCAGAAGGACATCACCTTCAACGGTCCTGACCCGATAACAGAACCTGGAGCGGACGTTGTGCCGGAATTCGAAGTCGACGCGGGCGACGAACGGGTGGGGCGCCCACGGCGCCTGGCGAAACCAACGACCAGGCCATCGGAGTATCTCTACTTCTAGCATTTTCCCGTTCTATCCTCGTTGGAAACAACGATAAGTAGGAGGTTCCTCTCGATGAGAGAACCAACTCGGATTTTCTACAAGGTAGTCAAGGAGTTCCTTTGATAGTCCGGACATTTCTTCGAGAGCGTGAAAGTCTGCCGAGAGGGCAGGCACGACGCAGTAGACGTAGGAGGCTACCTCGCTTCCCCGCTCCCTCCTATCCCACCTCCCTTCTGTTACCTTCCTTCATCTCGATTACGCTGGGCGTCGGAGCGTTTACATCAGAAAGAGGGATAGAACTCGGAGAGGAGAGGAGGTGGGAGAGGCACAGGGAGGATACGATGAACACACAGGGATAAAACGAACCAAGTAACCAAATTTTCATTCATAAAAAAACTAACTTTTTCATGTTACAATCGTCCTTTTAAGGAGGAAGAGGATGGTGTTGAAATGATGGGACGCTTTGTGGTGATTATTCGCGCATGAGAAAGTATGCGAATCACGTTATTTTCTTCTTCGCACGTGGAGTCCTTGGCGGCGGTTGAAAATGAACTATTTGTTGTGGTCGGTGATGAAGTCAACGGTTGCGGAAGTGAGCATTCGGTTGGGCTGTTTCAGAAGTCTCGGATTTTCAAATATATGTTGGACTGAGCTTTAGTGATAGGGGTATAAGGTGATTTCCTTGTTATTGGGTGATGATGGGTCAACAGAAATTGATTCGATCTCTAATCTGTTCGCGAGTCTTCCAAATAAATCAACAAGACGTTGATAGGTTATCATTTTTTTTCCTCTACGCCGAAGCTTCCTTTTGGTTTTCGGTTCTTCGTCTGTCGTTAAATCGCCGTGCAACTTAGCAATTCTTTCATATATTCGACGATCGGCGAATAGCAGTCAAACTAATCTTTATGTTCTTCGGAAGATGTAGAGGATCTCCTTGTTTCTTCACAGTTTGAGGAACAGGGCGATTAAATTTGGAGAAGTGCTAGGTAGAGAAAAGGCAGCAACGCTTTTACGTCCGCTAGTTGACTGAGTTCTACCAAACTTCTTCTGTTGTCTCTTCTCTATTTCCAAGCCTGTAGGAGCGTCGACTAGGTGTCTCGTTTGGCGTCCTTTGGCTTTCATTCGGTAGGTCGACAACAAGGAGATACTGGAGAAGGTAATATTGGAGAAGATATGTCATGAGGCGATACTTTGAAATCAGCTTTATCCGGCGATGACCCATGATGCTCTCCATTGGAAGTTACTTTGATGTTGAAAGGCTTCCGTGGAAGAGGGGAATAAAGGCGAATGCGTCGTTGGAGCATATCCGATTCCTCCTCGAATCATTGACTGGCAACACAGCAGGTGAGCTCGCACGTGGACTAGGCGAGTGGCATTTCGGCCGAATTTCCATATCTTCAGTGATCATTCTCTATAACTATGTCGAGCTGGGACTTCTGTCGTCCGCGTGTTTACCAGGGCACGGTGAGGCAGACAATAACTGGTTGTCAAGGTCACTGGGTGTCGGATAGAATTTCTTCTCATGGCAGGCAGAAGAGGACATATGACGCTATCCTGCGCGCAATGATTGGACAATCACGGATTATCTTCGGGGAGACTTCCTTGCTTCTTTTCTTGTCGACTCTGAGTCACCTTCTATTGCGGTCCTTTTGCAGGGAAGGTGTTGATAGGTATGTTCTTTACTCATCGTAAACACATCATCATTTTCTTGATTGTCTCCGTGATGATGAGAGCTGAAAATGTAGCCCGTCGATTGTATGATGACATGGAGATCTCTAGAGTTGCTTCACTGCTCCATATCAGCAGAGAGGATTGACCTCGGTGAAGAGAACTCAATTAAGTCTTCAATTTAGTGAGAGTCGTGAGCTCCTCTTTGTCTTCATTTCCTTGGAATGTTTCATCTGTCTCAATGCACCATAGATGCATGAGTTTATTCATGCAAGGAAATTGTCTTTGAGTAGAATAACATATAGTTTCTCCCATAGGTAATTAATATGGAGGTCTCTCCTATAATTCTAGCTAAGGGTGGTTTCAAAGAGAGAAGGAATTCTATTAGCAAAGGGATTCCTAGTGATTTTTTCTTGAGACCATTACCTATAACTATAGAAGGTACCTAAGAAACATTGTATAAGATTTGGAAATTAAGGATCCGATATCAAAGGTGAAAGTGTGGTTGACTTGGTCCACTCAAGGAATTATAGGTTTCTAAAGGTAAGGAATAAATGTTTGACCGCGTCAATCTTTAGATCATTATAAAATAGGAAAAAGAGGGAAGATAATTCCCTTAAGATCTACACTCTCTTTAATTATTTAGAGAGGTTTTCTTCATCCATTTAATGAATGGATAATTTTTCAAATTGGTAGATAAGGAGGAGGAGGAGGAGGAGAAGGAGGAGGATAGGTTCACTTAGAACCCATGTGTTCATGTTTCAAAATAATTCTCCATCACGTGTTCTTCCTGAAAGTCCATGTCTCTAACTTTATTTCCCCCATCAAATTCAAATCCTCAAAGAAATGTGCATTTCTAGTTTCAAAATTACCTCTAGAGCTAGGATCGTAAAACTTGAAACCCCAAGACTTTTTCCGAATATCCAACACAATAGCAACTAATTGTTCTGGAGTCCAGTTTTCTTTCTTTAGGGACTTACGATCATGCTTGAGCTGGACATCCCCAGATATGAAGATGCTTCAAACTGGGTTTTCTACCCGTCCATAGTTCATATGGTGTTTGAATTGTTGCTTTGGTTGGAACTCGGTTCAATAAGTATACAACTATCTTTAAGGCTTCACCCCATAAACTTATGTGAAGCGATGATTCAGTCATCATACTTCTCACCATATCTTGAAGTGTCCGATTCCGCCATTCAGCAATGCCATTCATACTAGGAGTGCCTAGCATAGTATATTGAGGGAGAATTCTTGATTGCTCCAGATATGGGTCAAAACTTCTATGACATCGCTCACCAGATGCATTACTCCTTCCATAGAACTCTCCACCACGATCTAATCTCCCACCCTTGATCCTCTTATTGAGTTGATTTTTTTCTACCTCTACTTTAAATATCTTAAATGTGTCCAAGGACTCTGATTTATCACGGATGAGATAGATATAACCATATCTCGAATAATCATCATTAAATGTAACGAAGTACCAATGCCCATTTCTAATTTCTGTAGGAAGTGGTCCACACGTATCCGTGTGAATTAATTGTAATAGCTTTGTTGCTCGTGAAGATCCCTTTCCTGTAGTGCGTGTGTTCTTGCCTTTTATGCAACTAACACACTTCTCAATATCACGGACATGAAATAGTTGGAGAACTCCTTCTATGACTAACCGATCAATTATCTTTTGTAAAATGTGACCGAGTCTTCTATGTCGTAAGGAATAGGAATTTGAGCTAGATGACTGGAGTTTGCTACCTCTCATGCTTGTATATAAAATTAAGTTGGATGGAGTAACAATATAGGTTACTGTCTTGTAGTAAAGACCCAGTACCAATAATATTGTCTTCATACAAGTATAGTCAAATTTTTCTAGAGTAGATACAAACACTAGATTGCATCTAAAAGTTGGTACAACAAAAGTATTTATCAAATAGACAAAATGACGAGTGTTTAGAAGCAATCTAAATGTCCTGAACCCTTCTACTCTAGCTGAAGTATTGATGCTTGTGAGGACATATTTCTCCTCACTTATTGGCTTCCAACAATGGAGGCAATCCTTTCTTTTCTCTCCAAGCATGATATTTTGTACAGTCCTTCTTGAAATGACCATGTTTTTGGCAATGAGAAAAAAAACAAGTCAATGCTTTATCTTGCGTTTGCCTCTTCTGGTCCTTTTGGAGAGCACCCCTTTGATTGATCTTTTAGTGCTTCATATTCTTTGATTTAGAGGTAGAAGCAAAATTTGGGCTTTCAAAAATTGACTTCAAGTAACCGGAGTTCTTCTTGAGCCCATAACAAAGTGAGATCTTCAAGACTCCATTTATGCTTCTAGATACTATATGTCAATTTGAAATGATCAAATCTTGGTGGAAGTGACTTAAGGACAAATTCCATTAGCATCTTGTCGGTTACATCCATGCCCAATTGTCCTAGCTTTGCAATAGCTGTATTCATCTAGTAGAAATGCTCTCAAGTTTACATTGATAAACTTCTGGAATCACTCGTTTTAGAGTCATTAAACATACTCTATTTGAAGTGTTCCACTCTTGAAATTGCTTAGTATCCTTATCTGGGGGTTTAGGGTCACTCACTGCTGAGTCAGCATTGGCATAGGCTAATGCAACCATGACATCATTCTTCCAGTTCTTGAAATTTTTGGAAGTCAAAATAGGAACTTTATTTCCTTGTGTGATGATGTATTTGTTTGAATATATTGCATAGGGGGACAAAGAGAGGCTCACAACTGAATTTGCAAAATTTAAAATATACATTTCCCAAGACATTTGTGCACATTAATGAGTCATCTTTGGACAACATCATCAACTGCTAGCGACATCTTGTATGTGATGAATGTCATTGACAACAAGTTCCTGTCAAAAGGCAAGCTATCTTTTGATGGCATTACCCTTCACAATGAACAATTTACTGAATAATTGTCACACGACAATTCTCACGAGTGTATAATCTCGTACGATGGTCACCTTCCTTTGGGCCAGCTAAGGTCTACATAGACATACTGATGGAGAATTATTTCAAAACATGTACACAAAGGTTCCAAGTGAACCTATTCTTCTCCTTACTCATGAATTTGAGAAAAACTATCCATTCATTAAATGGATGAAGAAGACCTCTCTAAATAATTCAAGAGGGTGTAGATCTTACGGGAATCATATTCCCTCTTTTCCTATTTTATACTGATCTAAAAATTGACTTGGTCAAAGCATTTAATCCTTATCCTTAGATACTTAGAATTCCTTGAATGGACCAAGTCAACCACCCTTTTCCCTTTGATATAGGTTCCTAATTGTCCAAACCATATCCACTATATCATAGGTACCTCTTATAATTATAATTAATGATCTCAAGAAAGAAAAGTCAGTAGGAATATATTTGTATTTTCCTTCTCTCTTTGAAAACCACCCGTAGCTAGAATTTTAAGAGAGATCTAGTTATTAATTATCCATGGAAGACATTATCTTCTTATTCTACTCAAAGACAAAGTCCTTGCATGAATAAACCTATGTATCTATGGAGCTCAATGAGAATGAAGAATTCTAAAGGATCATCATGAAAGGAATGAAGACCTCTCCAAAGCTTTTATGAAAACTAGAAAGTCACTGACTGAGTTCAAGCACCCGATCAAGCAACTAAGTTGAAAGTCCAGTACAAAGGAAGCTTAGTTGGTGAAAATTCAACATGAAGCAAGAGCACCACTGTTTATGTCGCTATTCTGGTGATTTGATCTACCGAGCCTACATAGGTAAAGCCTGCATCTATAGTCTTGAATACCAGAGTCAGCGAAGGATCTTCTAGATTATCCCTCCCATGCGCGCTTATGCCGGGACCTAGCATAAGCTTTTTGAAGGAAAGGCAGGATTTGCTCTTCGTTACAAGCAACTTTGGAACTAGTTAACATGGCCGTTTCTTCTTCTGCCAAGGAAAAATCTGAGACAAGGATTATTTTCCTTGTTTCGGAGGATTAGAAGGACAAGAGAGTGTCCCATGGTCCAACGAGTAAGAATTAAAGAATGGCCGATGGATTGGATTCGTCATGACCGGTTCATTCCAGATAACGAAGGAAGAAACGAAATCACCTGAGCTACGAGAAGATTTCTAAGGTCACGAAGAACCTTCTATCAGGAAGGCGATATCATCTACAACCCTGGCGTTTTTCATATGCTGCTCGTCTCCCCCGAGCCAAAAGGAAAGAACCGCCAGAGGCAAATGACAGAGTATAGCCAAAAGACTTTCATCGTTCAGTTACGGAATAAAGACTATTTGACGGCAAGCAATACGTAGAATAACTCCCAATATAGCAGTAGAAGCCAGACGCATAGGCGGAACGACTCAACTAGTCGGACAGTGTACAAGACCCGAGAATTTCAAAATGACGAACGGCAAACCATCCCATCACCCACACGCGAGGACGATAAAAATAAGAAGCTGGCGCTTCGACTGGAGCAGCTTCAGGACCTATCGACAACAACGGTTCTTCGTAAACAACATCACGATCTTATAATCGCCGAGTTCACCTACAGGGTATCCGGTCCACTCCCAATGAGAATGGAGGCCTCCCGACGTCCGCCTCGGCCTTTCCATCTTCCGATCTAGGGAAAACGTTCCACGTCAAGGTCGTATCGTCAGCACACCACTTCTCTGGCAACCAACCCTTCAAGCAATCGCAGAAATCTCACGATAGTCATCCAATGTCTTGACTTGTCTCTACAATCCAAACGACAACAATATTCGTGGGGTTGACTTAGTACGGGAATCACCGCCATGGACAGTTATCAACTTCTCATCCCCTCGCCGAGTAAGCACCAAAGAACGCTAACCAATTCTACTGATTATCCAAAAGGGGAAAATCAACGCAAAGCAACTTCCGCCGTAACTTCCTTCTCCTTCATTTCTATAAAACAAAAGATGTAAGTGATGAAAGAAGAAGTTGATTATTGACGAAAAGTTTTGTTTTGTGGGTACTTTTACCCCTGTGTTCGTGTGTTCTTGTGCCTCTCCCATAAGCCTCCTCTTCGAGTTCTACCTCCCTTTCCCTTTTTTCCTCCTTTCTGTCCTCTTTCATTCATTGTGTCGGAAGCATCTCGAGATTATTCTCGATTGTTTTGGAAATCCAACAGTATCACTTCCCGCCATTTCAGGTATCATCCTCCCTTATTCTTACTGTGCTAATAGTTCTCCTAAAGATCGTCCATAAGTCCAACTTTATTCTGTACTTCTATCTTACCGTCTATCTCCGTCTTCTTATTCTATATCCTCTATCGCGCTTTCTCTCTCCTATAACTGCTGTTCTATCACTTCTTCTATCTTCTCCGACAATCTCTTCTTATCGGCATATCTGTTCTCTATTCTTATTTCTTACCCGGATATAAAATATCATAAGTCCAACTATATTCTCAGTCATTCTCCTTCTCCCGTACCCCTTTCTACCTCTTCTTTTCTCACATTACTTCTACCGCTTCTCTATTTCCCTCTATATCTCATCCTATCTTCCTCACCTTCCTCCCCGCTACTTCTTCTATTTCCGCCATACTTTCCTTTCTATCTTCTATCTCATTCGAACATCCTAATTTACTTATCCGTGCATTTTATTATAGTCTATCCACGTCATTTCTATTCTATCTTGTCTACTCCATATTTTCTATCTCATATGATCTATCTTATATCATCTACCAATCCTAAATCCCCTCCTATTATAGATATATAAAAATAATTATTATTACTCATTAAATAATACCCATCATTCTCTCCGTTTCACTATCCTACTACCTTTGAAATTATTATACATTAATTTCTCATTCATATAGATTAATTTTCCCCTTATGATATCATTCATAGGTCCTCCCCATATTGTAGGATTTAGATACATCTTCTGAAATATCCTACATCACATACACACCCCATCTAGGATTCAGAATAAGAGATCTAAACAAAAGAGCCCACTTTTGCAGGATTTTGCTTAAATCTAGAAGTCCAAAATCATAGACATGTATATATTTTGTAAAATGAGAAATCTCTTCTATTTCCAAGCCTACCTTAAGATATTAATTCCTTTTAGCCCTTTTTAGGCTTTGGAAATGAAGTAGAGTCTCAAAATAACCCCTTATTGGGCCAAAATTTGGACCTATTTAGCATTATTAGCCTTTAATAGGCCATAGAAATGCTTATAGGGCCAAGAAATAGGCTTAATTTACCATTAGTGGGTTTTAATAAGCCCATTAGTGCTTATTAGGCCTAAAATAGACACGATTTTCCATTGTTGGGCCGATTTTCTCCTTATTGGGCCGAATATAGGCCATGTTTCCCTTTATCGGGCTTTAACAAGCCCTATTAGCCCTTATTGGGCCGGTTTTACTTGAAAAACAGGGCTATTTTCCTTATTGGGCCGATTTTAAGCATAAAATTGACCCTGTTTTTACCTTATTGGGCTGCAATAGGGCCTATTTTACCCTAGTAGGCCTTGAAATCGGCCCTGTTTAATTTAATGGGCCCTATTTTACCTTAGTAGCCTGTTATCCAGCTTAATGGGCCGATTTTACCCAAAATTGGCCCTCCTTTTTTTTTCCTTCGTTGTAGCTCTTTCTTTCTCCTCGTCGTCTTCTTCTTCCCTCTTCTTCTCCATTTTCTCCGTGTGAATGAGGCTTGAAGGGGAAAAAACGGCGATTGCGACAGGTAAGGCGGTGATTTTGGCACGATTTTTGAAGCTAGAGATTGTCTTCAATCACCCCATCTTCCTCCCGTTTTCTTCCTCTTGATTCCACGCGATCTACGTGTGAACAGAACTCGAGGAAGGCGGTTTCGCCGTGAATCTTGAGGAGAACTTCACCGACTAAAAAAAATGGTGGCGAATGCGGCGGATTAGACGTCCTCACCGACTTAAGTGGACAGTTCGGTGATTTTCCGCCGAAATCGAAACTTGTGAAGCCAAAATCGATTTTGATTTCTTCTTAAATCAAGGTAATTGATGGATGAAGCGGTTTCGTATGTTGTTCTTGATTACCACCATACGAGGCGGTTCTTACCTTCACTCGCACGTAAGATTTTCCCCTTCGAAATGACTTGTATTACTGCCGTAAGAGGTGGTTCAAGAATTTTTTTTATTCCCGAGTACCGACATATGAGGCGGTTTCTTTCCTTCCTTCATATTGTCGGTGATGAATTTCTTTCCTTCTCTCATTTTTCCATCTGTCTCGCATTCTCTCTTCGCGAGTCATCGCGACAATATGAGACAGAGCTAGTCCTTTTCTGAAGAGCCGGATCATCACCAACTTAAATCGCAAGAACAATGCGATTCGAAGAGGAAGAACTTACAGTGTTCGTCGAGATCCTACTGCGAGACGCATCATCGAGGATTCTACCCCAAGCATCACGGTCGGGAGATAATTCTCTCCCCTTCCCGTTGTTCACCTTCTTCTTTATTTTAAGAACAATACCAATTCGGTATGTTCTAAAATTTGTAAAATTTCTATAATAACAATCAATAATGATGAACAACAATCAAATGAACTTGTCAAAGAAATTCTAGAAGATCCGATGAAGATTTCTTCCGAATTTCATTGAGATAGAGAATAGCAAACCCTATATATCTCAATTAAAATATAGAAATCATCTGATCATCCTAATGAATAGATGCATAGATTGGCTCTGATACCAATTGTTGGAACTTGAATATACATCATGATTCCTCAGAATAATCAGATTCATAAACTAGAATTAAACGCGTAGCTAGATTCACTATATCAATCTCCATCTGAAGTAGATTACTGAATCGGAGAATAGTCTTCTTGAATATCCCTGATGTAACCTCTTGATCTCTAGAGAAAATGGGATTCTCTCTTGAGGGTTATGAGCATCAAGTTATCCAAGTGGACTATGGCTTCCTATTTATAGAGATAGAGGGAAGCTTAAGCCTCTAATCAGTCCTTAGTCAGCCCATCAATGACTAATGACTGATTTACTGCCTCTACACATAATTAACCTCCACACATGTAAATGAATGTCGTAATCCCTAGATTAAACATAATTGAATCACATGATGGGATTAAAATAATAGCTAATCCACAATAATAGATAATGATGTCCACTTAATAGAGATAAGATCTGACATGGAGATCATACTTCGTATTCATGTGAAGTTCTTATTTAGACGAGCGATTTTTCAACTTGTTAAAGATGTCTTTCATGTCTTTTATAGCATTTTGATAGCATTTCATAGCATTTTAGGGTTTAGGGTTTAGGGTTTAGGGCTTAGGGCTTAGGGTTTTTTTTTTGGGCGTGTTTTATTTCCTTTGTTTTTATCCCCGGCCAGGGGTTACTCCAAACACACGTGAGCCCAAAATATCAACCCATGCTGGGGGGGATAAGGTACGTACCTGAGATAATGTGGTGGCGGGTATTTCCTCGTTAGGTATCCCAAATCAAGGAGTAGTAGCGCCGTGGAGGTGTATGAAGGAAGAGAATCACCCGATTCCCTAAACCCCCTTTGCATCTCTATTACCCGAGATGCAGGGTGAAGCCTATATAGGCACCGACTTCTAAGTGGCATCTCGTATGCCTAAGATGCAAGGCTGAGTTGATTTAACCGTCGCGACTCTGGGCAGATGGAAACCTCATGAACTTGGCACCAAGTGGTAGTGATGGTGCCACTTCATGACTCTATGTGAGAATGGTTTCGCACACTTTAGGGCAGGGAACCCCAAGCGATATGCCATTGACGAGGGGATGTAGGGAAAAGAGTACGTCTAATGCATAGAGAAGGCATGTCGAGTTGTTCGAGACGGTGACATCCTCGAGCCTCTTGTGGCATATATTGTCATATGGTGAAGAGGGATCTCTAACGGGAGTGAACTGCATGGGATGCTAGTGCGACTGCCGTCTGGTTTCCTTCTCGAAACTAGTAATTGACGGCTCGAAGTCGAGTTTGACATTGCATGATGTCAATCCATACACTATTGAGCCGCCAATGTGTACAATGACCTGAATGAAGCATGTCAACTAACACGCGTGAGTTCGATTCAAGGACAATATCTCGAAGGTCGTGTGCTTCACAAAGGAGCAAGCCATCTCGTATCACCCTCGCCTTAGCTGCGGTGTTAGTCTGAAGATTGTAGAAGTGCGAGAAAGCAAATATTATGCGGCCATAATGGTCACGTAATATGCCTCCCCGTCCTGCCCGGCCAGGGTTACCTCTAGATGCTCCGTCCATGTTGAGCTTAAGATGTCTAGGCTGTGGAGGTGGCCCACATGACAAAACGAATGCTAGTCCAAATTGTCGTAGGAGTAATATGAATACCCTAGACCTGAAGTGCCTCGCATATGAAACTTGAGCGTTTCGCTGAAATAGGCACCAAAGAATGGGTGCTCCTAAGCCACTGGGTGACGTGTCGCATAATCTCTATGGCATTCACCATGTTGCCCCCGAAGCACGAACTGTTTCTCCCCTTCCATATCTCCCATAATATGTGTTAAAGCCCACTTCCCTGTCTCTCTCTCTTATTGGGCTTAAGCCCACATTTACCTATCTCTCTCTCTCCTCTCTATAAATACTCTCTCTCGTGCATGTAAGGGTCATATCAAAACCCTATTTCCGTTTTTTCTCATTCCCGTGATCCTCTATTTCCAACATGGTATCAGAGCGGAAACTGGAAATACCTTAGGGTTTCTCTCAAGCGCCGCCGCCCTCAAGCGCCGCCCCCTTGCCCTGCGACGCCGCCGCCATTGGTATCTCCTGCAGCGTCGCCGTCATCTGCCACGCCAGCCCTGTGGCCGTCGCATCTTGGCATCCGCCGCGCCTGCTCCCCTGCCAGCCGCCGATCAAGCGTCTGGCCGTAGCCTTGTCTGCGCCGTCGTCTTGTCCTGCGACGCTGCCGCCTTTGGTATCTCCTGCAACGGGTAGGGGAAGCTCTGTTATCGTCGTGTGGTCTGTGCCCTGACCGTCACGTCTAGCCATACGTCGAGCTCTGCCCATCCGCCAGCCGTCGCTACCTACTGCAGGCCATCGCCCTGCCCAGCCGCCAATCAAGCGGTTGGTCGTCACCCTGCCGCGCAGCCGCCATCAGCTGTCGTGTGGCCTGCTTCCTGACCGTTGCGTCCTCAGCTGGTCGTGACCGCCATCATCATCGTCACCCTGCAGCGCAGCCGCCATCAACTGTCGTGTGGCCTGCGTCCTGACCGTTGCGTCCTGCCCAGCCATCGCGCCCTGGCATTGTGCGTCCTGCTGTCATCGTCGCGCCCTGCCCAGCCGGTCCCTTGTCGTCGAATTCTACTGCAGCCAACGTGCCCTATCGCTCGGCTGCCTTCGCCCTGCTGCCACCGCTGATTTGTCCTGCCGCATCGATTCATATCCCTCCGCCGGTTCCTCTTTCTAGTTACTGATTTCCACATGGCCGACCCTACCACTGTGTCGTCATCCTCTGAGGTTACTCAACTCTCTCAGCCCTGACGGGGTTGTCCCGGCAATCCGAAAAGCACTCTATCGTGAGTGCCCTGGCCAAGCCGGCATACGTGTTCGACGGGTCCAATTATGGGCCCTGGAGGGGCGCTTTCGTGGAATTCCTCAATGCCCATGGCCTTCGGCATCATCTGATTGATTCATCGCCGAAGGAATCGGACCCGGAGTACCCCGAGTGGAGCCGACTGGAGTCTGCGGTATGTTCCTGGCTTATTTCCAGCATAGCGACACAGATCATGGAGCCGCTCAGCATGACTCGTCCTACCCGTGCTCTGTGGCTCAAGTTGGAGACGATGTACGCCAACAAGAGCAACGTCAGCCAGACAGTTCGCCTTTATGAGGAGCTATTTGCATGTCGCCAGGGCACTAGGACTCTCCAGAGCTACTATGGATCAGTTGATGCCATCTTCACCAACCTCGAGCTCTATCAGCCACTGGTCTTGGATCTCGATATACTTCGACGGTACCGCGATGAGCTTCGAGCGGGAGCGTTTCTTAGCGGGTTACATCCTGAGTTGGCTGACATGATCCGACGACAGGTGCTTGGGGGATCCTGGGTATTACCCATAGGGGAGATCTTTGCAGCCGCACTTCGAGTGCAGGACAGCCTGCCCACCTCCCAGTCCTCGCAGCCTGTCGAGACTTCAGCACTCATCGCATCAGGTGGGGCTCCTAGGGCATCTAGGAAGGGCACATCTTCCGGGAAGACCCGGAACTCCTATCCACCCTGCAGGTACTGCGAGAAGCCGACTCACCCGTCAGAGAAGTGCTGGAAGGAGTTCGGGAAGCCTGCTTGGGCTCTGGCTGCCTCTGGAGGTAAGGCATCCTCGACTACGTCCCAGGTGGAGGGATCATCATCGACCACTACTCCCTCGGCTGCGGGAGCGGTTAGCCTCGTGCTATCTCCCTCGGAGCTGGCCTACATTCAGGCATCCTGGGCCTCCTCACTTTGTCCGCCTGCGGCACCCTTAGCCAGTCTTGCAGCACTGACGAGCAGCTTGGTGTCATATGCGGGAGGACGGGGATCTTCTCCAGGTACGCCGTCTATCTCAACCCCTCATATGACTTCTTGGGTTATTGACTCGGGGGCATCTTCCCATATGACGGGTTTTCCCTCTGTCCTCACTTCTTATCGGCTTGAGACCTCCATTCCTGATGTCCGTATTGCTGACGGTCGCTCTTGTCCTGTCCTCGGTTCGCCCGAGTCCCCATGCCACCTCTTCCCTTCCTCTACAGACGTCCCCGTATATTCCCCGGATTCCCGCCAATCTGCTATCCATCGGTCACGATCACCAAAGCCTTTCACCGTGGTGTTTTTTTCTTTCCTCATCACTGCGTCTTCCAGGGATCTCGACACGGGCCGGAGGATTGGGCTGGGCGTGAAAAAGCAGCCGAGGCATCTACGAGCTAGTGGCGGACTCTCCATCTATGGGCCTTCAAGCTCTTTTTGTACTATCTGCTTCTTCTAGTTCCCTTCATGACTCTCTTTTGTGGCACTGTCGCCTGGGGCACCCTAGTTTTGTCAAACTTAAAGAAACTCTTCCTTGGTTACACTTATCTGAGTTTCATTGTGAGTCTTGTGAACTAGGGAAACACCATCGATCGTCGTATCCATCACGCACTGGTCCACCTACCCATCGCCCGTTTGACTTAGTTCACTGCGACGTTTGGGGTCCGGCTCCTCATACCTCTCCTACAGGAGGCAAGTACTACATGGTGTTCGTTGATGACTACACCCGGGCGAGTTGGACATATATCCTGAAGAGTCGAAAGGAGGTACTTTCTCGTGTTCAGCATTTCCTCCTTGAGATTATTACCCAGTACGAAACGATGGTCAAAATCCTCCGCACAGACAATGCTCTTGAGTTTACTCAAAAGGCGATTGAGGAACTCTATCTTGCTCATGGTATAGTTCATCAGACTACCTGCCCATATACCTCGCAGCAGAACGGGGTGGCCGAGCGGAAGCATCGACACCTCCTGGATATGGTACGCACACTACTACTAGCTATGAGGGTACCTCAGTATCTCTGGTGTGAGGCTGTTCTGACTGCTACATACCTGGTGAACCGCCTTCCATCTGCCGCACTTGGAGGAGCTATTCCCCTTCAGCGATTGACTCCGGCTGCTGACCTCTTCTCTCTACCACCGCGAGTGTTCGGCTGCACTGCCTTTGTCTAGGATCACACCCCTGGCCTCTCCAAGCTGGCTCCTCGAGCACAAAAGGGTGTGTTCGTCGGCTACTCTCGGACTCAGAAGGGTTACCGTGTGTACTTTCCAGATCGGCGACAGTACATTACTTCGGCAGATGTGACCTTCCAGGAGGACGTTCCTTACTTTACCTCTACTCCGTTTGGCGAGGACACCTCCTCCCCAGCCCTCCTTCCTTCGGTATCTGCTACCACTGTCATTGACCTCCCTATGTCTGTACCGGATCCCTTGCCTGAGGTGTCACCACCCTCGGCATCCCTCCCGTCTGCCCCATCCTTTGAGCCGAAATCTCCCTCCTCACCGCTCTTCCCTCCCTTGTCACCACCTCCTTCTCCACCACCTCCTTCCCCACCGCCTCCAGCATCTAATCTTGACCTTCCCATTGCTCTTCGCAAAGGAACTCGACAGTGCACGCGATACCCTATCGCTCATTATGTCTCTCCTACCCGCTTTTCTCCTTCCTATCAGTCCCTTGCTTTTGCCGTTCTAACCGAGTCAATTCCCAAGTCGTATACTGAGGCGTTGCAGGTACCGGCGTGGAAAGCGGCGATGGATGTGGAGTATGCGGCCTTCATCCAGCGGGAGACCTGGACGTTGGTTCCTCGGCCTATTGATGCCAATGTTGTCTCCTGCAAGTGGGTGTACTCCCTCAAGTACAATCCTGATGGCTCCATCGCTCGCTACAAGGCGCGTCTCGTGGCTCGTGGCTTCTCTCAAGCCTATGGTCTTGACTATCATGAGACATTCTCGCCTGTGGCGCGCCTCAGCTCCATCCGTGTTCTCTTCTCCATTGCTCTGGATCAGTCATGGCCACTTCATCAGCTGCACGTGTCCAATGCTTTACTTTACGGCGACCTTGATGAGCAGGTATTCATGGAGCAACCGCTTGGGTACGTTGCTCAGGGGGAGTCGTCTGCGGTGTGTCTCCTCAAGAAGGCTATCTATGGGCTGAAGCAAAGCCCGCGTGCGTGGTTTCACAAGTTCTCCCAATTGCTCTTCTCGTATGGCTTTGTCTCTACTGTATCTGATCCGACTGTCATGCGGAAACGCACCCCGCATGGATGTGTTATTCTGGCTGTGTATGTGGATGACATCATCATCATTGGTAGTGACGATGCCGAGGTGGATGCGACCAAGGCTTATCTGGCTCAGCACTTCGTCACACGAGATCTGTCTCCCCCCAGGTACTTTCTTAGACTTGAGATCGCTTATCGTCAGGGGCAGATGTCCATTTGTCAGCGGAAGTACGTGCTAGATCTACTCGAGGAGACAGGGACGCTGGGGTGCAAGCCGGTCTGCTCACCTATGGAGTAATATGAAATTGTCGTAGGAGTAATATGAATACCCCAGACCTGAAGTGCCTCGCATATAAAACTTGAGCGTTTCGCTGAAATAGGCACCAAAGAATGGGGGCTCCTAAGCCACTGGGTGACGTGTCGCATAATCTCTATGGCATTCACCATGTTGCCCCCTGATAACATGCATTTATTAACTCATATTCATGTTTATTTTATGTGAATATGATGCATGCTATCATACTTTTTAGGAATTTTCTCCATTGGCATGTCATTTCACTAAAGTTGATATTTATGCATAAATTAGAGATAATTTCATGCTTAAGAGATGATTAATCTTTTGTTTCGATTAAAAGGAGTTAATCTCTATTATTAAATGATTTCTTGACTTTAGTAAATGTTTGAAAGGATGATTTTAAGATGCATTTATGATTTAGAATGTTTAAGTAGAACTTATTTAATGAAATTTTAATTCATCTTTATTTTCCTTCTTGAAAACATATTTTAAATGCCATGATATTAAAAAGAAAAGAATTTGTGATCCAATGGAGAAAATTTGGATTAAAAAGGAGTTATATTTGGAGAAATATGAATTTCTGAATTTTTATACTATTTTTTCTGATTTTTATTTGATTTTTGAATTGAATTTTTAAGTATTTTTAGTTAAAAAACGCGAAAAAATGGGGTAGGCTTACCGCGGAGCTGACGTGGCGAGTGGGCCCAAGCGGAGCTGACGTGGTGACCGGGCCCAGGCGGGGCTGACGTGGCGAGCGAGCCCACGTGGCGCGCGGGTCCACCGCGCCGTTACGACGTGGCGCTGAGGCCACGTGGCAGGACGCGTGTGGCCCACGCAGGAGGCGCGCCGAGTGGCAGGGCGGCGACGAGGCCACGTGGGCGCCCGTGTGGGGCGCCACGTGTCGCGGAGCAGAGAGGACATAACAGGACAGTTAATAGGGGAGTCTTCTCCCCTATTTAACCGCGTCCGATTTCTCTACTTATTCCGTGTGGGACTATGTTCCCACACGGTTTGTCTGTTTTGCAGGACGCGTGGCGGTGCGAGGAGCGTCAGATTTCGGCTCAACGGCGGTGATTGCGTGGACCCGAGTCCACGCGATCACGATCAAAGCACGTGCGTGATGCTTACCTTAAGTGACGGCGATCGGAGCGTTAATCACTCGCCACGTGGCGTCCTCAGGAGCGCCCAATTTTCATCGCGATTTGATCGTGGAATCAAGCTCCATCGGACGGCGCACGGGATCAGCGCAATCGCGATCGTCCATCCAGTTGGATCGTCATCGGACGGCGGCGGAGCATCGTGGAAGAACTCCACGATCGCGGTCCGATCAAACTGCGATCGCGGCTTACCAGGAATTCGATCGAGGCCCGATCGTGGCCCGATCGTGGCCCGATCATGGGACTTCTTGAGGCGAAAATCGCAGACATATTGAAGCGAAATCGAAGCAAAATTGAGGCTGATTCCAAGCCAATCCGGAAGCTACGTCTTCATGTCATGAAACCGCCACCACGACGCATGGATTCCGCCCCACGACCGCCTCTACAGCCCACGATTCCGGGCCAATTTCTCCTTTAAAAAACTCCGTGAGAAAGTCCGTGAGAAAGGATCCGAGCAAATTCACTCTAATTCGCGCAAATTGGAGCTTAATTCCCGTGGCAATCGGGTTAGTAGTGAGATTCGATCGATTATCAAGAGGTAATTTGAGTTTTTATTAGATTTAGAAGTTTAATTTTGCAAATAAGTTCATAGTGTTCTTCATTTTCCCCAAATTTCGGTCTGAAATTTTTCTGATTTTGAAAATATGATATCTCTCTGATTATAATTCCAAATCACTTGATTTTAGTTTCATTGGATTCCTCTTTTCATCAGCTTTCCGTGGATAGCAAATTCATCAAATTCTGAGTTCATTTAGCCCTTCAATTTAACGTTTGACCACGGACTGTTCATCTTTCATCAGAAGTCAAACGTTGACTTTCGGGGTCACTTACTTTTTATTGACAAATCAGAATTTGATAATTTTGATCTTTTTTGATTCCTCTGGTTCTTAGCTTTCCATTGACATATAAATTGCAAGATTTGGATTGCATTTGGTCATTCAATTTGAAGATTTGCTCTGAGGTGTTAATTTCGGGGATTTTCTGATCATTGATTTTCAATAATTCATAATAAATCCATTTCTTATCCAAAAATTACGAAATATATATCAATAAATTCCATTTTTTCTCTAGTTTACAAATATGTACTTTTCGTAATCTTCTGACTCTGTTTGATTCTCTGATTTTACAATACACCTACTGCTGGTCAAAGTCAACGCTTTGACTTTGACTTTTGACTTTTCTCTGTCAAATCTAAGATTTCAATCCTTAAAACTTCTTATTTACCCTATTTATACCATTTCCATATCTTACATCTTATTTTCTCTTATTTAAAATCCCTTTTAAACCTAAGTTTGACCAAGTCAACTCTGCGATTAAAGTCAACCCTGCTATCTGTGGATCGACCCGATACTTACCTAATACTTGATTATTATATCTTGTCTTAGTGAGTTCGGTTTTATAAATTTTGTTTGACCATCGTCTTTGTGTTTTAACGACGCACGAAAACGACACGTCACCCCCGAAGTATGAACTGTTTCTCCCTTTCCATATCTCCCATAATATGTATGCTATAGTGATACGTATAAGAGGATTTCCTCGAGAGCTAGTTGACAAGTCAAAGGCTCGTCGAAAGAGCTCCCAAGGAGAAACATGGGAAGCAAAATGGAGGGCTGGAAGCCAATTCCCTTGGAGTCGGTGCCAGCACTCCGTAGCCACCTCACTATGAAAGAATAAATGTTTCATAGTTTCACTTTACGGGGACCTACAACAATGACAACGCGAACAGATGGCATGCGTGGTAGTATGCATGTGATCATCAATGGGTAGACCTTGGTGCATAAGTTTCCATAAGAAAAAGGAAAGTAGAGGGACGATACTGGGATGCCAAATGAACTCGTCCAATGTCATTTTGGGGATTCATGTCGAAAATGCTCCCAAGAGGAACTACACGAGAAACTATCATCTAAGGTGAGGGTCCTAGTAGGCTAGTGATGGAGAATTATTTTGAAACATGAACACAAGGGTTCTAAGTGAACCTATCCTCCTCCTCCTCCTCACTCATGAGTTTGAAAATTATCCATTCATTTAAATGGATGAAGAAGACCTCTCTAAATCATTAAAGAGAGAGTAGATCTTAAGGGATTGATTTCCCCTCCTCCCTATTTTATACTGATCTAAAGATTGATTTGGTCAAACATTTTATCCTTATCCTTAGATAACTAGAATTCTTTGAGTGGACCAAGTCAACCACCCTTTTATCCTTGATATAGGTTCCCTATTTTCCAAAACCATATCCACCATATCATAGGTACCTTGTATATTTATGAAGTGATGATCTCAAGAAATTAATAGGAATCCTTTTGATATTAAATGTCCTTCTCTTTGAAAACCACCTCTAGTTAGAATCATAGGAGAGATCAATCACTCATGGAAGAAACTATCTTCTTAACCTAGTCAGGACAAGACATCGACAGGAGTAAACCATGCAATCACAAGCTTATAATCAGCATGAAGAATCTCTCAACAAAGAAGACAATGATGAAAGTCACCCACCTCATTACCAAGGACATCTTGAAAGCATATAAGAAGCCTCATCAATGAAGAATTTCATAAAGAGCAATTCTACATTGAGGAGGACTACCATCAAGGAAGATAATTAACCCAGTTATGAGGAGTGTGAAGGAAGGTTTCAACAAAGAGACTTACCTCCCATCTATCAAGGCCCTCATGGCTGATAAAGAAAAGAAGACTCAGCATGCTATCTACCCATGGACGGCCTTTTAACTATCACCATCTTCCACGATTTTAGCTACATCAATAACTATCTTCACCACTGCTGAATACCTGAAGACTTTGACTGAAGGCGATTAGATATTATTCATACCATCCAGACAGACAACGACCACAAGCCATCGGGAGATGAAAGTGAAGTCAACAACTAAAGCGACGAAAACCGAAAACAGGCTTTCGGTGGAAAGAAATGCAGCAGAAGAATTAGTAAATAAGCCAAAGCCCGTTGAGCTCCCGTTTCAAGCCACAATCCGTGTGAGCACGTGGATTCGTCAACAAAAGATCACGTACAGGCAAACAAGGAGAGATATCACAAGCATTGACTTATTGAGAAAGATGGGAGCAGACACTCTGTGAGACATATTGGAGATATCGCCGAGAAGATGGGCAAAGCTTCTTCGCAACACCAATCCTCGTCAATATCACGACCACTATCTCTAACCTCGTCAATGTCACTTCGTCACCACAGATGAATCTGAGAAGAAACGACATCCTACGTAGCCGGTTGACGGAAAAGAAAACAAAGGGCAGTTATAGCCGCCCCACTTACCTCATATCAGCGTGAGTAAGAGAAGATTCAACGCCTCTCCACCATGAGAAGTCCACATCGTACGCGCGAAAGACCATAATTTTGGAAACTTACTAAACTACCGGGCGCCACGAAATCAAGGCGGGTTGACCAGTCAGCCAATGCGGAAAATCACTTTCGCGAATCGACGCATCTCCGTAACCTCTCTTCTTTCATTGCTGTAAAACGAAACCTGTACGTGGAGAAAAAGTCAGTTGATTATTGATAAAATTGGTTACCCGTGGTTCGTTTTTATCCCTGTGTCTTCATCATCTTCCCTGTTTCTCCACCTTCCTCCCGCAACCTCATCATCTCCGATTCTACCTCCCTCTCTTTTCTCCCTCCTTTCTGTCGTCTTTCATCCATCTCCTGTCAGAGCAAAACCGAGGAATATCCGGACCAATGAAGCAATTCGGGAGCGTCGCTTTTTCCTTTCTCTCAGGTATCATCCTCTCTTCTCTTTCCTGTGAAATAGTTCGTAACTTAATATCATAAGTCCATCCTTATTCACCTCCTTGTCTTCACGTTCAACCCCATCCTTCTCTCCTCCCGTCTCATTCGCCTCTCGTATCGTCTCTCTATTCCTTAAATTAGAATACAAAACATTATCTCCCCAATTCTATGTCATCGCCATTTTATGAATATCTCATTCCATATCATATATTTTATATTAAACCCTCACTCTTCTTCTTTTCATCGTCCTATTTCTCCTCTCCATAACCCGCATTTCTTATATCGGGATAACTATTCTCTATATTAACTAGTTATAATATCTAAGATATTTATTATCCTTCTCATATTCATATACTCGATTTATTTTCTTCTTCATATAAATAGAATATCCCTCTTCCAAATTTCTCCTATTTTGATTATCTCTTCTATCATCATCATTTTTAAATTATCTATTCTATATTATTATTCACTGATATCATTTCATAGGTCCTCCCCTTATTTGTAGGATTATTTTCTTGATAATATCATTATTATCATACATAGTAAAGCATTCTAAAATATCCTACATCAGCTGGTCTCTGCACATGCCAATCGTGGTCTCTGACATGTCCTCTAATAATCTAAGTGGAAGTCCATGTCTCTCTAAGAAGCTATACGTATTTCCTACAATAAGTTGAGTTACTAGGAGACGAGGCCAAGAGGGTATGAAGTGTTGATGGGTTGCCAAAGGGGCCTCCCCAAGCCAAGTGTCATACGATGTAGTGATCGCACTTTGGCCCACACTCTAGCGAATCAATAGTGCCATTTTTAGCCAATGTCATTGCCGATTTGTACACCTTTTCCCACCCTAGACGTCAGATAGTTGACGAGCCCACTCGTCGTACTTAGGCGACACAACGGATCCCGGTGTGCTCGTGGTCCTCATCCTCCACAGGAGTATCTTTTAAAGCATGTTAAGAACGTCTTCAGATCGCCTTATCCCAAGGCTGCCTTCATCTAAAGGACGACATGCTTTCTCCCAAGACACTCTACGTTGGCGTCTCGATCCCTAGAGCTTGCTGTCCCACATGAATGACATACATATCTGTCGAATGGAGTGAGGGATAATATCAAGTACTTCATGAACCTCTAAGAGATGTAGCGGCATGCTCATGAGTACGTGTCGTATCAAGCGTTGGATGCGCCACCTTAGTGAGAGAATCTAGAACTTCCATCCAGCGAGTTTCTTTCTCAATTTACTTAATAGTCCATAGAATTAGCGTACTCCTTCTGCGTACAAAAATATGGGGCATCCAAGATATTCGAGAAGTAAATAGCTAGGAGATAAAATTGGTAATATCTTGTACGTAGAGGAGTTTAAGGTTTAGGGTTTGGTGTTTACGGATTCGGGTTTAGGGTTTAGGGTTTAGAGTTTAGGGTTTAGGGTTTAGGGTTTAGGGTTTAGGGTTTAGGGTTTAGGGTTTAGGGTTTAGGGTTTAGGGTTTAGGGTTTAGGGTTTAGGGTTTAGGGTTTAGGGTTTAGGGTTTAGGGTTTAGGGTTTAGGGTTTAGGGTTTAGGGTTTAGGGTTTAGGGTTTAGGGTTTAGGGTTTAGGGTTTAGGGTTTAGGGTTTAGGGTTTAGGGTTTAATAAATCAAATCTCACTACTTACCCGATTGCCATGAGAATTAGGCTTCCATTTGCGTGGATTGAAGGGAATTTGCTCGAATTCTTCCTCGCGGACGTTTGAAATGCAAGGGGAAAATTCGATGAAATCAAGGGGAAATTCGTGATCAATCCCGCTCCAAATCCTTTGCAATTGAGTCTAAACGCGGGGGGATCACAAAGAACTTAGGATCTTCCTGGAAATTCACTTAATTACCTTCACGAATCAATCAAAAGTTGAAGAACAAAGGAGGGAATACATGGGTTTTTAAAAGGAAAATTGGCCCAAAATTGTTGGCAATTAAGGCGGTCGTGGGAGTGGATTTGCGGAGTCGTGGGAGCGATTCTCTTGCGCGACGTTGTGGCTTCAATTTCACGACAAATCTGCTGCAACTTTGCTTCCAAAAGCACCACGATCGGGCCACGATCACTTTTAATTTCCCTTCAAAAATAGACCGCGATCGCTTCAATTTCGCTTCAAAAAGAGGTGAAATTTCGTTGGATTCCTGCGCCGTGCCTCGTGGCCTTGATTCCACCACGGAAGAGCCATGATCGCGCCGTGATCGCAGTTCGATCGGACTACGATCGTGGAGTCTTCCGCGAATCCTCCAAGCCGTCTGATTGAGCTTCCGTTGAGAGGACGGTCCGATGTCGATCGTGCAACATCCACTTTGATGAAGATCCGGTGCTCTTCGTGTCGCCACGGGGCGTCAGGTGAGCCATCCGATCACGTCACTTAATATGCATATTAAGCACGTGCCTGATTTGATGACCGCGTGGATTCGGGTCCACGCTATCAACGTCTTCGCGGTGAGATCTGACGCTAGTCACGCGTCCACGTCCACCGCAAGGTAAGAAATTACGTGGGAGACATAGTCTCACACGAGAATAAAACTTGAAAAACTCTGTCGTGTATATAATATAGAGGAAACCAAAGGGTTAGCTTAAGTTCCTCTATGGAATGCTTATACGTACTATACCCAATCTATGTAATATAAATATGATAAATATACGCGCAAACGTGTCAACCGTGCGCCACGCGTGGGCCACTCGTGGCCCTGCCACGTGGCCTCATAGCCACGTCGCATCCGCACGGTGGTCCTGCGCACCACGTCTGCTTGCTGCCACGTCAACTCACCATGTCAGCTCGTTGCCACGTCAGGTACGCGCGCCACATCAGCATATGGGGCCTGTGGACCAAAATACCCCCCTTTTTTTGTGAGTTAAATAAAAATTCATAAAAAAATCATTTTAAAAATCAAATTAAAATCAGAAAAAGGCATAAACTTTAGAAATTCATAATTGGAAATATACAACTCCTTTTTAGTTGAAATTTTCTCCATTGGATCATAAATTCTTTCCTTTTTAATATTATGCCATTAAAAATATAATTTCAAAGAAGAATTTAAAATGAATTAAAAATTACTTACTCCTTTCTTAAGAATTCTTCTTACTTATAATTTCATCTTGGGATTATTGTACTCTAAAGTCAAAAGCAATTCAAAAAGAGATTAATATCTATTAATTTTAACTTTGCAAAAGACTGATCATCCATCAAGCATGAAATTATCCCTAATTTATGCATAAATATTGAATTTAATGAAATTATTTACCAATGGAGAAAATTCCTAAAAAGTATGATAACATGCATCATATTCACATAAAATAAACATGAATATTAGTTAATTAGGATAAGAATTTAAGTTATAAATGCATGTTATCAAATACCCACTAGGTAATCAAAGTGTCCACGACCTCTGATAAATCCGAAACTCAAGCGGATCGTTATTAACTAAGGATTATCCATCATTCAGACACCGTCAACGTCACCCTGAGTCAAAGAACATGAAGTTATCACTAAGGCTCGCAAGAAGACAATAGGATATCAAAGAGCTTCCCATGACGTCGGATCTACCGATGAGCATTATCCGACTACATCCACTCCAAAGGAAAATTTCAACATCACTACAGACCTGAAAGTTCGTCAGACAGTAATTGCGGATTCACTAAAGACATAACAATATTTCCGATGCCTGAGTAACTGCCATTCGTGAAAACAACTTCTGCAAAATTCCGCTTCGCTGTAACTCCTCTTTTCTTGATCCTATAAAATGGAAAATTGTAAGAGAACAAAGTATGTTGTTTTTTTATTAAACTTTGGTTACTCTTTGGTTATTTCTTACCTTTGTGTTCATAGTATTTTCCTGTGCCTCTCCCGCATTCCCTCTTCTCCGAGATTCTATCCTCCTATCTTTTATCCCTCCATCTCTTTCCTCTTTCATTCACATCGAGTCAAGAAACAAATGACAAAAACCTGTGAATCGTTCGGAATTTCTAGGAGCATCGCTTACCCGTCGCAAATCAGGTGTCGTCCTCTCTCTTCACCTGTGATTGATAGTTCTACTAAAATCCGTATGTCCAATATTAGTCGTTGTCTTTCCTCTTCTCGGTCTTCAATCTATTCTTTGTTCCGATATCTAAATTCCAAAATTATTACTAAAGTAGACCATCTCAATCATCATTTTCTCCCTCTTAAAATTCACCCTATTATTCACTTCCACCCTCATCATATACTGTACTACCATATCCTCCCTAAATTACAAATTTATTCTCACTGATATCACTTCATAGGTCCTCCATTAGATTGTAGGATTATTATATAATTAAAATCAGTAGATTCTTTCCTTATTTCACTCATCTCTCCTCACATATTCACCTTCACATCTTCATCTTCATACATATCATATCTTTCTAAAATATCCTACATCAGCCTTCCACGAAGAGATCCCTTAACTACCCATAGCCGCCTCTCTTATTTGCGGTGCAACACTTCACATCTATTCCTCGCTTCCTCTAAACCTTTAACCCTAATAAAGGGATGATTGTAAGAAAGAAAGGCAAGTCTTTATTGATAAATGATATGTTCTCTTTGGCTAAATTTTCTACTGTGTTCATTGTGTTCTTCATTATCCTTCTCCCTTCCAAAAACTCATCATGAGTTCTGTCCTCCTCTCTTTTCTCCCTCCACTGCTGTCCTCTTTCCTCCATCTCAATTAAGAAGCAAACATAGGATATCTTTGATAGTGGGGAGATCTCAAAGCATCAACTTCACGTCAGAATAAGGTATCATCCTCTCTCCTCTAACCGTGTTCAATAGTTCAACTATTAGATCCGTAAGTCCAACTTAGACTCTTCCATCCTATCTATTCTCTATCTCATATAACTATTATCCAAAATTATCTTAAAGTAAAATACCAATCACAGTAATATCAATCCTAAATATTCTCTACACTGATTATCTTCTTCATTACCTAAGTAAAACAACCTCTAATCCATACCTTTTCTCTTCGCAACCATAATACTCTTCATTCTTTGTATAATCTTCTTCCAGAATTATCCTCTTCCATGTACTCCCTGATATATACTTCTAATTCTCCATCTTATCATTATTATTTCCTCTCCACGGTCTAGAATCATATTAGAATTCACTCCTCTTCATTACGTATCACATACCACCTTCTCATTTCTCTCCACCACGCACTCCTAATCTTCATAATCACTAATAGCATCATATTTACAAATTATTATATACCTTATCCTCTCTGAATTATACTTCCATTATTCATTGATATCATTCATAGATCCTTCATGAAGCTGTAGGATTATTTCTTAATTAATATTAGTAAGTATACATATTATATTTCACTCATTTCTCCCTCACATCTCTATAATTGCATCATCATCTTCATACATATCATCATTTTCTAAAATATCCTACATCATACTTGATCTCTAATAAAAGGATAATGGAGTTCTATGTGCTTTGTTCTTCCGTGAAGCACTAGATTCTTCTTCATTGATATAGTTGTTTTGTTGTCGCAATAGATCACTGTGGGGCTTGATAGTATAGAATTGAATTATTTCATAAGTTTTCTCATCCAAATAGCTTGTTGTGCTGCCAACGATGTGGAAATATATTATGCTTCTGAAGATAATAAAGCTATCATCTCTTGCTTCTTTCAACTCCAAGCTATTGCACTTGAACCTAGATTAAACACATATCCTCTACTGCTCTTTCTGTCATCACATGATACAGCTCAATAACTATCTGAATGTCCAACAAAATCAAAATTTTGAACCTTGTGATAATGTATTCTAGGACCCAAAGTTCTACCAATATACTTAAGTATTCTCTTTGCAGCTCCAAGACATCATTTTAACAGAAAACATAATGTCTGGTCTTGTGTGGGTTAATTACATTAAACTACCAACTATTCTTCTAAAGAGTTGTTCATCTATCTTCGATGTCCCATCATTAACATACAACTTTTCTCCTTTTTTATGAGTGTAGACACTGTTTTGCAATTCAACATCTTAACTTATTAAGCATATCCACCATATATTTCTTTTTAGAAATAAAAATACCATGATTTTCTTGGTATACTTCAAGACCAAGAAAATTATAGAGTATACCGAAATCTGTCATATCAAATAATGAGAATAATTTGCTAATAATTTCAGCTTATTTATAATATATTGAGATGAACACAAGTAAATTATATCATCCACATAAATGGAAATAATGAGAATATCATTTGCCTTCTTAGGAGAAATATTTAGTATACGAACAACAACAACCACAGCTTCTGCCCATTAGTCGTTTGGTAATTTTCTATTATTCAACATTCTTTTTGCCATCTTAACAATAGCTTGATTCTTCCTTTATGCTATATCATTTTTCTGAGGAGTTCTTCCTACAGTCAATTGTTTTCCAATTTTGTGATGTTGTAAAAATGAGTCAAATTGATTTGAAAGAAATTCTCCCTCTCAGTGAGTACGAAGCGTTTTGATAAAATATCCTAACATATATTTTCAACCAAGGCCTTATCTAAACAGTTCAGCCATCCTCTCATGGATCTATTGGCATCTGACTAATAGGGTACTTGTGATTTAAGGTCGTATTCTATACTAACACGAGAAAAATCGTCTAAGGCAATAGTACTGGGCTCTCTACCTCTAAAATTAAAGTTAGAACTCTCTGCATATTACAGTGGAGCGCATACGATAAAAAGTAAATCGGTTTTGACATCAGCCAATATCTTTCATCCAATTTCAATGCTAGAGGACAAAAAGCATCGACCGCGTACTGTGCATTTCTACATAGCTCATTCATGAAGGCTTCAAGCATTAGATGCTTTCCAGAATTTTTTGGATGGTGCGTGAGTTTCTTGAAATGACATCTTAGCAATGTCATTTCAAGATATTTCTAGATATCTCTCTCTCACACAAACTCTCTAGCTTACTCTAGAGAGTTCTACTTGTGTCTATATAAGGAGGGTGAGACCCTCATTGTAAGTATGAACTTCAAGCAAGAAGTTTAGAGAGTCTCTTGTTTATAGTTACTCCCTTGTGAGTGTGCTTCTATTAGAGAAGGTTAAATTCTTAACCTTGCAAGTGTCTTAGTGCCTACATTTGGTATCAGAGCGAGTCTGATCCAAGGGAAGCATCATGTTGAGAAGAGGAGAGGCGACATCAGAGTTTGGTAGGGCTTCTTTTGAGGAGTTTGGAGCTACCAATGCCGGTTTTAGCAGGGGGATGGGTGATCCAATCTCCCCAAGTCCTCTTGAGGTATTATCGAAGACCAATTATCCTGTTTGGGCAATACGGATGCAAGTGCAGCTAAAGGCATATGGTTTGTGGGAGGCAATCGAGTTTGACACGGTGCCGAGAAAAAAAGATTGCCAAACGTTGTCAGTAATATTTGGGGCACTATCAGAAGATATTGTGGCACAACTAGATATTTCCAGGACTGCCAAGGAGATTTGGGAATTCTTGAAGACAAGACATAAGGGAGCCGCTCGTGTCATCAAGGCTAGAGTTCAAGCTCTTAGACGTGAGGTTGAGACTATGTTTATGGGTGAATAAGAATCGGTGGCCGACTTTGCTAGAAAGCTTTCTAAGGCTGCCACTCAACTAAGAAGCCTCGGGGAGAAGATCGATGATGGAGTTTTAGTTGCCAAACTCCTAAGAGCAGCCCCTGCAAAGTTTGATGCTATCACTTCATCTATTGAACAATTTGGTGACATGGACTCGATGTCACTTGAGGAGGCAATTGGGTCATTAAAGATCTATGAAGAAAAGCTCCGAGATCGAGAAGCTCGGAAAGAGGAGCAACTTCTTCTCTCTAAAGCCGCGGGAAAACAAAAGAAATATGAAGAAAGTAGTACTCGTGGAGGAGGTCGTGGCCGTGGATGGAGAGGAGGACGAGGAAGAGGTAGAGGTGATGGCAAACAACACGAGCATGGAGATGAAGAGAGGCCTCGAGACAAGTCGAAGGTAAAATGCTATGATTGCGAGAAACTTGGACACTTTGCATATGAATGTCATAAGAGTAAAAAAGAGGAGAAAGTTCAAGTTGCTGAAGTCGAGGAAAAGCCACAACCCACCCTTCTGATGGCGATTATAGATACTTCAGAAGTTAGTTTACTCCAAGGAGTCAATGATCAAGCAATGAACGAAGGTATGTGGTATCTTGATAATGGAGCAAGTAACCATATGACAGGTGATCGCCGCTTGTTTCAAGAGTTGAAGGAAGTCTCACAACGAACAGTGAAATTTGGTATTGGATCTACGACAAACATTGGAGGACGAGGCTGGATCATGCTTCACTGTCAAGATGGAGGACAAATGAGGTTAGATAATGTTCTCTATGTCCCCAAATTAAAAGCTAATATTTTAAGTTTGGGTCAATTCAATGAGCATGGGTGCCAAATATTAATGGAGGGCGGCTTTCTTATCATCTATGATCAACATGGAAGACTCCTAGTGAAGGAGAAAACCCTAAGCAGACTTTATCTTTTGAAGCTAAATCAAGTATTGAGCTGCATGGTTGCAGAGGATAGTTCAGAGTTAACTTGGACGTGGCATAAAAGGTATGGACATTTAAACTTTCAATCATTAAGGAGATTATCTTCTAAAGAGATTGTTAGGGGACTTCCTAAATTAGAGCTCCCAGAAATTATATGTCGTGACTACATTGCAAGCAAGCAGCACAGAATTCCATTTCCTTCTATAGCCTCGTACAGGGCAAGCAGGCCCTTAGAACTTGTCCATGGAGATATTTGTGGACCAATCTCACCTGCCACACTAGGAGGGAGTAAGTATTTCTTATTATTAGTTGACTAGTATCTACCCGATCTGAAACAGATCGGGAGATGAAAAGATTTTTGCTTTGTTCGGCTGAAACGTGTAACGAAATAGGAAACCGCATGTTTAATAGTTAAACCACATGATTAACACGATAGTTGATGGGATCAATCGGGTTGTCGTCCGCGCTGCTTCCTCCGCCGCCGCCTTGAGCCCTTGCAATTTGGCACCGCTGGCTGCGTGCTTTAGCCGGTTCGATCGTCAATAATGCCGCCATACTGCCTCGTGCCGCATGGCAGGGCGGCGTCTAGAAGGAGGTTGGTGGAGTGCGACGATCTCGTTGGCCACCATCGCTGGGATCATCTCGCAGCCGCTCCCCTCGATAGCAGCGAGTTTTTAAAAATGTTCATTTTGTTATTGGCAGGATGATTCTACTATATTCATTAAAACCTAAAAAATAAATCAGACTTTAACCGATGAATAACACGATAGTTTATTCAATCAATCGGGTCATTGTTTGCGCTGCCACCTCCGCCGCCGTCTTCAGAGGCTGCAACGGCGCCACGCTGCAGCCTTTAGCTGCGTCGGTCCACAATGATGCCGCCGATCTGCCTCGTCACAATGACGGCGCCACGCAACCGCTCCCGCTCGGCAGCAGCGGCCTAAAAAAATGATTATTTTTGTGAAAAAACTGGTAGGATGATTCTACTATATTCATTAAAACCTAAAAAATAAATCTGAGTTTAACCGCATTAATAGCACGATAGTTTATTAAATCAATCGGGTCATTGTTTGCGCTGCCACCTCCGCCGCCGTCTTCAGCCGCTGCAAGGGCGCCACGCTGCAAATATGAATCGGAGATCGAAAATCGAAAATCGGAGATATGAAATCAAAAATCGTAAATATGAAATCGGAAATACGAAAAATCGTAAATCAGAAAATACAAATTGAAAAATGGAAAATACAAACTGTAATGCAACACATGCAGCACGTCTAGTGCGCCGCGTGATATTTTTAGATTCGCGTTGTGCGTCTGACATGCTCGCGCGACGTTGACGTGCGAGCATGTTTCTACGTTCCATTACATCATATGTCCCTTGATTTGACTCCATGTGAAGGCCTTCTTTTGGTTAATTTGAAGAAGGATCGCCGTACACGGAAGACACATAAGAAAGTCGCATTTTAATGCGTGAAATAAATAATATCAATTCTCATTCAAATTGGAAATGAAAATCGAAATTAAAGTCATAAGAAGTAAATGAAAATTTTATGTGATATAGCTCGAAATAAACATTCCTAAATGTAAGTATACATCTGTGGGTAACATCATCATCCATGGTAAAATGTTAAACATGTACAATGCCGATGAAAATTTTTATGTTAAAAATCATAAAAGTCAGAGAGGAACAATTTAAATAATAAGAACACAGAAGAATTGTTATTTGAAAAATTAAAATAATGCATAATTGAGGCTGACCGGCAATGTGCAGAGTATGAACGCGACGATGAAGAAGCAGAGGCTGTGAAAGGTTCTGAGAGAGCGCGAGAGCTTCTGATGAAGAAATTCTGAGAGAGCGAGAGAGAGAGAGAGAAATACGAAAAATCAAAATACAAAATCAGAAACGGAAATCGAGTAGGAAAAATGAAATGGAAATCGGAATTCGGAAAATCGAAAAATCGGAAATCAGAAATCAGAAATCAGGTACTCGATCTGAGTAGGAAATCGGAAAACCGAAAACACGCAATCGGAAACTGAAAACCGAATCGGAATTGGAAGCCTCGAAAACACGAAAAAATGGAAATCATAAAAACAAAATCATAAAAAGGAAAACAAATCGAAAACACGAAAATATCAAATCGAAATCGAAATCGAAAACGCGCAATCGGAAACCGAAATCGGAAATACGAAAATCAAGAGAAACAAAAATCATAAAAACGAAACTCAAAATACAAAATCGGAAACGGAAATCGAGTAGCAGAAATGAAATGGAAATCAGAATTCAGAAAATCAAAAAATTGAAAATCAGAAATTGGGTACTCGATCTGAGTACGAAATCGGAAATCCAAATCGGAAATACGAAAACAGAAATACGAAAATCAAGAGAAACAAAAATCATTAAAACGAAACTCAAAATACGAAAAATTAAAATACGAAATCAGAAACAGAAATCGAGTAGCAGAAATGAAATGGAAATCGGAATTCAGAAAACCAAAAAATCGAAAATCAGAAATCGGGTACTCGATCTGAGTACGAAGTCGGAAATCGAAATCGGAAATACGAAATGGGAAATACGAAAATCAAGAGAAATAGAAATCATAAAAACGAAACTCTAAATTGAATACGAAACTCACATTGCATTTCTAAGAATGTGGCCACAATGCATACTTAAATTTCGATTTTAACGAAAAATGTAAAAACTGAAATTTACAAACCGAAATTTAAAAATTGGAAACCGAAATCGGAAAGAGAAATGGATTCTAAAAAATGAAAATCAATAAAACGAAAAATTTAAAAACCGAAATTTAAAAATCAGAAGCCGAAATAGGAAAGAAATTAGAAAAACGAAAATCAATAAAACGGAAATCAGAGAAAAGGATAGTAAAATAAATAAAAATCAATAAAACGGAAAACAAAAAATAGGAAAATTGGAAAGAGAAACCGAAATCGAAAACATAAACGGAAATGAAGAGAAACGAAAATCAGAAAGAAACCGAAATAAAACGGAAATTTAAAAAGTGAAATTTAAAATACAAAAATTTAAAAACCGAAATTTAAAAATCAGAAACCAAAATAGGAAAGAAATTGGGAAAACAAAAATCAGAAAAAACGAAAATCAATAAAACGGAAATCAGAGAAAAGGATAGTAAAATAAAAAAAAATCAATAAAACGGAAAACAAAAAATAGGAAAATCGGAAAGAGAAACCAACATCGAAAATAGAAACGGAAATGAAGAGAAACGAAAATCAGAAAGAAACCGAAATAAAAAAAAAATTTTGAAAACGAAAAATTTTAAATACAAAAATTTAAAAACCGAAATTTAAAAATCAAAATCAAAATCAAAATCGAAAATATGAAAATATGAAATCGAAATCGAAATCGAAAACCGAAAACCGAAAACACGCAATCAAAAACTGAAAACCGAATCGGAATCGGAAACCTCGGAAACACGAAAAAACGGAAATCATAAAAACAAAATCATAATAAGGAAAACAAATCGAAAACACGAAAATATCACATCGAAATCGAAATCGAAAACACGCAATTGGAAACCGAAAACTGAAATCGGAAACTGAAAACTGAATCGGAATCGGAAACCTCGGAAACACGAAAAAACGGAAATCATAAAAACAAAATCATAAGAAGGAAAACAAATTGAAAACACAAAAATATCAAATCAAAAATCAAAAACCGCAATCGAAAACAATCGAAAACACGCAATCTGAAACCGAAAACCGATTTCAAATCAAAATAAAAAACAGGCACGATTTCAAATCAAAATCGAAAACACGAAAATATGAAATCGAAATCGAAATCGAAAACACGCAATCGGATACTGAAAACCGAATCGGAATCGGAAACCTCGGAAACACGAAAAAACGGAAATCATAAAAACAAATTCATAAAAACAAAATCATAAAAACAAAATCATAAAAAGGAAAACAAATCGAAAACACGAAAATATCAAACCGAAATCGAAATCGAAAACACACAATCGGAAACCAAAATCGGAATCGGAAACCTCGGAAACACGAAATGAAAAATAGAGAGAGAGAGAGAGAGAGAGAGAGAGAGAGAGAAACCTACCTTCTTCTCCAAGAGGTTGTGAGGACCTGCTTCTTCAGGGGGTCGGGGACCTGCTTCTTCAAGAGGTCGGGGAGAGAGGAAAAGAAAGAGTGGGGGAGAGAGAAAAGAAGAAATCTTGCGTATACCCCTGTGTATAAGGTATGGTTGAAAATTCATAAGGTATCGTTGAAATTCATCTACCTATACACAGGGGTAAAAAGGGAAGAAAAAAGAGCTTCGCCAAAGGAAAAACGTATTCAGTTATGTAATACTAGTGGGTACCCGATCTGAAACAGATCGGGAGAGGAAAAGATGATCGCCTCCGAAAATCGACGCCTCTGAAAATCGTTGGCCGGAGTCTCGACTCTCCACTCTCAAGTTTCCTTTTCTGGGTAGATTTTTGGCTTTCTACCATTCCCAACTCCTAATGCAACCTATCTTTACATTACAATTACTAATGTAACCTACATTTATATTGTAAAATAGAGGTTTAATATTATTAGAAGGGGAAAAAATTGGCATAGAAACAATCAATCGCGGTTGACTTAGGAATTAAATGATAGATAATAATCTACAATGATACATATTTATGCCCGTTTAGTGAATCGCAGAGTTACGAATTTATGACAGCTTGTAATCTACAATGGTGCATATTTATCTCCATTTGGGAAATTAAACTTAACCGATAGAGCAAGAACAAACCAATTCGAGCCAGGCGAGAGAGCATATGTCCTCCAGATTCATTCGCCTGAATTTTCATTAGAATTCATTCGCGACAGTAATCGAAAGAAAGAAGAGAAAATGAGAAAAGACAGAATCGTTCAGAGATGATTTTACCCTCTCTAATAAGACTGGGCGAGGCGTACGCGAACATTTTGCGTGGTATTGCGTCTCGAAGAGAATTTCCTCCGACTTTCCCTCCTCCATTCTTCGCTGCCAACGATCTAGCGGACTTAAACGATCACCATACGGAATCGGGTTCCTGGAAAAGATCTCCGAATCGAAAAAAAAATCGATCGCTGAGATCGGGATGACAGATTTGACTGAACTTGCTTACGGACTCAAATTCTGGAAAAGGACTTTGGGGGTACGAAAATGGACCCAATAGCCCCATTTAGGGGAAAAGGAATAGACGGCCAATCATACACAGAACGACAATCCGATCAAGATCGATCTCGATTTGGACAGGCTGATGAGGGCGCCGAGCAGTAGAAAGCAGCGATTTCGTGAGAGCATAACCTTACTGAGAATTTCGTGAGACCGAAGTAGTGGCTGGTTATGGGCTTCTTCTAGCTCTCTCTGCCACTCCTCGTCTCTGCTTTGTGCGGCATCGATGGCGGCTTGCTCCAGCTCGTCCGCCCTGAATTTTTCCAAGTCCGAGTTTTCCGAGTTTTCGTGATGGCTTCCTCGAGCTTGGATTTCGTCTGGATCTCTCCATCTGCGCTTTGGAGAAGAGATCTCTCATCTTTTTAGCTCGTCCGGCTTCTGCTTCTGCAAAGAGCGCGAGGACTTAGAAATCAGGGCTTGCGTTTAAAAAGTTTTTGTACGTTTCTAGATTTGGGGGAGAGATCGATGGAAGAAGGGCTTCTGAGAGGGGGATCCAGCCTGGTAGTCTTTGAGCGCTCCCGGGAGATCCGGGCCTGTAGAGAAAAGCAAGGGAACAGTCCATTAGGAAAACTGTGATCTTGAGGAAGAAGACGGAGAAAACCTTAATGCTAGATCTGAGAGGGGGTGTACTCACTTGGATCTGGTGGGCATCATCTCTCTCGTATGCGACGCTATCGCCGGGAAGGTCATCTGTGGAGGCCGGATGGGTTTCTCTCTCTCCCGCCCTCCCTCCCTCCCTCTCTATATGAAATCAGAAAAGAGAGAGAGAGGTCGAAACGAAAATCAAAAATGGGAGGAGATTCATTCCAAGGGAAAACCTAGAGTCGGGGAGAGTCGAAAAACCTAGAGTTGGTTCTCCCACTGCCGGAGGTTGCAGGCCGAGAGTCGGGGGAGAGAGAAAAAGAGTGAGTCGGGGAGAGAGAGAAAAAGAGAGTCTGGGAGAGCGAAGGTTACTAATATAACCTATAAACAAATATCATATGACTATTAGAATGTGAAAAATTGACATAATAATTTATGTATACAGAGGGTAAAAACGGGAAGAAAAAAGAGCTTCGCCACACGGAAAAACCTATTCTGTTATGTAATATAAGATGATTACTCTAGACTCATGTGGGTAGCAATGATAAAGAACAAGAGTGAAGCATTTAAAGCTTTTGTTAAGTTCAAAAACTTAGCCGAAGCCGAGAATGGAATGAAAATTGGGTGTTTAAGAACCGATCAAGGAGGTGAATTTACTTCATCAATCTTTTCAAAGTTTTGCTCCGAACATGGAATCAAACGACAATTTTCAGCCCCATATTCTCCTCAGCAAAATGGAGTTATTGAGAGGAGGAATAGAACAGTGATGAATATGGTAAGGAGCATGCTAAAAGACAAGAATCTTCCACATGAGCTATGGGGAGAAGCCGTCAATACTAGTGTATATATATTGAATTGAGCCCCATCAAGAAGCTTGGATGGAGCCACACCATATGAAGTTTGGACAGGAGTAAAGCCAAACGTAGAGCATTTTAGAGTCTTTGGATCCCTTTGTCACGTGAAGGTACTCGGAGAAAAATTAAAGAAGTTGCAAGACAGAAGCAGACCAATGGTGTTTATTGGGTACGAAGTTGGGACCAAAGGATATAAGTATTATGATCCAGAGACTGGTAGAGTATATATCAATCGAGATGTTATATTTGAAGAGAGAAGCCAATGGAATTGGAGAAAGTCAAACATGGAAAAGAAGGAAGGTACTTTTTATCCTCCAAATTTCTTTAACACAGATGAGGAACAAATGGATCAGGAGGCTTCACAAGATGACTCTCATGAAGACGTGAGAAGCCTCAATGACATTCTTGATAATGGGCAAGGTGGTCATCTAATTAGAGAAGAAAGGTCGTCGAGAAAGTTTGCAGACCTTGATCAAATATACAAAGCGACAGAGCAGGTTAGTATAGACCCTGAATCATGTTATTTGACTCAAGAAGAGCCAAGTTCATATAATGAAGCATCCAAAGAGAGTGTTTGGAGACAAGCCATGGAAGAAGAGTTAGACTCAATTGAGAAGAATGAAACATGGGAGATGGTGACTCCTCCACCAGGATGCAAGCCTATTGGTCTTAAGTGAGTATATAAGATAAAGAGAAACTCTCATGGTGATATAGTGAGGTACAAAGCTAGACTTGTGGCTAAAGGATATGTTCAAAAGTTTGGCATTGACTACAAAGAAGTTTTTGCTCCAGTGGCAAGAATGGAGACTGTTCGAGTACTCTTAGCCCTTGCAGCACAAGAAGGATGGCAAGTCCATCATATGGATGTTAAATCTGCCTTCCTAAATGGTGAGTTAGAAGAGGAAGTTAATGTGAAACAACCAGATGGGTATATCAAGAAAGGGAGAGAGCATCTCATGATGAGACTAAAGAAGGCACTCTATGGATTAAAACAAGCACCTAGGACATGGTACACTAAATTAAACAAGTGTTTAAGATCTCTCGATTTCACGAGAAGTTCTCAAGAGCATGCGGTCTACTTCAAAAGATCAAGTCCCTCACTCTTGATTATTGGTGTTTATGTTGATGACTTAATCATTACAGGGACAGAGAATCATCAGATCGAAGACTTCAAGGCTCAAATGAAGAACCAATTTGAAATGAGTGACCTTGGTCTACTCACCTCATATCTCGGAATTGAAGTGACACAAGAAAGAGGAAAAATCCTACTAAGTCAAAAGAGTTATGCGTTAAGGATCTTGGAACAAAGTGACATGTCAAAATGTAATTCAGCACATACTATGCTAGAGAGACAATGCAAGTTTGGAAAAGAGTCACATCCAAGAGTAAACCCTACAACATATCGAAGCTTAATGGGAAGCCTCAGGTACTTAACCCATAAAAGACGAGATCTCATGTTTTCTGTGGGGTATCTTAGTAGATATATGGAAAATCCGACAACCGAACATATGTCTGCCGTAAAGAGGATTTTAAGGTATGTAAAAGGTACATTAGACCTCGGTTTGGTTTATGAGAAAAATGAAGCAAGCATAAAGCTAGTTGGCTATAGTGATAGTGATTAGGCTGGAGATCCAGATGATAGGAAGAGCACCACGGGAATGGCTTTCTTCTTAGGAAACAATTTGATATGTTGGGCCTCTCAAAAGCAAAAGATCGTGGCCTTATCATCATGTGAAGCTGAGTATGTCGCAGCCACCACTGCAGCTTGTCAAGGAATATGGTTAGCAAGGTTGATTGGAGAATTGATGAACAAGGAGATGATATCTATGACGCTAATGGTTGATAATAAATCAGACATTGCACTGTCAAAGAATCATGTGTTTTATAATAGGTCCAAGCACATCGAGACCAAATTTCATTTTATAAGGACTTGCTTGGAAGAAAAGAAGATGGAGCTGGACTTCATAAGCTCAGACAATCAACTGGCAGACTTGTTTACAAAGTCATTGGGAAGATTAAAATTTGAAGAGCTCCGCCAAAGATTGGGCATACGCACAGTCTAGAAAAAGCATCATGCTTGGGAGGGAGACTAAAGGCTTCAAGCATTAAATGCTTTCCAGAATTTTCTGGATGGTGCGTGAGTTTCTTGAAATGACATCTTAGCAATGTCATTTCAAGATATTTCTAGATATCTCTCTCTCACACAAACTCTCTAGCTTATTCTAGAGAGTTCTACTTGTGTCTATATAAGGAGGGTGAGACCCTCATTGTAAGTATGAACTTTAAGCAAGAAGTTTAGAAAGTCTCTTGTTTATAGTTACTCCCTTGTGAGTGTGCTTCTATTAGAGAAGGTTAAATTCTTAACCTTGCAAGTGTCTTAGTGCCTACAGTTCATACCTTTCCCAGATTGATCGTGCAAGGTGTGCCAGATGAAGAATGAATACCTAGTTCATGGTTAATGGCCTGTTGTCATCGATTCCCCAGTATCAGAAAGTAATTTAAAGAAAGTTATTCCACGACAATCGAAAGTAGGACTTCTTAAGAACTTCCCCTCAAAACAGGCTGATTCGATATGCTTGGATGAAGCGTTATCAATATGGACGCAAGGGTAGGCTGTCTTGAGGGGTCAGTGTGAAGCACTGGGAAGTCGTCAGGTGTTCCACAGCCCTTTCAAACCGATCTCGTTCTTCGGTCTTGTAAGGAACAAGTCCGAAGTGAAGTTGAATTTAATACTAGAAATGTCGATAATTACTTTTACACTAGATGAAACAGCACGGTAATTTTTTTTTTTTGGTTAAACAAAATACTCTTTCAATTTGTCCTTCCATCTTCAACCACACGTTTAGGCGAGGACGTTTTTTACGCTTTGACCATTACAATGGAAAATCGTCACGATGGATTCAGCATTAGGGTAACATAATTGTAAGGACGCGGCAGGACGAGTTACTACCTGCGCGCATCCCATTTCACAGGAAAAAATTCACGTTTTTGATGTAATCAAAACCACGATTTCGTTAAACTTTATTTACGAGCAAAACCTGAAATCGAAAGGGATCTTACTTCCTCTCATACAAAAGATGAAGTCTGCTGGCTGTTAGGTGGGATATAGGTCGGAAATCCTGGGGGATAAATCCTCTTCAGTCAAGACGCAGATTAACAGTGCGATTAAAGTGAAACCATCTGTTATCGGAATATTTGTAAGGCTCATTTATAATCGACTCTATCTCAGAATATGCGTGTCTGATAAAAATACAACCAGAAGTGGTCGGAGGATAAAGAAGATCTAAAGCTTGAAACAAATTTAACAGAGAAGTCTTTTTCTTTTGTAGTTAAATTTTTTTTTCTCGAACCATTTTTCTTTATAGCTGACGGCTAATGTGAAAATCTGACCTGTGTTCTCTGGGTAAAATGATGGGTTAATATAGTTATTGTGCCGGAACAACAGGATGCTTCTAGCTTTAACAATATCCGTCGCCATCGATGATTGGAGTAAGAAGAATTGGACGGCGTTAACTATTGCGCTGTCCAATTCTCAATCTTGATCTGGACATTAAACTATAACTAACTGTCTCTATCGCGACTGTCGAAAACCACAGAGTCTATCCATAGAAAATTTTAAAATAACTCTTCCTTCTCATAGTAAGTCACGTTGGCCGGCTGCTCTCGCGCCATTGGTTGATACTTTCCATACTGGTGTCGATTGAGGAGGACTTGAACGATCTACATTAACGCGTAGCACTCAGTTAGATAGGAAATTATACCTGGTGGTGACAGGACAGCCTGAGCCAAGTCGAAATGAAACTCTAAATTTTGCCAATTGTTTTCATTGCATCGACGGGCAATAAAAGATAGCAAAAACTAACGGGATGACTCCTCACCTGCATGAAATTCAAAGGTCTCCTGTCTCTACTCGTGCCAGCGGGCTTATCTCATAAATTATTTCTTCGACGGGCAGAGCGCGGGGCAGGGCGGGGCCCTCGGCAGGGAGCGATATTGATAGAAAAAAATAAGACTACCTCCTTCCATCGCCTTATTTTCCTTATTCTCTCTCTCGTCTCGACGCCTCGATCGTACAGGAGATGGCGGAGAACGGAGCGACGGTAATTTTGTTATGCCCTTTCACCCATTCCGTCGTTTAAATTCGTTCAATTCTAGTAGTCTGGCTACGGATTTTTCGCTGATAGGTCGGACTCTTCCGTTTCATTCTAAGATTTCAATACATACCGTAACCTATTGGCATCTCTGTTAGGTTAAATAGGGATTTGCTCTCCTTTCCTGCGTTTTTGCTGGGTTTTATCCTGGTAGTCAAATAAGAGAGAGATACAGAGACAGTGAGTCAGATTGACCTAATTATTTCCGTTGTGGCATAGATCCCGACGAAAATCCGATTGTTGTGAGTAACGTATCAAAGACACCTCTTCCGCTTGATCACCTGTAAAAGACTTGTATTTGGCTTCTAGATATTGTTGAGTTGTTTTTGGGACTTTCCGATAAAGAATACCTGGCATGAAGATAATGCATATCCTGCGAAATGATGGTCCCTCGCTTATCCGGCCAATTTTCCATCACCAATGGCAAAAGCTAAAGACTCCACGACCTTCTAAGCACCGAATCTTTCACAACAGTTTGCGTAAGCCATTGTTATATTTCTGTGCTTACCACCAGGTGCTCACTAGGTCGATCATGATAAGGTTGAAGTAAGAGGTTTGTGGCAAAAGTCATAACATGGTTTGTTGCAAAAGATCTCTTTCTCCAAGTCCCGTCCAAATGGGAAATGATCCACTTTATCTGGCTACTTCTTTATTAGCTTGTGATCATCCCACAAAATGTTCATATGTCAAACCAAGGTTGTCACAGAATTAAACTGGACTTTTGGCGAGATCGGTTGCCGATATGTTGTCAACAAATATCCGCACCGGCTTCACGCATTCTCCAGTTAATTGCATAATAAGATCGGCCAACCATACTCCTTGGCAGGCGGTGAGAGTGAGGGAGATGTATTCGGCTTCGCACGAGAAGAGGGCCACAATTCTCTGCTTCTGTGACATCCAAGTCACAACGTGATCACCCAAGAAGAAAAATGCACCCGAGGTGCTTTTTCTGTCGAGCGAATCTCCTCCATAGTCACTGTCGCTGTAACCTATAAGAGAAAACTCTCTGCCTTTCTTGCATCTTAGGCCGAAATTCACTGTCCCTTTACATACCTTAGTAACCTTTTGGCACTTACGAAGTGCTCCATGGAAGGATTTTCCATGTACCTGCTGAGATACCCTGTACAGAACATCACATCGGGTCTCGTGTGCATCAAATACCTCAACGATCCCATTAGGCTTCCATAGGTAGATGAATCCATCTGATTTTTGGAGTCATTCTGATTGAACACCTGCCTGACTTCTAGCGGTGTTAGAGAAGAATTACATTCATGTAGCTTAAAGTCGTAGAGGATCTTAAGAGCAAAAGTACTTTGCGCAAGTGTGATCTCCGCTTTAAACTGCTTTACCTGAATGCCTAAGTAGGACTTAAGCAGGCCTAGATCACTTATATCGAACAATGATTTCATATTGTCCTTAAACTCAGAAATCCTTTCTTTGGTACTTCCGCAATAAGCAAATCATCAACATGTACTCCAACATATAATTTGAAGAGATTACTCGGGTTATAGTAGACAGCAGATTGGTGATTGCTTCTTTTTAGGCCTCATTTCAGAAGGCTTATGTCAAGCTTCGAATACCAAGCTTGAGGAGCTTGTTTCAATCCATACAACGCTTTCCTTGGTTTGTAAATGTGATGCTCCTTTCCTTCTTGGGATTTCATATCCCTCTGGTTGCTTGACATAAATCTCTTCCATAACTTCACCATTTAGGAAGGCTGACTTTACATCCAAATGATTTACTTCCCCATCCATAAAATGCTGCAAGGGCTAGGAGAACTCTGATTGTCTCCAACCTTGCCACAAGAGAAAAATACATTAGTAAAGTCAATTCCATACCTTTGAGCATAGCCTTTCACAACTAATTAGGCTTTGTGCTTGGCGAGTTGTCCTGTTGAGTCCCTTTTAATTTTTTGACCCATTTTTAAGCCAATTGGCTTACATGATTTGGGTGGTAAAACAAGAGACCAAGTATTAGTCTTCATAATTTGATTAATTTCGTCATCCATAGCTGTTTTCAAAATCCTTTCTTTCAAAGCTTCAAGCACGCTTCCTGGTTCTTCCTTAGAGAGATGACATGCCTCTTCCTCAATCATCGGTTGAGTTTCTTCATATAGCTGAGATATGCCTTTAAATTTGTTCGGTTGAGATTTTACTAAATATGAAGAACTCAGTGAAGATGCTGAGAAATTCCCTGGATTCTTTGTGATTGAGTCTTCTGAGGCTCTCACAACAGGTAGTTCTGGATTGTTGGAATCCAAACAAATGTAAGAAGAATACTGAGAGATAGACATACTTGTAGGTGAAGTTTGATTGAAATCCTCCCAGTCCAGATTTTTCCCTCTTCAAAGATAGCATCTCAAGTGATGTGAATTGATTGAGAAAAGGATTAAAGGTTCTATACCCTTTTAACCCTTCTCATAGCCTATGAAGATCATTGGCAGACTTTGGTCATCCAATTTTCTCAGACTTTTGTCTAGAGTTTTTACATAAGCTATGCATCCAAAAACATTGAGATGCTCAATTGAGGGGTTTCTCCCTACTCAACTTTTGTAGGGTGTTTTACCTTCAAAGTTTTTGATGGGTGCCCGGTTAAGAAGATATACATCGGTGCTCACTGCTTGTCCCCAAAAACCTTTGGGAAGGTTCTTGTTTTTTATCATGGCATGAGTCATGTCCAAAACCGTCCTGTTTTTTCTTTCAACAACTCTGTTTTGCTGAGGAGTATAGGGCGTAGAGTATTGCCTCTTGATTCTGTGTTCAATACAAAATGAAGAAGACTCATTAGATGTGAATTCATCACCATTGTCTGTTCTGAGATAGATAATCTTCAAATCCTTTTGCTTCTCAACCTGTATTTTGAAGCTTTTGAAAGCTGCAAACGCCTATGACTTTTGTTTCAACAAGGAAATACATAGAATTCTAGTACAATGGTACACTAATAAGAGAAAATACTTACTGCCACCTAGAGTATCAGGAGCAAATGGTCCGCAGAGGTCACCGTGGATCAATTCCAATGCTCTTGAGGCTTTGTACTTGGCTGATGATGGAAATGGTATTCTTGTTTGCTTTGAAGTGACCCAACTAGAGCAAAGTTCTTCCTTTTTTGTGTACTGTGGGTAGTCCTTTGACCATATCCTGAGACGAGAACATTTTAAGAGAGGCTAAGTTCAGCTATCCATACCTCTTGTGAGAGAGCCAAGTGAGATCTTCACTGATTTGGAGACAATTTTTGACAATATCCAACTTTAGTGGGTACAGTCTCCCTAAGTTTCTCTGAACTTTGGTCAAAAGAACTCCTCCATCATCATGAATAGTTAGAAAACCTTTGTGAAGGCAGATGCCATATCCTTCTTCATCCAATCTGCTGAGACTCAATATATTGGCTTTTAAGGATGGCCTATATAAGAAGTTCTTCAAAGTAATGTGGGTATTATCTTTGGAACTCAGGATGATCTTACCTCTGCCTTTAATGGATATCCTAGATCCATCTCCAAATCGGACTGTGCCCTTGTATGAATCATCAAGATCCTAAATCAATTCCTTGCCTCCTGTCATGTGGCTCCTTGCCTCCTGTCATGTACCACATACCTTTACTTAGATCACATTGGGAGACACCTTGTAGCAAGATTTCATCTGATCCTTCTATAGCCATAAGGAAAGTTGTTTCTTTCTCTTCCTCAGGTAAATGAGCTTTCTCGTGAGAGTCTTTCGTCTCTCTTTTTTTCTTGGGCTTTCGACATTCATTGGCAAAATGCCCCTTACCTTGATAGTTGTAGCAGGTGATCTTAGATTTATCTTTAGGCTTCTCATCTTTGTCTTCGTTGGTATTCCAAGAGTTATTTCAGCCACGACCTCTGCAACGTCCTCGTCCACGGCCTCTGCCATTTGAAGAATCAAAATCCTTCTTTTTATCATTGATAAAAGCTTTTACAAGTAGAGCTATTTCTTCTCTCTTAACCAAGTGAGCTTTGATCTTATCCTCATGCACCTTTAGAGTGCTAATCACTTCTTTGAGAGTGATCATTTCAAGATCCTAAAATTGTTCTATTGAGGTAGTTATTGCATCAAACTTACTAGAGAAGGAACATAGGAGCTTGGCGGCAACTTCTGCACGAGTGATCACTTCTCTGAGGCTTTTTAATTTGTTCACCACACATGAGAGTTTTGGAAGAAATCAAGAAAGAGATCATCTTCATCCGTGAAGAGATCTTTGTAATCTCTTTTAAGAGATTTAATTCAAGCCTTGTGAATTCGTGTCATGCCTCCCCTTTTCACTTTCAGAGTGGTCCATGTTTGCTTGCTTGTCTTCTTAACTTCAAGTTCGGGAGTGACCTCATCAGAGATCGTGCTCAACAAAATCGACATCACTTGCTGATCCTTCTTTCTTATCACATTTTTGGATTTGATGGCATCCCAAAGCCCAAGCCCTTCAAGACGTAGATGCATGAGTGACGTCCACGCATGATAGTTGAGTTTTTTTAAGATTGGAAAGGTTCCAATATGAGTTGGTTTATCCGCACCTTTCAATCCACCCATCATGACAAGCTCTTGAGACAAACCCTCACCACATCGCAGTGCCATTCGAAAGATTATTGGATCACTATCTCTTCGATACCATCTGTAGAAAATTGGCCCTCTAGGATAGGGAGATTACGAGAATGAAGAGGAGGAAGAAAAATGAAATAACTATCTAAGATTATTACAAAGAGAGTTGATACATTTGGCAATCAGAATTGCCGTTCTTGAATAGGCCTCAGTCAAACACATAGAGGCCATAGCTAAAATAATAATTGCGTAGGATGACACTTGATGAACTGTCATCTTGCTGTCAACATCATGACCGTTGATCTTCATGGACGACTTGGATTATTTCTAGAAGCAAGATTGATTTGTTTCTGCGTAGTTTCTGCTCCACATGGATAGGAGATGAGATCACTTTCCAACAGGGGACAGCCGGCTGATACCATTTTTGTTATTTTAGGTCATTGATGTTGATGCTTTACCGGGAGTACATGCGCAACCTGTATGCAAAACTCAAATAATGGGTCGAAACGTGAATCAGGCTTTGACTGTGAAGGAGGACCAAGGGGCAAGACAGCAGCCTAGTGATACATCACAATCAAGTGATAATGTTAGGGATGAGACAAGAACCACTCTCATTACGCCGGGACTCATGATGGCTTCACATTTTGGAATTCTTATGATCATCCTATATCTCAGACTCAACATGTCCGATAAAGCTTCTGATAAAGTGAATGGCATGGCATGGTGCTCACTTATGGGTCTGTTGCTTTCATTGCTCTCGGTTATATTTATGTCATGTAGCCGCCTACCAAGGATTGGTACTTTGCGATGCTTTCAATGCCGTCCATTCCTTCCATTACTCAACATCATATGCTTTGTTTTCACATTTGTGGTTTGGGTGTATGTATCGTATGTACTCTACACCGAAACTTTACATGCTTGAAGGTAATTACGAAGATACTTTCCATGCTTGAAGGTAATGACGAAGGTAATGTAAATTTCATATTACATTGTGCTAGTCCTTTTAGTTGTGGTCCTTGAGACTCATTTATCATCCATTCATTTTAGAATAATGTTCATCATATAAGACTTTCATTTCATCTCTCTTTTGATATAATAAAAAGTCAAAAAAAATTGTGAATCGAACATAACTTTTGTTATTGAATTGGATCAAGGACCAGAAACTCATGTTTACAAATGATTTTTGGGCATTGAACTTTCATTGTAATAGGATTTATCATAATCTAAAAAAAGAAGCATTTTAAATGTCTCTTCTTTTTCCATTGTTTCATTTATTCACTAAAGTAGAAAACCAATATGTGTGATTCTTTTGTATTTTGTCTCTTCTCTCTCGCACCATCTTAAAAACATGCAGTTTCATGCATTAGTATCATACATTTTATGCACTTTTTCTTGAAAATCTAATCATCACTGCATGTTATCATGATTTAAAATGATAATTTTCATGTTTAAGAGAATTATTTTCATAAATTAATAACATTTTATGAACATTTAGTGACATTGATTTTATGAGCATTTAAATTAGTAACATTTTTAGATTTTTTTAGAAGTTTTAGAAATTATAATTATTAAAAAAATTTATCAGAAGAAAAGAAAAGAAAGTAGTTAGAAAAAGGAGATAGAGCTTCTGATAAAGTGAATGGCATGGCATGGTGCTCACTTATGGGTCTGTTGCTTTCATTTCTCTCGGTTATATTTGTGTCATGTAGCCGCCTACCAAGGATTGGTACTTTGCGATGCTTTCAATGCCGTCCATTCCTTCCATTACTCAACATCATAAGCTTTGTTTGCACATTTGTGGTTTGGGCGTATGTATCGTATGTACTCTACACCGAAACTTTACATGCTTGAAGGTAATTACGAAGATACTTTCCATGCTTGAAGGTAATGACGAAGGTAATGTAAATTTCATATTACATTGTGCTAGTCCTTTTAGTTGTGGTCCTTGAGACTCATTTATCATCCATTCATTTTAGAATAATGTTCATCATATAAGACTTTCATTTCATCTCTCTTTTGATATAATAAAAAGCCGTGAAGGAGTGATGTATCTATGTATAGGGTAAAGAATTACATCCGCTCATGAGAGAGTGAGTATCTTTTCATCCCCATAGCATCAAACCTTGGATATGCTCACCTTGATCACAATTGAGAATTAGACTCGAGCATTAGCCGATGAGCACTACCCTAGCATGCACTAAAGAAGTCAACATAGAGATGGAATCAAGATCATTATGGCCTACACTATGAGGAAAACGTAATCATACATTCATACGCTTCACCTTTTTAATAGTAGGATCAAAGGATGAAAGGACATTCTAGGGAGATTATATATTAAATTGCTAAGAGACTAGAAATCATTAAAGTTGGGGGGGTGTGATAACATGCTAATTAGACATGATAATACATGGTTATTAATGCATATTAAGACATAAAGATTTCATTCATATGCATGTTATCATATTTATGAGTCTTTATCTATCATTCTATGAAAAAGTCGTTATAATCTCAAAATACTTTAATCTAGGGTTAATTATGATGAATTAAAGATAAATCATTTCATAACCCATCTTTACTTGAGATTATAATTAGTTTTTAATGTTAAATAATAAGAGAAATCATTTTATAAACATTCATTTAATTTTCTAAAGTTTTAAATCTTAAAGAAGTGAATGTATTTTTGAAATAGAAATTAAATATCTTGTTATTTATTAAATTTGACTTTTTAGAATGATAGATAATTGATCTTCTAATCAAATGAAAGAAATTTGCATTAATTTCGAAAGAAACGACAAAACATTTGCAACAGCAACCCTACGCAAGTGCAAGAGAATCGACGTATATCCCGCCACAGCAATCATACAATCAAGCCCCATGACCGATCGCACCATCTGCAGATCCGATTCTAGGTGTGATCTCTCGGTTGATGGAGCAAATGAACAGGAAGAACTCACGCGTGGACGAGATACAGGACTTCATCAGGACGAACATCCCTACCTCGAATGATAACAAGAAGGGTAAGCAAGTTTCATTTTCTGACCAATTACCATCGTAGGCCACTAACAACCCAAGGAATCAAGGGTCCTCATCTAGTCAAACACACAATCTGAGTTATGTGCATGTTGAAGAGAAGGCAGTGGAGGCTACGTTAGCGATATTGAGCCTTAGGAGCGGCATGGATTTACCTGATCCTTATAAGGATCATCCTTTACACAAGAGCTTGATAGATGATGAGACATCGAAAGTCGTAGTAGAGCAAGACAATAGTTCTAATGATGAGGAAGAACAGGTGCCAGCTGAGCCGAATCTCGACACGTACAAACCATCCGTATCATATCCTCAAGCATTGAGCAAGCCTAAGGCTAAGGTTAGTGAATCTGATGATCATTTATTAGAAGCCTTTCAAAAGGTGACCGTTACTATCCCTTTAGTAGATGAAATTAGGCATATACCTTCTTATGCTAAATTTCTATAAGGCATATTCACACCCCATAGAAGCACCAAGAGGATCCAATTGAGTGAGAATATTAGTTCAATTATGATGAATTCTCTTCCGATTAAAAAGAGAGATCTAGGAGCTCTCCTGATTACAAGTGAGATTAGAGGAATGACTTTTACTAGATCCTTGTTAGGTACCGGAGCTAGTATCAATATCCTCTCTAAAGCCGTATTTGACCATCATCATGTATGGGAGTTGCAGCCTTTCCTTATAGAGTTATGTTTAGCGGATGGATCAGTAAGGAAGCCTCATGGCATAGTAGAAGATGTGATTGTTAGAATCGAATGATGTTATTTTTGATGGACTTCCTAGTAGTAGATATGAAGATCACTAAGGAGCTTAGTCAAGTCCCAATTATCTTAGGAAGACATTTCTTAGCTACCGCAAAAGCCGTTACAGTTTGGGGAAAAGGAGAAGTAATACATAAAGTGGGAGAGCACACGATGAAGGTCAACATCAACAACTTGATGTTGTATCCTTCACAAGCTTTCGAGGATTTGGGCACCATCAACCTATTTGATGACCAAGACATAGAGACTTGCATTGAAGAAGTCATGAAGGTCAACGAGAGAGCCGATTTTGAGGAGCTACCTTTGAACGAGCCGACAGGGGAGCTCAAGCCTCTTCCATCTACACTCAAGTATGTTTTTCTTAACTCTCAGCAGGTTAAACCGGTGATCATTTCTTCCCAGCCCAATGAGGAGCAAGAGAAACGATTACTCGACGTATTACGACGGAATGAGCAAGCAATCGGCTGGACTCTAGTAGATTTGGAGGGATTAGACCCTTCATTATGCACTCATTGCATATTCTTGGAGGAGGAGTCTAGACCAGTGAGGGAAGCCCAACAACAATTAAATCCTAAGGTATGGGAAGCCGTGAAGGAAGAAATTTTAAAGTGGCTTAATGTAGAGATCATCTATCCCATATCGGATAGCCAGTGGGTTAGTCCCGTGCACGTGGTTCCCTAGAAGGCAGGAGTTATGGTGACTGTGAGTGACAAGAGCGAGGAGATCCAAACGCGCCTCCTGATGAAGTGGCGAGTTTGTATCAACTACCAAAAGTTGAATGCAGCGACGAAGAAAGATCACTTCCCGTTGCCATTCATCGATCAAATCCTTGATCGACTAGCACGTCAGACTTACTTTTGTTTCTTGGATTGTTATTCAGAGTACAATCAGATTGCGATTCGTCTAGACGATCAAGATAAGACGACGTTCACATGTCCCTTTCGCACATTTATATTTAGGCAAATGCCATTCGGGTTGTGTAATGCCCCTGTGACATTCTAGAGATGTATGATGGTGATATTTTTTGATTTCCTCAGCGACAGTCTCTAAGTCTTCATGGACGATTTCTCTGTCTTTGGAGACAATTTTGATAGCTGTCTAGCTTACCTGACAAAGATCCTCGAGGTCTACGTCAAGTAACAATTGGTATTGAGTTGGGAGAAATCCCATTTTATGGTGCAAGAGGTAGTAGTGTGCGGGCATCTCGTCTCGGGCAAAGGTTTGGAGGTTGATAAGGCCAAGATTGAGGTCATTCAAAACCTTCATCTCCCCACTACATTAAAAGATTTACGGAGTTTTCTAGGACACCTTGGCTTTTACCGTAGGTTTATACGAGACTTTGCTAGAGTTTCCAAACTACTAACCATTCTTCTTTGCAAGGATAAAGACTTTTTTGTAGACAAAGAAGGGGAGCGCACATTTGAGATGTTGAAGCTCGCCTTGATCGAAGCACCAATTCTTCAGAGTCCTAATTAGGACTTACGATTCGAGATCATGTGCGATGCTTCAGACTATACAGTTGGAGCGGCGTTGGGGCAGCGGATAGATAAGAAGCCAACCGCAATTTGGTATGCGAGTAAGACCCTTGCTGAAGCTCAAATGAAGTATACGACGATGGAAAAGGAGCTGTCGGCGGTGGTCTACGCATAAGAGAAGTTTAGGCCTTGCATCTTGGGAAGCAAGATCTTCATTTATACAGATCATGCAGCATTAAAGTACTTGTTTTCCAAAAAAGAGGCAAAGCCGCGATTCATTAGATGGGTGCTGCTTCTTCATGAGTTTGACTTGGAGATTAAAGATAAGAAGGGCAGCGAAAAATCGGTGGCGGATTGCCTATCTCATCTCCACGTTTCAGGTACGGGAGACATTAGTGATTCTTTTCCTGATGAGCCTCTTCTTGCAGTATCTAGTCATGCTCCTTGGTTCACGCATATCGTCAATTTTCTAGTGACTGGATCAATCCCAGATCATTGAAATCGGCATTCTAAAGATAAGTTCTTCCATGAACTCAAATATTATTATTAGAAAGAACCACTTCTATTCTATGTAAGATACGATCAAATTATACGGCGATGCTTAGCTGAAGAAGAATAAGGAAGCATATTATAAATGTGTCACTCATCAGCGTGTGGAGGACATTTTGCCACAAGAAAGTCAGCAGATAAGATTTTACAAAGCAGTTTTTTTGGCCCACCATCATCAAGGATGCCCACCGTTTCTATACGGAGTGCTTACAATGCCAGGCAGCATTAAACATCTCCAAGAGAGATGAAATGCCAATGAGGCCTATCCTTGAAGTGGAGATAGTTGATTTAAGGGGGATCGACTTCATGGGACCTTTTTCACTTTCTGATGGGAAAGAGTATATTTTGGTAGCAGTTGATTATGTGTCTAATTGGGTGGAAGCTATTCCCACTAGGACAAACACTCACTGGGAAGTACTCAGGATTTTAACGAGGAACATCTTTTCTCGATATGGTTGTCCAAAGGCCCTAATTAGTGAGGGAGGCTCACACTTTAACAATGCACACTTTCGTGCATTATTGAAGAAATATGGAGTACATCATCGCGTCACCACACCGTACCATCCCAAGCTAATGGGCAAGTTGAAGTAAGCAATCGATAAGTCAAGAATATTTTAAAGAAGATCATTCGACCAGACAGAAAGGATTGGGCACATAAGCTTCCTGATGCTTTATGGGCATATCAAAAAGCTTACAAGACATCCATTGGGATTTCTCCTTTCTGACTCATATTTGGGAAGGCGTGCCACCTTCCGGTTGAGCTTGAGCATCGAGCCTATTCAGCAATAAAGAAGCTCAACATATCTCTCGATGAAGCAGGTAAACATAGACTTCTCCAGTTGCAGGAATTATAGGAATTAAGGCACGACGCGTATGAAAACGCGGAGATTTACCAAGAAAAGACCTAGGCCTTTCATGACAGAAACATCCGAAGATGAACCTCCCACGTCAATGAAAAGGTTTGGTTATATTACTCTCGCCTTAAACTTTTTCTAGGTATGCTGCGCTCACGATGGGACGGTCCTTACGTGGTTGTGGAATCGTTTCACAACAAATCAGTGCTCATTTCGGACCCTAAATCCGGCAAAGAATTCGAGGTAAATGGGCATCGTCTAAAGCCTTACCTTACAGCCAAGCTGCCCACACCAGCAAATAAGGTAAATCTGCATCTCCCTGAGGTACATGAGGACGTGATAACGATAACACCCTCATCTCGTCGATCATTATAGTTTCACTGAGTTTCGTCTGGCTGAAGACGTTAAACTTAGCACTATTAGGAGGCACCCCAAGATTATCTTATTGTTTTATTTTGTTTTTTTTGTAGTTTATATCAATGTACATACAAAGTTGAAGAACCCACTTACAACAAGAAGCAATTTGGACAAATTCCAGAGACATGCGTCAACACGCACTAATGAGTTTTTCTAAACCTTTTTACTTCTCATTTCAATATATAATCATTTTCATGTAATGCATGACATTCTTGCCATCTTTTTATAAACATAGTGATTTCATTGAGGGCAATGAAAGATTTTAAGTTGGGGGTGACGACTTAGGAAAACTCAAAATTTTTAAAAATTTTTTAACTTTTTACTATTTTAAACTCCTATTTTTCAAATTTTTACTATTTTTAACACCTTAGAAGTCTTATCATTTTGAGATCCTATTCCTAGAGATGTAGAAGTGAGGGCCTCATAGCCCATGTGATTACATTTTGAGTAATAAAGCCAAGTGATCTAGAGAAACCATGGATTCTTTTTAGTGGTTGACTTCTTTGGGGTTGGGTATCTAACGGGCACTAAGGAAAAATGAGTAATCATAGGTTGAAGTGCTATTGGATTGAAATGGAGAGATTTTGAGTGAAGTTCAAGCAAATTCCTATCCCCTACCTTACATCAGCCAAACCTACTTGGTGTCGGAATTCCTTGCTTCCGAACTTTATCTTAGAAGAGTGCAATGTGCCATAATTTTTAATGCACCTATTCTGTCCTTTTAGCATTTAGTTCTACCTTTTCCATACCAGACAATTAGACACCCAAATTTCAGCTTCACTGATTATAATTACACTCCCAAGTGATAAATATATCCACTATATTTTCTTTTCCACCATCGACACAAGCCATCCATCTTCTTCACAATTTCCCTTACAAGCAAATATTCCTTCAAAGTACACTTCAGAAATTCTGAATACTCTCTTTAGACATCAAGATAGCCTCCATATCCTTGTTTTATGCAAAGTCTTCAAATGTTATCATCTTCTTCTCTAAAAGTTACAATATACAAAAAGAAGAAAGAAGAGAAGAAAATATGAAATAGAAGAAAAGAAGAAGACAAAAGAAAGAAGGAAAGAAAAGGAGTAGAACATGAAAGAGAGGAATAAGGAAAGTAAAAAGAAGGAGAGCAATATGGGAAAACTATCTTTACCACTCCACACCATCTCTACCATTTTCTATCAATCCTTATCTACCACCATCATCATCCACATCATTTGGGAGAATAATTAGACATCAGTGGTATCTTTCTTTGTATATAATATCTAATTTGTTTACATGCTGATTTGCTTTTAACCAAGTTATTCCCTTAGAAATAGTGTCTTTTTACTCTTTCAGCTACCTTATAACGATGCATCCCAAAGTAGGAAACCCTTTCCAATGCACTCTTTTAGGGAGAAAGAAGAGTTGAGAGGAATTCTAATGCACCAAGTAGCCTCCAAATGAGTGAAAGAGTGATGTGAGAATTAGAGAGGTGAGGATTACATTTGCTCATGAGAGTGTGAGAATCTTTTCATTCCCATAGCATCAAACCTTAGATATGCTCACCTTGACTACACTTGAGTATTGACTCGACTATTAGCCGACGAGCACTACCCTAATATGCTCTAAGGAAGTCAACCTAGTTATGGAATCTTGATCACCATAGGTCCACACTATGATGAAAAGTAATCACACATTGATACACTTCACTTCTTTAGTTGTAACATCAAGGGATGATAAGACTATCTAAGGAGATTACCTAGTGAATTTCTAAGAGACTAGCAATTATTCAAGTTGGGGGGTGCGATGACATACTATTTATACATGAATTTACATGATTATTAATGCAAATAAAGGCATTAATCATTCCAAATATATGCATGTTATCATATTTTAAGTATATTTCTATCATTTTGTATTATTTCATGTTATGATCTAAAAATACACCAATTATGGATTATTATACATAATTAAAACATTATAATCTTTTTCATCCTAAATTATAATTGAGATAATAATCATGTTTCATGATGAAAATATAAGAGAAAAAGTTATTTATTAACATTTATATGTTTTTTTATAAAGTTATTTTATAAGATACATAAATGTATTAAATTAATTTAAATTCATTCTCTTATTATTTCAATAATTTGACTTTTTATAATGATAGAATATTCAATTTCTGATCCAACAAAACAAATTTGAACTAATTTGGAGTTGTATTTTGAAAGTTATGATTTTTACAATTTTACAGAATTTTATGGAATTTTTCTGATTTTATTTAAGTTTATTTTCGATTTTTAAACATTTAAATTAATTAAAAAATTGCAAGAAGGGTGCATTTATTGCGCGAGTCCATGTGGATGCAACGTGGCACTTAGGGCCATGTGGCAACGCCACCCGGACCCGTGCGAGTGCCTACGTGGCATTGAGGTGACGTGTGCGTATATATATATATATATTCTTTATTACATATGGTTATAGTACATATAAGCCATTCCATAGAGGAATACCGCTCACCTTATAAACGCAATGAATCCCTTTAATTTCCTCTGTGTAGGACTATTGCTCCTCTTTTATTTTGACTGCAGGACGTGTGGCATGATGTGAAGCGTTGGATAACCCTCACGACAAAAAGCGCGTGTCGATGCAGTCGACGCAAGGTACACTCGATCAAAGATCACGCACGTGGCTTCATTAAGGTTTAAGTGAATTAATCAAGACCATCAATCGCGTGAATTATAATGGCTGAGATCGCGTGCGATCGAGGGACTCTTCGACACATCACAATTGTTGGATTAAAATCCAATAGAGGATCACAAGCAACACGCCTCTTCTTTTAATCAACGTGGATGCATGTCGACCTTTGATCGTTGTTCGAACAGATGCAATATGATCGCACCGTTTTGATTGATGGAAGCCTCATCGCGACCATTGATCAAATGGTGCCCCTTCATCGGACGGCTGTGCCTAAATCCGTTCTTTAAAATACAATTCTTCGCGATGGAAAGAACTGCCTGTCGAATTTTGAGAAATTCGAACTGTCTAGACACCCATTTCATGTGATGTTTGATTCCTTGTGTTCATGACCTGTTTCCGCATCCAAGGACTACTTGAAATCAAATTTTGATCGAAAGAGAGAGGAGAATTCACATCTTGAACTTCAATTTTGTTTGCAAAAACTCAGAATGAAAAGCCATGCATTCGGCAATTAATTGGATCATTTCGAAGGCTAATTTGGGTTAGATTGCATGTTTTCATCTTAATCTTTCATCATTTAGTGTTAATTTTACATTTCGAATATTAGATTAACTTTAATTTTGTTTTAATTTCTGTTTTAAATCAATTTCGCGATACGAATCTTCTCCAAACTTCAAACTTTGTTTACTTTGCAAATTCTCATCCAAATCACCTGATTTTTGATTCTGTGGAATCACAATTGAGTTATCTTTCTTAATATAAACGCCCAATTTGTAATCTCAATTCATTGTCCAATTTGACCAAATTTCAAATATATATCTCAAATTTCCCTAATTCTTAGTGGATTCGACCCTTAATTACCATTATACTAATTAATTAAATTGATTAATCATAAATTGATAAGTTTAGGACTTTGTTTTGTCACTCAATCGTCTGTATTCAATGACCATACGATTTAGTCTTGTCAAAGGGCGCCGAATGCGGGGCGCGCACGAGTGCTAATGGTGGGCGCGTGTGGCGCTCTATGTGGGGGATGCAGGGGCACTAGATGAAACCGCACAGGGGGGGGGGGGTGGCGGCAACTGCTCACATGGGCAGAGGCGGGGACCTAGGGAGTCAACGGCGAGGGTCCTATGCGGTGGCAATGCTGGTTTGGGCAGCGGTGCTGGTTTGTACAAAAAAGGATATTTTTTTTAATAAGAGTTCCCTAGTGAACATGTAAGAAACAGTTTTTGGAGAACCTTTAGATAACCTTCTAGAGAAGCCAATTGCAACTTCAGTACCATTTGTGATGTCATTTTGCATCCCCATATTTCAAAGGAGTCAATCATCGGCTGTTGAATAGCAACAATATTAGTAGAATGGGATTGGATAAGCTACCTCCACTGGAGACCTTTGGTCCCTTGTTGTTCCAGATTAGGTTATGAGGACCGTAGGGAGAAGAAGATGTTGCGAGTTGTAGAGAGGGTGTAGAAGTAAAGGAGCGACTTCAGGAGCTAGGAAGGGGTGTAGAAGTAAAGAAGTAATAAAGATTCTTAAGAAGAATGTTTGCTTAGCATAAATAATCATAATAACATAAAAAAAGTGCTAAGTTCATATCAGTGAATAAACCAAAAGAAGAGACAGTTCTCGCTTGGTGCCGCACAATGCTCCACTTCAAAAAATTATTCGGTGGAACCGGTGAACAAATTTCCTAGGTGCGAGGGAATCTGGGACAAAGGGCTCGTAGTACCTGCTAGCGCAGCTATTCATTGGAAGGGAATGAGCCTAAACCCTTCCCTTCCAGTGAATAAAGTAATTACTAAATTTCATTCAGCGGAAGGGAATGAAATTTAAAGTAATTAAAGAGATAAAGATCTTTATTGTTGGATGAGTGAGGTTGTCATGTTTGCATTTTTCTCTAAAGATAACCCGCTCTACAACTCGCCTCTCATTCATAAACTCATCCCTTCGTTTTACATTGTAACTCGTCACAACTTTATCTCCGTGCAGTCGAACTTTCGTTTTACAACTCATCCTCTTGTTCATAAACTCGCCACAACTTTATCTCCCTACAGTCGAACCTTAGTTCCTCGCCCCGTTTTACAACTCGCCACAACTTTATCTCCCTATGGTCGTTGTCCCTACATCACAACTTGATCTCCCCTTCCTCGAAAACTCAGAACCCTCATTGTTTTACAACTCACCACAAATTTCTCTCCCCTTCCTCAAAAACTCGGAACCCTCATTGTTTTACAACTCGCCCTCTTACAAATCGCCACAAATTTATCTCCCTACGGTCAAACCTTTGTGCCTTACAATTCATAGTGTGAGGTTCCAGAGCATCGTCAACTCAACCTTGGCCAGTAAATCCACCACAGAGCTCCTCTGAGTTGCTGGTAATTCTGAGTGGGTCATGAACCTTAAGAACTCAAAGAATTGCGATAAGCGAAAAACATCAATCTAGAGTACAAGAAGGAGAACATTGGTAACTTAAAAAGGATGACACCCAGGTCCTACACGAATTCTGGTATTGATGGAGAATTATCCCAAAACATGAACACAAGGGTTCCAAGTGAACCTTGATATGCACTAAGGAAGAGAAACCATTCTCATTGCAACAAAATACTATACTCCTCCTTACTCATGAGCTTGAGAAACTCACCATTCATTAAATGAATGAAGAAAACCTCTCTAAAACAATGAAAGAGAGTGTAGATCCAAAGGGAATTATCTTCCCTTCTCCTCCAATTATATATTGATCGAAAGATTGACTTGGTCAAAAGAAATTAAACCCTCATCCTTAGATACGTAGAATTCTTTGAATGGAGCAAGTCAACCACTTCTTACCTTGATATAGGTTCCTAATTATCCAAACCCTATCCACCATATCATAGGTACCTTTGTATAATTATAATTATTGATCTCAAGAAAATCTATAGGAACCTGTTTGATATTAAAATCCTTTTCTCTTTGAATACCACCTATAGATAGAACTATTGGAGAGATCTAATTAATAGTGTTATCTTTGGAGTCTACCTCAATAAAAAACTTTTGCATGAGTAAAACCATGCATCTAAATGTTGATAATCAGCAAGGAAGATCTACCATTAAAGAAGACAGTCAAGAAGATCCTTCTTCCCACTATCTCCTATCCAAGCAAGAATCTCATGGTTAAAGAGGAAGATGAAGATGTGGTTTGTTATCTTCTGAAGACTCTCAAGACAATTCCCATCTCAGTCATCAGCCATCATGAAACCAATGAAGACAAATCAAGCTAATTGTGAAGAGCATAAAAGAAGCCTCGTAAATGAAAAGTCAAGCCACGATGCACTCAAGAAAGTAGGAAAGCAACTACATCAAGAAGAGCTTCACGGTTTCTCAAATTCATGAAGACTTAAACTGAAAATGAAGAGGTGATGGATAGCACGGTTCAAGAGAACATGAGATTGTTGTAAATTCCATATGATCTCTATTGGTCACAATGAGAGTTCTCATTACACAAGAGAATCTCCACGAAAGTGAAGCTATTCATCTGCCATAAGGAGGACAGACACAAGGATTGATCCTCATCTTCTCTCCTTTAAAAGGACATCTTACGGCTAATGAAGACCTTGAAGGCTTGGTCCTGGCCATCCCACACATCCTATTCTTACGGATGTGGGACAGAGAAGATACGAGAAAGCCCCACGAAGAAGAAGACGCTGGACCATTATGAGAGCATTGAAGACACCTGAGGCCTGCTACAAGAGGAAGACGATGGTTCCACGTGAGATCACACCTCATAAGTAAAGAGTAATACTGTCATTACCCTCTTTGCCAAAAGACCACAACAGAAGGCAAAGTCAAAGACAAAAGAAAAAACTTCTGCTCTACTGACGATCATAGTTACAATGCCGAATCCTTACCTCTCCATCTTCATCGTGAATTATGTTGCCACCAAGTCACCCTGCGACCTCGATGAATTCGCATTGCTCGCCCTTGCCTTGCTTTCTTTCTTTTCCATATCGCCAGCCGACCAAGTGAAGGATGGAATCATCGACAACGTCAAGCGTCTCGTCCACCATGGGATCGCAGAATTATCAACCATGACACGGATGAAACTAAGTATCTCACCCGCTTTGGAAACACGAATACTGTCATCCATAAAGCTCACATAGACACTAAACTTCAACGAGCTCCTTCTCCACGTGGCTCGATCAACCCCATCACCCGCGGCCATTACACAACAATGTCAACTCTCTCCTTCCGCCACCGTCAATTGGACGCTCGCACGATAAGAGGGCAACGGAATATCTTAAACCCGATCTGATCCACAAAGGCCTCATTACAATCTCACGATCGTTAAGTTGCCCTGAAATCATCGTGGTTAAACATCTCCTCTAAAATCGTTCCATGTAATTCCACACACATGACGATTACATCGAAGAATAAGCAAGAAATTCAATCATGGAGAGCGTAACTACCCGCAACTGCACGTTCCCACTTCTATGCACCTCTTCATTCTTAACCTATATCTTCTTCACCTTTAAACAGGGAACGATTGTAAAGGATAGATAGTAGTTGTTTTTTTGATGAAAAATTGGTTCCTTAGTTAATTTATCTCCGTGTTCTTGTGCCTCTCCCACATACTCTTCTTCGAGTTCTAACTTCCTATTCTTTTCTCCCTCCCATTCTGTCATCTTTTAACCACTTCACATTAAGATGCAAACAATGAGAATCTTGGACTATTTGGTGATTTCAAAGAGCATTATCTTCATGAAATAAGGTAACATCCTTTCCCATTCTATCGTGATTGATAGTTCCTACAATAGATCCATAAGTCCAACTTAGATCCCATCATTCTCATCTATTTCCTAAATCTTATAACTCTTCTCCGAAATCCTCATAGGATAAACACTCTCTTCTTAGTAATTTCACTTCTGAATATTGTCCCCATCAATCATCATCTTCATTACACACACCAATTAATATATTATCCATATTTCTTATCTACGCAATCTTATTCCTCCTCATTCTTCTTTTCATTATTATTCCGCATCATCTTTCTCTATTTAGTGACTGATATATATCTCTAACCATTCATAGTATTACTAATATTTCCTCTCCCCGTTATTCTCTCTTCATTATATAAATCATTCACACCCATCTCATTCTTCTTTTCATCGTGATCACCCTCTTTATCTTTATCATTATCATCATTATCATTATTATCTTCATTATTCTCTACATATTTCCGATTATCTTATTAGGATATCTTCTCTGATTTACACATTATTCTCTTAGTGATATCATTCATAGATCCTCCCTGATTTGTAAGAATATTTCATAAATAATAGATATTCATACCATACTTAACTCATCCATTCATAACATACTCACATTCACATTCTCATCTTCATACATATCATCATTTTGAAATATCCTACATCAGGTACCCCCTTTAAGTTATCGACTTATATTCGACTCCTGCAGATAAGAAAGGGTGGAGATAGAATAAGTCAAGGCAAGCGACTGACGATGGCTCCATACCAGATGGGAGTTATGAAATCTTGTGTAGCATAAATCTTGGGAAAAATATCCAAAAGTCAAAGTCCGGTTCTTAGAATCTTGATCTTGAAATTCAGTTCCGGGAATCCGAGTTGGAGATAAAGTTCAGGATCGAGAAGAGGAAAGAGAAGTTAGGGTTTGGAGGGAAAGTGAGAGTACAAAAGTAAGGAACAAACCAAAAGATAGCAACCCATGGAAGGGAACAAAGCTGGGTTAGGCTTAGACTTTACTTCCGGACTCCAACTCCAACTCCAAATCCACTTCTCTGAAATCAATCCCCATAAATTATATGAAATAAGAAACTTCATAACTCCATACCTATTTGGGAGGTGAGTCAAAGTGAGCGAAGCCTCTCGTCCCTTGGGAGGTAAAAGAAGGAAAAAAATAAAGGAAGAAAAAGAAGAGAACAAGATTGGAGGGAGCGGGGGTCAGTAAGCTCCTAACGGATTTTACTTCCAAGGAATAAAGATCATTTGTTTAGGACCACAAGATCCTTATACCCTTTCGGACATAAGTATCTTCCTTCATATCACAAAAATAAGAAATCTAAAGGATCGGAACTGGGCCTCTTCCCCATTTCCTGAATAAATAAACAAAAATAAATATATCCAAAAAAATACAAATAAAAAGATAGGAATCCTTGGGGGCCCCATAACAACCTTATTATTTATGGAACTTACTTTTCCCTCCTCTTTTCTTGGGGGCCCCATCTCCTTCCCCTTCTCTCAACTTTTCTTCAACCTAAAATCACTCTTCTTCCTTTATCACTCAAATCTATTAAAACAAGGGTTTTTGTAAAGAAAAACCCAATTAACGACTTGTTGATAAGAAAACATACATCACACTAATTTTGCTCCATCTTTTCTTACTAAAAAACTTACTTACTTGTTTGATTGAACGTTTCCCTCCTTAATCCCCCTCAAGGGGAGGGATATTTTTGAGAAGTGACTTGCCCCTAACTTTGTTTTCCTCAACTCTAACCTCAAAAAGCAAGGAGTTGAGCCGGCGAACCGAAAGTCACTTTCGTAACCATACTTCCTACAGCTAACATGTGTCCACGGGAACGCGCAGCGCAAACGAACGTGAGCTGCTAGACCGAATCCCCCGCTGGCCATCGGGGACCGAGTGGTAAGGCCCTAATCTGCAGGGGAACGGATCACTCATTCTTATATTGGGACAGGTGCACGAACGACAACTCCAAACGTCACACATCCGCCGCCTATCTACCGTTTAGGTGGCACCAGCGAGATCCAGCTAAGGTAAGGCGTGTCAACGCGGCTGTTCCACTCCGCAGCGGTCTCTTGAACTGATTGACTTCGTAACCTTCCCGCGCGCGAAACGAATGGGCGCTGTGCCGTGGGTCAGTTTCGGGGCGGGGGGCAGAGAGAGACAAAAAGAATGTTTGGATCGACGAGCCATTTCGTGAATCAATGGAATGTCTGTCTATCCATATCTATTCTATCATGACGGTCAAAGTCTTTTTTTCTTTTTATGGCATGATCTAGCTAGTAGCCATATATCAGCTCAATATGCGGGATTTCCGTTGGATCAGATCTTTCGCTTTGACGAAAGCTTTTGGACCTAGCGAAAAGGACTCTAAGCCTTCGCGTAAGCAAGCGCGAGAGAAGCGGAGCTGTCGTAGAAGCTACCCCTTACCCCGACCGACTACAATACAACAGTAAGTCGCGACCATTAAAAAAAGAAAAAAGGTTTTCCGAAGGTTCCGAAGGCAGCTTTAGCTGATGCTAATCACATGATCCTAACATAATCATAATAAAATAAAGGTCCACAAAACAGGGGCTTCGTGAGTGGGGACCAAAAGGGGGAAGGGCCTACCAAAAAGCCCACAAGGGAGATGAAGATAAAAGAGGGCCAACTAAAACATGTGCGGGCCGATAAAGTTCAAAACGAGGAAACAAGATAGATCCATGTGCAAGAGCTCGGAGTGGGGCGAGGCAAAGATCTCAAGCGGTGTAGCGAAACTTGGCATCCTTCGTCTTCGCCTATCATGGGGGCTGGACGTGCATGGGTGTTGGCTTCTCCAGCGCCATGGTGTCATGCCTTAGTGGCGACGGGGTTCGTATGCCACCAATCCTCTTGGGGTTAGAAGAGCTTGACTCCGTTGAGTTGGCGGGTGTGCCGGGCAACGGCTTGAGTAGATCTGGTCGCAGGTGCACTAAGTCCTCCTATATGATCCACGCGTCATCCTTTGCAAGAAGTCCTTGCCAACGCACGAAAAACCTCTGGAAGCACCATCCCATGTGAAGTCAATTACCTCTCGCAATACTTCCTCTACCTGTTCGTGCCAATTGGGTTGTAGCACTGGGGGAGTGGACTGATCGGTAAACTCACTTTCAAAGAATGAGCCAAGGTCAAAAGGCTAGTCATGTGTTGGTGGGGCTACAAATGCAGCCAATTTTTCCACATTGAAGGTTGAGGTCATCCCCCATGAGGGAGGGATGTCGACAACGTAGGCATTCTCGCCCACGCGAGTAAGGGATATAATGGGCCAGCGCTACGAGCATGAAGCTTTGTAGAGGTACCGTGATGGAGAATTATTTTTAAAAAACATGAACACAAGGGTTCGAAGTGAACCTATTCTCCTCCTTACTCATGAATTTGAGAAAAACTATCCATTCATTAAATGGATGAAGAAGACCTCTCTAAATAATTGAAAGAGAGTGTAGATCTTAAGGGAATTATCTTCCCTCCTTTCCCTATTTTATGCTGATCTAAAGATTGACTTGGTCAAAAGAAAGTAAACCATTATCCTTAGATAATTAGAATTCCTTGAGTGGACCAAGTCAACCACCTTTTACCTTTGATTTAGGTTCCTAGTTTTCTTTAACCACATCCACCATATCCTAGGTACACTATATAGTTATGAATAATGATCTCAAGAAACATCAATAGGAACATCCTTGATTTCCAATTTA
>CM044112.1:0-242460 GCA_024174645.1 Lemna minuta
TTGAACGTTAGTATCGCTGCGGGCCTCCACTAGAGTTTCCTCTTGCTTCGCCCCGCTCAGGCATACCCAAGTCAGACTTGCACGCACGTCAGACTCCTCGGTCCATTTTTCAAGACTGGTCGAATGGGGAGCCTACCGGCCGTCACCTGGAACGCGCGGGTGCCATGAGGGGCACCGCCGAGGCCGCGCGCCCTGCGTCACCTGGTTGCTGTTCAAGCCATCTCCCAGGCAAAATGCTTTGCCCGGGCTTACGCCGCCGGCGTGACCCGCGACAGTCCGTGCCCCAAGCCGAATGGCAATCAGCTTCCGACATTCCGCATCCAGCTGGGGCGCATCGCAGGCCCCCATCCGCTTCCCTCCCGAGAATTTCAAGCACTCTTTGACTCTCTTTTCAAAGTCCTTTTCATCTTTCCCTCGCGATACTTGTTCGCTATCGATCTTCGCGCCCTTCCTCTCTTTCGTTTTCCTTGGCGCTCGCCGTGCCGAGAGGTCGTTCGTGGGCGGGTCGGCGGGGCGACCAAGGAGCTGGCACCCCCAGTCAGCTGCGCGTTGCTCGGTGGATTGTTCGCTCGTGCGTTTGCCGGCCCAGCCAGATGCGCAACGCTCAGTTGACTCAGTGGATCGTGGCAGCAAGGCCACTGTGCCACTTACAATGCCCTGTTGCGTATTTAAGTCGTCTGCAAAGGATTCCACTCGCCGCTCGGCAGGAATAACACTCCGGGGCAGCCGCGCCGGCGCTTCCGCCGGCGAGGCTGTGCCCCCGACACGGGCCCATGGGAGCCGCGAGGGCTCCTACTGTGGGACGGCAACCGGGCGACGGGACGAGGCGCCGCTGCTAGCTGGGATTCCGACTTAGAGGCATTCAGCCATAATCTGACGCACGGTAGCTTTGTGCCACTGGCTTTTCAACCAAGTGCGATGACCAATTGTGCGAATCGACGGTTCCTCTCGTACTAGGTCAAATTACTTTCGCGGCGCAGTCATCAGTAGGGTAAAACTAACCTGTCTCATGTTGGTCTAAACCCAGCTCACGTTCCCTATTGGTGGGTGAACAATCCATCACTTGGTGAATTCTACTTCACAATGATAGGAAGAGCCGACATCGAAGGATCAAAAAGCAACGTCGCTATGAACCCTTGGCTGCCACAAGCCAATTATCCCTGTGGTAACTTTTCTGACACCTCTAGCTTCAAATTCCGAAGGTCTAAAGGATCGATATGCCACGCTTTCGCGGTTCGTATTAGTACTAGAAATCAGAATCAAACGAGCTTTTACCCTTTTGTTTCACACGAGATTTCTATTCTCGTTGAGCTCATCTTAGGACACCTGCATTATCTTTTAACAGATGTGCCGCCCCATCCAAACTCCCCACCTAAAAATGTCTTCCGCCAAGATCGGCCCCGCCGGAGCGGGGCCTTGGCTCCAAAAGGAGGGGCGACGCCCCGCCTCCGTCTCACGGAATAAGTAAAATAACGTTGGGAGTAGTGGTATTTCACTGGCGCCGGGCGAGCGCGGCTCCCACTTATGCTACACCACATGCTGTGTTCTTCACCACATGGGAGTAGTTCTTTGATAAAAAGCCATATCGTTCCATAATTCCACATGTTGTGTTCGCCCATGTTGGACTAGATCATCGGAAACTTGAGTTCGTCAACCTTATAAGAATCTTCAAATCAAGTTTTAATTCACAAAACATACCTCTAATCCATGCAGCTTCACTACATCCAGCCACTAAAAGTCTCAATTCTCATTCGACGGCGCCACGTGAGTGCATGTATGTGTGTGTGAATAAGGAGAAAGCACCCTATTAAAGATTTTTGCTATCTCCTTACTCACGTATTACTTATATAAATGTGCATTCAACTGGATTATTTTGATGTGAGACTATGTTTTTGTTTTAACATGCATAGGTGAGTGGCGTCATATGGAGCATCCGATTATAGGCGTTAAAAGAAGACCGATGATCTTCAATTCATTGGGGAGGTACGTGGCATAATTTTGTTCGTGAGCGAATCGTTTTAAAAATGGTTTAATCTCAATTTTTCATCAAAGGAATTATAATGGCTAAGATTCAAACCAACGAAAACGCATCCAGAGCGTTAGATCAAAATCGGACAGATGGCGTTTCAAGCGTCACTCCTTCACCCACGACGAGGCGATATCTCGGCAGTCCGTCTCTGATCCAACGGATATGCCTTAGCCGTAACGATTCAAAGCTTAGCATTTCATCTCAGTCATTAATCAAATATGAAACGCCAAATCCGATGGTTACACCCAAATTTCTTACAAATTGAGATGTTCTTTGACGATGTAAATCATTCTTGGATATTTTCAAGTAATCAAACGATGTAAATCATTCTTGGATATTTTCAAGTAATCAAAGTGTCTAGACACCACCATCCTTGAATCTTTAGCTTTCTTCTTCTTCTAGACTCATTTCCGCATTGACGAAGTGGTTGAAAGTGAGATTTTGTTAGAAGAATACAGAGAATTTGTCTCTTTAACGCTGATGATCGTCTTTGAAAATTATGAAATGAAAAGCCTTTGATCCGGTGATCAATTGGATCATTTCGATTTCTATCTTGGGTTAAATTATGTGTTTTCCTCCTACTCTTTCATCATGTATCATTAGATTGTAATTTAGAATCGTAGATTAGATTAAGTTTCGATTTAATTTCAGTTTTTCTCTCTCTTCGCATTTGAAAATTTCTATCTAATTCGCTCTTTGATTTCTCTGTGAATCTTGATCCAAATCGAGTGATTTTTGATTCTATGGAGTCATCTTTGAGTTCTCTTTCCAAATCTTTTAAAATCCCTAATTTCTCACCTCAATTGTGTTTACCAATTTGATCAAATACCAAAGAATACCTCAAAAATACTTTTAATTCTCTGTGGATTCGACCCTTATTCACCACTATGCTATTTAATTCATGATTATTTCATTAAATTGGTGAGTTTGATATTTTTTATGCGTATCTACTTGTATTCAATGATCGTGTGGACTTGTTTTGTTAAACGGCATCGTTGCCGAGGAATTAAGGTATACTTTTTAGAATTTTTAGTCAACTTTGACTCGGTCAACCTCAGATTTTTCATTTTATTTCTTAATTTCAACTCGCATCTATACTACATTGAGTGATCTGAAATAGAAATCCATCTTCAAGATCCTAATTCGATGAGATCAAGTTATTTTGGCCTCTTTTCTAAGGATTACATGCAATTATTTTTCCAAAATTGCGTTACGAAAGCGTAACTCTCATAGATATCGACACACAAGTATGATCGTTGCCATTATTTGATAATTATAATTATATATGCATTAATTATTTTCATGAAAAAACATTCACTTAGAAAACATGTTCTAATGCCTTCTGAAGATGAAATTTATCATAAAGGATCCTCAATTCGATGTCATCTTGAGTAATTTTCTCTTTTCCAAAGATTATGGTCTGTTGCTCACGAGTATTGTTTTGAGATGACCAAGCTCTCACGGAATCACGCACGACTTGTTTGCTAATCATTGTCAATTTCTATCTTTACTGAAATTCACAATTCTATATGAAAAACCTGTTGTACTAGGGTTATTTAGAGTTAGTCGTAGTCCTACGCATGAGAAATCTCGTGAACAAGCATCAAAAAGCTTAAATGAGTTTTTTCTAAACCCTCTCTCCACACCACATTTTGTTATCTTTTTCATGCCATAATCGATATTCTTGCAATCTTTTTTTTCATGAGCATAATGATTTAATTGAGGATAATGAGGAGTTTGAGTTGGGGGTGAGGACATAGAAAAATTTAACAAGTTTTCAAAAAATTTAAAATTCTGAAAACTCCTACTTTGCAAATTTTTACCACTCTTCTCCACCTTAAAATTCTTGAAAGTTTGAGATCCTATCTACTAGAGATGTAGAAGTAAGGGTCTTATAGCTTATATGATTATATTTAGAGTAATAAAACTAAGTGATCTAGATAAAGCGTGGAATTGTTTGTAGTGGTTGGCTTCTTTACGGTTGGGTATCTAACGAGCACCAAGGAAAAATGAGTAATCAGAAGGTTGAAGTGCTATGGGATTGAAATAGAGAGATTTTGAGTGAAGGTCAATAAAATTCTTATCCCATACCTTACATCAGACGAACCTACTTAGTGTGAGAATTCCTCACTTCCAAATTTTCCCTTAAAAGAGTCTAACGAGCCATAATTTTTTGAGGCACTTATCTTTGTCTTGTTAAGCATTTAGTTCTAATTTTTTCTTTCCATTAAATAAGTTACACCCATTTCAGCCTCACTTTGATAATCACACTTCCAAGTGACTCACACATCTGTCATATCTCTTCCACATTCCTTTCACATATACATATCCCTTCAAACATTACACTTCACAATTTTGTAGACTCTCTTCAAAACTCCGCGGAACAACTTCTACATATCTTTATTTCATGTAAATTCTTTTGAAATTTTGAATTATCTTTGAAAAAGAAAAAAATTGTTACAAAAAAGAAAAAAAAAAGAAAGAAGGAAAAAGGAAAGTGAAAAAGAAAGAAAAAGAGAAATAGGAAGAAATGAAAAGAAGGAGAATAAGCTAAGGTAATATCTTCTCCTCTCCCATCACCACCTCTACCACTTCCATCCATCCTTATTATCCATCCACATCATTTGGGAGTTAAATTATCATTAGTGGTACCACATTTTCTTTTAAAAATCTATTTTGTTTACATGTATATTTGCTTTTAACCACGTCATTCCTTTAGATATAGTGTATTTCAATTTTCCTTCAGCCACCTCACACGTTACAGCCCAAAGGTAAGAATACCTTTGCAATTGCACTCTTTAAAGGAGGAAAACGAGTTGAGGGGAATTCTAGTGCACTAAGTAGCCTCCATTTTGAGGGAAGGAGTGATGTATCTATGGAGAGGGTAAGGAATTACATTTGCTCATGAAAGTGTGAGGATATTTTTATCACCATAGCATCAAACCTTAGATATGCTCACCTCGATCACATATGAGAATTAGACTCGAGCATTAGCTCAAGAGCACTACCCTAATATACACTAAAGATGTCAACCTAGAAATGGAATCTAGATCACTATGGTCCATACTACGAGGAAGAGTAATCATACTTTTATACACTTCACCTTTTTAGTAGCAGGATTGAGAAGTGGAAAGAACCTTCTAGGGACATTCTATAGTAAATTGCTAAAAGTCTAGCAATTATTCAAGCTGGTGGGTGTGATAACATGCAATCATATGATTATTAATGCAAATGAAGGCATAAACATTTCTTTTTTATGCATGTTATCATACTTTGCGTGAATATCTATCATTTCATGAAATTTTAAATTATAATCTCAAAATGCACAATTTAAGCGAATATTATGTATTTTAATAATATATTTTAAAGTAGATTATTTCCATCTATATTTTAGGTTTTCTCTCTCTTCGCGTTTGAAAATTTCTATCTATGTCGCTTTTTGATTTCTCTGCGAATCTTGATCCAAATCAAGTGATTTTTGATTCGTAGATTCATCTTTGAGTTCTCTTTCAAATTTGTCAAAATCCCTATGTTTTCACCTCAATTCATTGTCCGATTTGATCAAATATCAAAGAATACCTCAAAAATACCATAATTCTTTGTAGATTTGACCCTTATTCGCCACTATGCTATTTAATTGGTGATTATTTCATTAAATTGGTGAGTTTGGTAATTTTTTTGATGTGTAACCATGAGTATTCAATGACCGCGCGGACTCATTTCATCACGAGGACAATCCCTTCTTGACATAATCATCTTTGAGAACTTCATGTTATATCCAATGTATGACGTTTTGGAGATCCCGTGGCTAGGGATTTGTAAGTCATATTTGAAACACAATCATCTATCTATAATATACCTTTGGGGTCTTAAGTGAAAGGACCGCATACACATCTGTGACATGAATCAACCTGAGTTGTAGTTAGCAATAATACTATTTAAGAATTTTGATGGATCAATTTAGTGAACTCTTTATTCAATGCACCCCTACTATATATCCTTGGTGTCTCCACGATCAGCCATACTCATCATATGAGTTAGATTAGATAGTCTTATTCTTTTTAGATAATTTAATGCACACTAGGGTTGGTCCTTAGATGTTAGATTATTGATACAATGATGATAAATTAGAAAAAAATATATTTACAATTATTAGTCAAAGGAGGATAATTAATCATCTTTTACTTTTCAAAGTCGTTGTGTGTTTATGCTCGACAAACTTACCATTTATAAACTAGGAAACTATGAATCAACTGGGGTCATTGGGATGTATAGATTTCCTAGGTCGATCCACAAGGACTTTAGGGCGAGAGAATGCCAATGTAGGCGGCAAGAGGAGAGAATGATCTAGATTATTTGAACCTATCAATTGGAATGGCAACTAGAGAGTGTGAAAAATAGAGAGGTATTAAAACTAGGATAAAATTTAGGAAGGAGGATGTGTGAGGGGATGTAATAAAAATAAAAGTAGGGAAAGAGAAATTACAGGAAAGATGGGGAAGGAGGAGCGTAAGGAGAGAAGGAAAGAGTGTAAGTGATAACATGCTATTTATACATGAATTTACATTATTATTAATGCAATTAAAAGCATTAATTATTCCAAATGTATGCATGTTCTCATATTTTAAGTATATTTCTATCATTTTGTATCACTTCATATTATGATCTAAAAATACATCAGTTTATGGATTATTATACATAATTTAAACATTATGATATTTAATCTTAATTATATTTAAGATGATAATCATGTTTCAAGGATGAAAATATAAGAGAAAAGATCTTTATTAACATTTCTATATTTTTTATAAATTTATTTTATCAGATACATGAATGTATTAATTTAAATAATATTTAATCTCTGATTATTTTACTAACTTGACTTTTTATAATGATAGATTATTCAATTTCTGATCCAAAAACAAATTTGAATCAATTTAGAGTTGTATTTTGAAAGTTATGATTTTTACAATTTTAAGGAATTTTCTAGAATTTGTCTGAATTTATTTAGATTTATTTTCAATTTTTAAGTTATTTAAAACATTAAAAAACTAGCAAAAAGGGTGCATATTTTGCGCGAGCACACTTGGATGCGACGTGGCACGCAAGGCCACGTGGCAAAGCCACACGGACCCGCGCGAGTGCCTACGTGGCACGGAGGTGATGTGTCAATATTTCTATTTACTCATATTAGTATGGTTATAGTACATATAAGCATCGAATATTTCCGATTTAAGCTAACCTCTATAATCGGCTCACCTTATATACCCGACACCTCTTCTTGTTTTTTCTCCGTGTGGGACTATGTTCCCTCTATTATTTTTATTTCAGGCTACGTGGCATGATGTGGAGCGTCGGATGGGAATCACGATGAACGGAGTGCGTAGATGCGGTGGACGAGAGGTTCACCCAATCAAGGATCAAATACATGCGTTCAATGGACTTTAAGTGAATTCATCTCAGCCGTTAATCTCGCGAGTTATAATGGCTGAGATCACTTACGATCGGAGGACTCTTCAACGGATGATCAGGCGACGCAATGTTTCAAATTAAAACACGTGGACTCACCACAGCCCTTCATCGTTGATCGAACGCTCCAGAATTAATCGTGATGATTCAATCAACGGACGCTTCATTGCGACCGTTGATCACGATGCGCCTCTTCATCGGATGGTTATGCCCAATTTCGTCTTTAAATAGCTTGTTCTTCGCGACGGAAAGATTCGCCCTTGAAATTTTGAGAAATTTGAATTGTCCAAACACCAATTTCGAGTGCCATTTGATTTCTTCATGTTCTTGACTCGTTTCTACGTCCAAGGAGTGCTTGAAATCAGATTTTGATCGAGAGATCGAGGAGAAATCACATCTTGAACTTCAATTTCGTCTTAAAAAATACGGAATGAAAAGCCATGCATCCGGCGATTAATTGGATCATTTCGAAAGCTACTTTGGGTTAGATTGCGTGTTTTCATCTTAATCATTTCATTATTTAGTGTTAATTTTATATTTTGAATCGTAGATTAAGTTTAATTTCAGTTTAATTTCGGTTTTTAAATCATTTTCGTGATACAAATTTTCTCTCATTTTCAAACTTTGATTACTCAACGAATTCTCATCCAAAACACTTGATTTTTTATTATGTGGATTTCCAATTGAGATCTTTCATAATATCATAAATTGCCCAATTTTTAATCTCACTTCGTCGTCCAATTTGATCAAATTTCAAAGATATCTCTCAAGATTCCCTAATTCTCTGTGGATTCGACCCTTACTTACCATTATACCCTTAAATTAAGTTAATTAATCACAAATTGGTAAGTTGAGGACTTTGTTTTCACACTATATCGTGTGTATTCAACGATCATACGAATTAGTCTCATAAGTGAGTTAAAGAGAGAGAGGAAGGGAGGGAAAGCTTTTTGGAAAAGAGAGATTGACGAGACGAGACCGCGAGGTCGTCGATTTCACACGGTCTCGTGTCTAAAATTAATCCAAACTTACCAATTTGGGGAATTAAGAGAGAATTGATGGGTATAATGGTAAATAAGGGTCCAATCCACAGGGAATTTAGGTATTTTTGAGATATCTTATAGAATTTGGTCAAATTGGATGATGAATTGAGGTGAGAAATTAAGGAAAATGGGGTTTTTAGAAAGAAGACTTCAAATCGATTCCACGGAATCAAGAATCATGGAATTTGGACTTGATTTCGAGGAGAAATCGAAATTTGAAGTGGAAAGAAATTTTCGGATGTTAAAATCGTCATTTAGAATGAAAATTTATGAAATTGAAATCGAAAACCTAATCTAAACAAAAATTAAAGATAATAGGAAGATAATCTAGGAAAAACCGCTTCCACTAAACCTGTTTAGCGATCAAAATGAGGTGATTAAGCCGATTAATCACCGAAAACGTCAAGAACGTCACGACGGGCTTCAAGCTGCGATTTCTCCTTCGATTCTCCACCAAATCTTGATTTCAACCCCTTTATGGATGCGGAAATGAAAGAGGAAGAGGATGGAATCAAGAGAAACGAGAGGATCGGTGTCTATACAAGTCAATTTGATTGAAATCCAACTCAAATACATACATCGACGAAGAACTCGTCGATTTATAGGGCGAATTGGGGAAAACCGTCCGATTGATGCGTTTAATCCGCATCAACGGCCGAGATTAAACGCATCAATTCGAAACGGTAAGCTTAAATTGTGGCCGTCAGATCTCAGATGAACGCTCCAGATCTCTCCGCTTGATATGCGTTTTAAAAATGCTTTGATTTGTGCCGCTTGGATCGCGATCCAACGGTCCAGATGAATAACGCACGATTTAATCTGGACCGTTATAATCCACCTTTAAATCGCACGTGGTCTTGATCGTGATTGGTGGTCCGCGCACCACATGATCGATGCGTCTGATGCCGCCACGTTGCTTCAATCGTAGCCATTATAATCCGTGGATTTAACGCACGTGCGATGATCCCGATCGATGGTCCTAGGCACATCCGATCAATGGTGCGATATTCCGCTCTCTTCTGATCCGACGTTCCGCGTCGCGCCACAGTCACCTGCACGTTAAATAGAGTGTGGGTTAGTCCCACACGGGAAATAATATAGGAAACGGTCGGGTTTATAAGACCCGACGGTTTAAGGTGGTTAATAACCCTTCCCATCTAGGGAAGGCTGAAGACCCCTTTTACGTATATATGTAATAAATATATAATATATATATAATGCGCCATGTAAGCGCTGCGCGGGTCCGCATGGCTCTGCCACGTGGCCTTGCGTGCCACGTCGCACCCGCGTGGGACCCGCGCGCTTTTTGCCTTTTATTTATTTATTTTAAAAAATTTTTAAATAGAAAAATAAAATCATAAAAAAATCAGGAAAAAAATCTAGAAAAAAATCCCTAAAATTGTAAAAAAATCATATCTTTTAAAAATACAACTCCAAATTAATCCAAATTTCTTTCATTTGATCTGAAATTTAATTATCTATCATTCTAAAAAAATTCAAAAATATTTAAATAACAAGAGATTTAATTTATATTTCAAAAAAATACACTCATTTCCTTAAGATTTTTAAGTTTAGAAATTTAAATGAATGTTTATAAAAAAATAATTTCTCTTATTATTTAACTTTAAAAATCACTTATAATCTCAAGTAAAGATAGGTTATAAAATCATTTATCCTTAATTTATCACAATTAACCCTAAATTAACATATTTTGAGATTATAACATAAAATTACATAGAATGATAGAAATGCACTCAAAGTATGATAACATGCACATAAATGTAATGTTTTATGCCTTAAATTGCATTAATTATCATGTTTTATCATGTTAAGATTGCATGTTATCAGAGATGGAGAGCCGAAAAGAGATAAAAAGAAGGTGTTGAGGGAAAGATTTCGAGAGAGTGAGAGAGATCTTCGAAGAGAGGGAAAGAGATTATAAGACAAATCGGGAGAAAGAGAATGAGCGAAAAATGGTATGAGAGATTTTAAGAGAGAGAGAGATCAAAACTGGAACGAAAAAAAGAAAGTAAATTTAGAATAGAAGAATAGTAGAGGAAAAGAAAATACGACATGAGAGAGAGAGAGAGATGAGAGAGAGAGAAATTTAGAATGAAATGAGGGAAAGAAAAACTTGACCGATGGAAAGAGAAGAATGTCGGAAAGAAAAACTTGACCGCGAGGGAAGGGAAATTAGGAGAATGGAAGCAAAAATTGCAAGCGAGAATCAAGAGAGGGAGAGAGGGAAGGAGGGAGTGCAACAGAGGGAATATTTTAGATGACGAGGAGAAATTGCTCTTCACATGCACACGTGCGCGAGAAAGAAAAGTAAAAAAAATGGAAGAAGGAGTGAACAAGAGAATGAGATTACGGAAACTCGAGAGTTTTCAAGGGAGAAGCGGAGATCAAGAGAGAAGAGAACGACATTGACCGAAGATGAGAGGAGAAGTGAAATTCAGGGGAAAAACAAGATGAGTAGGAGAGAGAATGACGGGGAGATAGAGAGGTGTGTGAGAGGTAAAGAGGGAGAGATAGAACATTAGATAACGTAAGTAGAATCAAACGAGGGGAAGATTGAGAGGGAGCAACAAAGAAGAAAAGGGAGAAAGAGGCAAACTAATAGAATACTAAGAAGAGGATGCCAGAGAGAGAGAGAGACTTTGCGGAAGAACAAAAGAAACAGAGAAAGCGAGAGAGTTTGGAAGAGAGCGAGTGAGTACGAGAGAGACGGAGCAATGTGCGAGAGGAAATTAGAGAGAGGCAAAGAATGAAGTTGAGAGAGAGAGAGAGAGAGAAAGAAAGAGAGAAAATAGGTTGAAAGAATGCGAGAGAAGTAATTTGTAGGAAAGAGGTACAGAGATTGTGAGGAAGAGGAAGAGACGACTTCGGAGAAAAAAAATGGAAGAAGGGGATTGTGTGGAGACGTGAGGGAGTGAGAGAGATCGTGTGCAGATTTTGAGGAAGAGCGGAGTTAGATAGAGAGAAATATGACGAGAGAGAGCAGGAGTGACGGAATTGACGAATTCGGAAAGGTGGAGTGATGAAATCAGAAAAGAGGGAGAGGGAGAGGGAACAAGCGTGAGAAGAGGGAAAGAGAAAATAGGAGAGAGCAGGAGGGAACCGGAAGTAGTGAATGAGGGAAAGTGAGAGAGAGACGAACCAAACTAGAGGGCCAAGAGGGGATTCCGAGAGAAAGAAGGTGAGATCGCGAGAGAGGGAGATAGCGAGAGAGAGAGGTAGGGAGAGAATTCCGAAAGAATGCGGAAGATAGGGTAGGAGAGAGTGAGAGACCGTCAAGGGGAGAGAAGAAGAGGACAGAAAAGCCGAATCCTACAGAAGGAAGAAGGATTGATCGCAACGGAAGAAAAGAGAGGGTTAAAGAGGAATTGAATAATGGCGAAAGGATTGAGAGAGATAAACAGAGATTAAGAGAATGGGAGAAATAGAGACGGAGATCGGAGGAGGAACGTGATTAAGAGGAGAAGAATCATGACAAGAGATAGGAAATGAGAGAAAAACGGAAGAAACGCACAAGGGAAATTAAGAGGGAAGAAGGCGAAAATGAGAGAGAGAGAAGGGTGAGCAAGAAAGTAGGAGGGGCGGAAGAGAATAATCAAATGGAACATGGGGAAGAAGAAGATTGAGAGAACGAGAGGGGAGAGGCAAAGCAAGAACATCAAAGAGAGAAAAAGAGGAGTTTCTAGATGGCGAAAGAGAACAGAAGGGGTAGAAAGGGGATAAGAGAGGGATTACCGAAAGCTGGAGGACAGGGGAAGAGAAATCGATCAGAGGTTCGTAGGAAGAGTGATTAAGAAGCTAAATAAGAACAAAGTGAAAAACAAAACTACCATTTTTTTTATTCTACAACTACACCGGGTAAGAAAAATTGTTAGCCCTAAGAGAGAGAGAAGTAGCAGCAAAGAGGAGGAAGAAGAAGAGGAAGGAGAAGAGAGCCCCGAGAGAGAGCTTTTTTCCAATTAAATTCTCCCCTTCGGCTGGGCTCACATTTTCTTTGACTGGGCTCACACTTTCTTTCTTTGGACAGCTCGTTATGCCTTTTAAACCTTCTATTGTGGAGGATCTTGATTCTCTTCCTCTTGTATAGTTCTTGAAAATAAGAAAAATAAAAGTCATGTAGAATAAACTCTTTTTGATGCACTAATAGTCTACAACATCAAGTTATGGGATATTAGAGAAGATGGTGTATTCAAGAGTTTAATAAAGTTAAATAAGAGTAATCAATGGGTGGTTATAACTACATTTTATGTTCTTATCAATGCGCATATCGGACGATACATGTAATGCCACATCACCTGTGCACTTAGAATAGAAAAACAAAGTCCCACATGGCAAAAGAAAAGAGATATCATGTGTATATAAGGAATGCGCGATTAAGGAGTTAGCGAAAATCCTTTATAGGGTGCTTTCTCCTTAATCACATAAACACACGTGCACACACGCACATACACGCACACACACACACAGACTCACACACGTGCGCATGAATAGACGTGTGTGACACATGGCACCACTTTTTCTACTAGTGCCACGTCAGCTGCCACATTAGCATGCGATAAAAAAATATTTTTTAATGAATTTAATTCGAATAAATTGATTTTAAATTCAGAAAAAAATTCAGAAAAAATAATGAAAAATCCCTAAAAATTAGAAAGTTTAAATCTTTTAAAATATAACTCCAAATTAATCCAACTTTGTTTCATTGCATCAGAAATTAAATTATCTCCCATTATAAAGAGTCAATTTTAATAAATAACAAGAGAATAAATTTTTATTTCAAGAATACACTCATTTCTTTTAGATTTTAAAACTTAGAAAAATATATGAGTGTATATAAAATGGTTTCTCTTATTATTTAGCATTAAAAACTAATTATAATCTTAAGTAAATCTAGGGATAAAAAATTTTGTTCTGAATTTATTATAATTAACCCTAAATTAATGCATTTTAAGATTATAATGTCTTTTTCATAAATTGATAGATAAACACTAAAAAGATGATACCATGCATTAAAAATGTAGTGTTTTATGCCTTAATTTGTATTGATAATCATGTATTTTTAAGAATACACTCATTTCTTTTAGATTTTAAAACTTAGAAAAATATATGAGTGTATATAAAATGGTTTCTCTTATTATTTAGCATTAAAAACTAATTATAATCTTAAGTAAATCTAGGGATAAAAAATTTTGTTCTGAATTTATTATAATTAACCCTAAATTAATGCATTTTAAGATTATAATGTCTTTTTCATAAATTGATAGATAAACACTAAAAAAAGATGATACCATGCATTAAAATGTAGTGTTTTATGCCTTAATTTGTATTGATAATCATGTATTTTTAAGAATACACTCATTTCTTTTAGATTTTAAAACTTAGAAAAATATATGAGTGTATATAAAATGGTTTCTCTTATTTTTTAGCATTAAAAACTAATTATAATCTTAAATAAATCTAGGGATACCATATTTTCTTCTGAATTTATTATAATTAACCCTAAATTAATGCATTTTGATATTATAATGACTTTTCATAAAATGATAGATAAACACTAAAAAAAGATGATACCATGCATTAAAATGTAGTGTTTTATGCCTTAATTTGTAATAATAATCATGTTTTTTCATCTTTAATTTGCATGTTATCAACGTGCTCTTTGGTGAAATACAAAAAAAGCAAATTATACAGAACAAAGAATATTATAAAACAACATAGGTGTTAATTTGCTAAAAATAGTAAAAATTTAATGATGTTTTGATAGCCAAAATATTTAAATATAATTAATAACTTATCATTGAGAAAGTTTTGGGTCACATATATCATTGTATTATATGGTTTTTCTAATTACCTATTTGTCATTACCTGCCCTAAATTTTATGGTATATAGTTAATTTTTTGGTGATTTAAAGAATATAGATCACAATGATTTGTGTGATTTTCTCATGTCTTCAAGATTACACTTACTTCTTTCCTCCAAACTCATGATTGACGAGACGAAACCGCGAGGTCGTTGATTTCACACGGTCTCGTGTCAAAAAGAATTCCAAACTTACCAATTTGATGAAATTAACTCAAATTGAGGGGCATAATGGTAAATAAGGGTCGAATCCACAGGGAAATAAGGAAATTTATGATGATCTCTTCGAAATTGATCAAATGAAACGATGAATCGATGATAGAAATTGGGAAAAATGATCATTTATGAAAAAGAACTTTAAATCGTTTCCACGGAATAAAAAATCGTTGAAATTGATCTTGATTTCGCAGAGAAATCGAAGATCAAAGTAGAGAGAAATTTCCGAAATCATGAAGAGCAAAATTGACAAAAATTAAGCAAAATTAAACGTTCAATCCTAATCTAAATCAAAATTAAACATGAATGGATGATATATTAGAAAAAACTGACTCCACTAACCCAAGATTGTAATCGAATTAACGCGATTAATCACCTCAATCGTCAAAAATGTGAAGAATGCGATCGTGGAGTTCAAGCTTCGATTTCTCACTCGTCTCTCAACCAAATCTCGGTTTCAAACCCTCCGTGGATGCAGAAATGAGAGTAGAAGGGGATAGAATTGAGAGATTTGACAAGGGAGGTGTTTAAAAAAATCAATTGGATTGATTTCTAACTCAAATGCTTTACAAATCGGAAGAACATGTCTTTTTATAGGACATTTGGGCGTAACTGTCCGATCGAAACGATCGACGGTTACGATGGAACGGTCCATCAAATGGTCCATCGTGGACCATTTCGAACATATCGCAGCCGTCGGATCTTCGATGGAGGGTCCAGATGAAACCGTTGATAAGCCTTATAAAAACGCATGAGATTGCGCCCCTTGGATCAGAATCTAACGGTCGAGATGCACTCCCTGCGCGTTTCATCAGAGCCCTTATAATCCTCTTTAAAACGCACGTGCTCGTGATGCGATCTGGTGGACCATGAGCTCACCCAATCGACGCACCTTGATAGCTCTTCGATTTAATCCCACGCTCCTCCTTTGGCCACGTGTCTTGCACTTAAGATTCCGTGAGAAACTTAGTCCCACACGGAGAAAATTAAAAGAAGATGTCGGGTATATACGGAGTTTGAAATATGAGGGTTAGCGTAATATCCGAAATATCAGATGCTTATATGTACTATAACCCTATATAATACGAGTAAATATAAATAATGTCACGAGTCACCTCCGCGCCGCGCAGGTGCTCGCGTGGGCCCGCGTGGTGCTGCCACGTGGCCCTCAGTGCCATGTCGCATCCACGTGGGACCCGCGCAAAAATAAACCCTTTTTTAGCCCTTTTCTAATTAGTTTTTAATCATTAAAAATCAAAAAATAATTCAGAAAAAAATCCAGAAAAAAATCCCTAAAAATTAGAAAATTCATAACTTTTAAATATAACTCCAAATTAATCCAAATTTCTTTCATTTGATCCGAAATTTAATTATCTATCATTCTAAAGAGTCAAAATTAATAAATAATGAGAGATTTAATTTCCATTTCAAAAATACATTTATTTTTTTAAGGATTTTAACTTAAGAAAACATAAATAAATGTTTATAAAACGTTTTCTCTCATTATTTTTACTCTAAAAACATCTATAACCTCAAGTAAAGATGGGTTATTAAATTATTCATCTTTAAATCATCATATTTAACCCTAATTTAAAGTATTTTTTAGATAATGACTTTTTTCATGGAATGATAGAAAAATACATATAAATATGATAACATGCATGGAAATGAAATCATTTATGCCTTAATATGCATCAATAATCATGTTTTATAATGTTTATTTAGCATGTTATCAATGATAAGATAGTTTTGTTCTTATTGTAATTAAATATCTTCATCTAGTCTACATTTTGATGTTTTCATCATTTATAAATTATCTGAAGGGAATGAAACTCATGCTTCGTAAAATGTTGAACTAGTAAATCATATTCTTTAAGGTGTCTATGTTCTAGTGTCCATGAAAGTAGTTGATGGGATCGTCTGTTCCTACAATCATGAACACATATCTAAAACTATTTTGACTAAAGTTCAAATTATTCCAGAGAAATAATAAAACTAAGTGTCAAATCATCAAACTCATGTTTAACTAACACCTATGGATTCAACCTTAACTCACTACCATCCTAAATTTTATGATCAACTTCAAAGTCTACAATATAACTTTTGATACGTAATTTTTCATTTATATGAGATTGATTTATATGGAGATTGGAATAGTTTACTGATTTCTAATTAAATCCTACAATCTAATGGAGGATCTATGAATGATATCAGTGATGAATAGATGTATAATTTAGAGAAGAGATTATATAGGATAAGTCAGAATTATGGGAATAATAGTGAAGAGAAATTTTATAAATGTGAGGAGATTAGAAGAGAGTGAGGTGATGGAATATAATGTATGATGAGTAGAAGTAATTCCTATTTCACTTTTATTATATGAAAATGATTTAGAATTACTAATGTGGAGGATTATTATTATCCTAGAATAATGAATGGATGATGGGGATAAATTGGATATATGATAATGTGAAGAAGGATAATGCGGTTAGATGAGTGGATACTAATGATGTAGAGATTATTTGCGAAGATAAGAAAATAATAGAATGTTAAATGATTTTATAAATGGAGGGAATAACGCGGAGGATATTGACGATGGATATTTTGATGGGTTAGAAATAGTTATCAGTGAATAGATGATAGATGATGGTTCGAATATATGAAGGAATGATATATGGTATGAATGGGGTTATGATAAATAAGATAATGGAAGAACTATAATGTGAGTCGTGATGAGGACGATGGATAGTGAGAGAGATATTAAGAGATAATAGACAGACGAGTGGGGTTATCTAATAGAGGATAATTTCAGATTGTGATGAAAATTGGGGACTAGATAAGAAGAGGAGAAAGTGTTGGACTTATGGATCTTGAGGAGGAACTATTGTTCACGAAAAGAGAGAAGAGGATGTTACCTTGACTCGATGTGAAGTTTATGCTTTTGAAATCACCAAACAGTCCAAGATTTCCGCCGTTTGCGTCTTAACGTGAAGTGGTTGAAAGATGACAGAACGGGAGGGAGAAAAGAATAGGAAGGTAGAACTCGGAGAAGAGTATGCGGGAGAGGCACAGGGAAGCACAAGACACAGATGTTTTCCAAAAGGAGAACAAATTCATTTCAATTCAACAACTACTGTTTTTGTTTACAACGTTCATCAGGAGAGTATTTTATTTGTTGTTTGTTGTTGGACTCGCCGTCGGACACTTTGTATCCCAGAATGAAAACAAAGAGGTCTTGCTTTAGTTAAGTTCTTCCTTCAGTTCTTCATTCAAACTTTATTCATGCCTTAGCTGTCGTCATAGTTCCTAAGGCCGTGGATATCTTATCTCCATTTAGAAGTGGTTATGGCCTATCTTTGTGGAGATTTTCTTGTATCTTCTCTCTTTCACATCGGCAGGAAGAGAGGACGTGGAATAGGCTTTGACCTTCTGTTGACTTGTGGTAGTTGTGCTCGTTGACGAGTCTTTAATAGATAACAGCCAATTCTTCAACTTTATCAACCGTGACGATCTTGTTTAGACAAGAGGTAGTTCCTCTTGTTGGAGTTTTCTGTCATGTCTTTCATAGTTGTTTCAGCTGTTGACTTTACTCTGTGAGAGGTAGTTAGGATTGTTCTTTGGTTGATATCATACTGACTTTTCTTTTCTTCATCAATCGTGAAGGTTTTACTCCATTGAGAGACAATCTTCTTGGTTGGAAGCTTCTTTGATGCTGATTTTCTTTATAGAAACTATCTTCATTTTGGATGATCTTCATAATTGCTTAAACAGCTTTGATTTTAGGTGCAATCATGCATGACTTTTGTCTTGAACTAGAACCCGAAGATAACAATATTATTTAGATCTCTCCTATAATTTCTATCTATACATGGTATTCAAAGAGAGAGGGAAAATAACAAAGATGTTCCTATTGATTTTCTTGATATCAATACTTATAACTATACAAGGTACCTATGATATGATGGTTATGGTTTGGATAATTAGGAACCTGTATCAAGGTAAGAGGTGGTTGACTTGGTCTACTCAAGGAATTCTAAGTATCTAAGGATGAAGGTTTAATTGCATATGACCAAGTCAATCTTTAGATCAGTTTATAAATGAAAAAGGAGGGAAGATGATTCCCTTTGAATCTACACTCTCTTTCAATGTTTTAGAGAGGTCTTCTTCATCCATTTAATGAATGGATAATTTCTCAAATTGGTGAATAAGGAGGAGTATAGTGTTTTGTTGCTGTTGAGACTGAGTTCTCTTCCTTAAGTTATATCTAGGTTCACCTGGAACCCTTGTGTTCTTGTTTTGAGATAATTCTCCATCACTTAACCTAGAGAGGCCAAATGAGCATAAACAAGGTAGATGAAGACTTTTAAAATTATTGGATGTCTTCAATAATCTAATATGCAGGTTCAAGGGTGGTCCAATCTCTAGGAACTAGATTTTAAGGTAGGGGTTAAGGGTAGTCCTAAATCGAGAAATGATGACACAAGGATTATCATTGATCTTTAAATGCATGCAGAACTTCTCAAATTAGTAGGTTTCTTTCCTTTAAGGTATGTCATTAATCAATGTGATTTTCCAATTAGACAATAAGGATGTATTTCTCACGAAGCTTATATTTTATTTGGGCCTAGGTTTATATAAATTCCCCATAACTATTTTGAATTGAAAACTCAACACTTCCACAAATATTTTTCCTTGACCTCCTAACTTAATTTCAGCAAGCCTAATATTTAAGCTTAGGCATGTCCTACCACATAAGATAATTATTCAATTTTCATTTCCAATCAAGATATTATGTAGGATCTCTTGAACCCTAATAATATAGAGTACCGACTCAAATACTCTTTTGGATTTTGGTTCCATTAATAATAGGGTTGGGGAATACGCCTCTCACGACCCTTAAGATGATCATATGGATAACAAAGCTCATAATCACGATCATGAAATCAACCAGTAGGAGGTTAAGCCATAGTAAAATGTGGATCATCTAGAATAGGGGTATGATAGGTATGTTTGTTCTAGGACATGGAAAGGGATGTTGGGTTTCCCTCGGCTTGAGATTCTACTAAGGAAATGAATTGATAAACTAGCTTGATGGATCTGGTCAAGAAATTATCCAAAATAGTGAATTGCATACCCATATCATAGATGGCATCTAAGACTTGACTTACCATAATATCTGGCAGAGGTGAAGATGGGTTGGGAATAGAATCCTCTTGGGAGTCTACGAGATAATCTTCATGATGTTGCCTTTGCTCAAACCTAAGATACATGTGGATACACTTTTAAATGAATGAAACTAAGGGAATCAATGTGGATATAACTAATTTGATGCAAGATGACTATAACTCATAATTATAAGAGATCTAGGGAAACATAGGGATAAAAACTCAGGCTGCAAATGGAGGGAAAGAATAAACTAGCCGGTGCTTTGATCAAGAACAAAAGAACTATGTCAAAAAATCATAATACACATTAAATCAACACAAAGCTCCACATTTCAAAATCTTAGTCAGCCCCACAAGGAAATCTCAGCCCACAAGTTCAATCACAAGCCTACATCATCAAACCCAATGGCAATGGGAACATGTGTGAGGAAAAATTAGGATAAAACAAAACAAATGAACACCAAAGACAGCAATTGTGGACGGTCAGCACTTGCTAGATGTGCGAATGATGCAATGACTCACATGGGATGTAGACAAAGCTCGTGCAGGCATGTGCATGAGAGGGTGCATATGTACCATGTGCAGTGGACATGCAAGGTGTGTGTGGATGCATTGCATGGTTTGCTAGAGAGGGAGTCCATCCAAGCGTGTGACTTGGGGTCAAGCTGGTTGGTGCTTGTGGCTCCTAGTTGACTTAGTCTATGGGGGTAGCATGGGGTCTACGTGGTTGGTGGTGTGCGACTCCACATTATGCAAGGCCACTCCAAACAATGTTGCAAGATGCCAAAAGGAGTGCGATAGCTTTAAAACTACTTAGCATGGAAGGGAATGACATTGAAAACTTTGTCTTGATACCAAAATAATGCAAGAAAATGATAAATGAGGTGAGATTTACTTGATACTAACATAGATCTATAGGGCCCACCCTTTTGAATTAGAAAGTTTTGAGCAAAAGATTAACCAACTTGTTCACAAGAAACCTGAGGCCTATCTGTAGCCTAATGAGGGGAGCGAATTTTGGCAAAAGAAACATGGAAAATTGAACCGGAATGAGTCTAGTAATAAAAGAAGTTTGGGTCTCAACCCCAAGTTGGGCAAGGCATCAAGGAATGGCCATGGTCATGGTTGCATCCTCTAGTGACGGAGTCCTATTTCTTAGAGGTGGCACTGTGGTTTCCTATGTTGGTGCACATCCCCATCATTGTCTCTCCACCTTCATGATCATCATGCTATCCAATTTGACTCTCTTGAGCATGTTATATTATGTTAGTTGCCATGGGTCACTATTATTATCAATCATCACTTGATGAGATTCTCTTTTGCATTCTAAATCTTTATATGCAATGCCATTCATTTCCATAAATCATACTTGACGGAGGAAACCTTTATAAAAAAAGAATAATGATAGGCATAGAAATAAGGAATGAATGCTGAGGAAAGATAGTTATAGCCACCGACTTGAGGCATCCACGATCTCTAAACTTTAGTTCTTGTTCCAAAGCAATCTTATGCACCAAAATTGTGGGGAAATTGTTGCATATTTTTAAGCAATTATGAATCACTAATGGCATGGGATATCTCATCATACAAGTCATAGTGTGCATAAAATGCCAAAAGCGCATGACTCATGAAAAATAACATGCATTGAATGAGACAGTATTGAGTAAATCACATAATATCCAATGTCAATTTATGGCTGATTAGTCTTTCAACCTTATATTCATTCTTGGTCTCCTTATTTCTTTCTTTGAGAGGAGTTTTCTCAAAAATTTTGGTCCACACTCATCATCATCTCACTTCTCTTTCTATCTTCTCTTTGTGTCTCTTATACCAACATTTTACCTACAGTCCCAAATGCCTTTATCTTCTCTCTTGTCAGTTCTCTTTTATTTTTATCCCCATTTTTACTTCTTGTGATTTTTAAGGATCTCTTCCCTATGTCTCTTTCATAAACTTTTTCTCTATGCCTTACCATCTCAATTATGGGGTTTCTTGAGTATTTTTTTTACTGTTTCTTAGATTTGATTCATGAAGCCAATCTCTTTGGTTGCATCCTTGTTTGGATCATTTTTATAGAATTTACAATACCTGAATAAAATTGAGGAGATAGTAAAAACTGCTTCGAGATGGATGGCTTTGCCTAATGCCTCTGCTTAGTCAAGTGTTTCCTAACTCTTGGTATATGGAGACAACCATATTCGATGACTAATTTTCCTCGATCTATTAATATCTCCCAAATGTAACATGGATATTTCCCAAAGTTATAATTTTTTCTACAGTCTTTGGAATCTCTCCAATAATCAAAATCTTTCCTTGACCACTTCACAATGAGAGACATTTTCAGTTTTTAATTGTCAAAATATAAAAAATGGGTATCAAAAAACTTTGAATTGCCAAAAGTTTTTAAGCAGGTCTCAATTGACCCATTATCATGTCATTTAATTTACAAGACAACAAAAAAATTGAGATGGTCATTTTTTGGAATATGCGATACATTTCCAAGTTGTAGACGCATGATGGATCAATTAGAATCAATATTTAAACTATATATGAAGAAAACCCCCCACACACTTCGACATACTTAAAAATCAATTTGATGGAAAACTAGCAAATAAATTCTAAAAAAACGATCATATGAAATAAATCTGTGGACAGTATTATTAAACCGACATGGTCAACACGGCTACATATGCTCTGGACAAAGCTGAAACTAGTTGAGAACGAGAGGAAGACGACTGTACAAATATTGTCCCTGTCTTCGTCCACAGATTTATCCTCATACAGTATAGATCTTCATTATGCGCTTTATTCGTGCACGACAAATGGGACAGCCAAAGTCTTTCATCTTTACCTCAGTAAGGCAGCTCATGCATCCGGCCAAGTGTCCACAGGGAATCAGCACCACTTCAATAGGTGCGTCATTGCATATCACGCACGAGGCGTTCAACCCACTTGACCCCTGAACAGTTGCCATCGCAAGGTTATTGGGCGTGCCTGCTGGCGAAATCGTGTTGAAGCCTGTCAGCAATTCAGAGCTGTTAAAGCTGACTTCAGATAGCGGTACTCCCTCTTCTACAGCAGACTTGATTGAGGCAGCTGTCGCCATGGCAATTTCATGCTTCTCTTGTAAGATCAAGGGCACGCTAGCAGTCATTGGCGATGAGGGGGGCCATCGTGGGGGCGTTGCCCTAGTCATCGATCCTGATAAGGGATCAATAGTCTGTTCACGGCAAAGAACATCGCGTCATTACGAGTCCACAATATTTTCATTTATTTATGTTATAATCAAGATCCCTCTTTCTAAAATTTCCAGGAGAATCACAGAAAAGAGAATGAGTGTACATAGACGGAGATATTTAATTGAACATCAATACAAGAAGGTGCGACAAACGGAAGATAAAATCTGTGTAGGACTAGCTCTTCCCTCGCCGCTCACAGAGAACGATCAAGGACTCTGCTCTTTCACTCAGAAAAGAGACAAGAGAATCCGCGCACAAAGCATAATTTCACAGAGAGAAAGGCTACAAGATTTACAGGCGCTAACCATATCTGCCGAGGAACCAAACTTACGGCCACCTGGCAACGAACTAGGCCCTACAGCGAACACGTAACCATAGAAAAATCGCCGACAAACTATGTACCCACCAACCGTTACACGGATTGATCGACGAAAACAAGAATAAAAATAAAAAAACTCAGCCATTTGAACTCTCAAACCCAATGTTGAATAGCCCTGGTATCGAAGCTGCTCTAGCAAAACAAACGAGAAGAAACAAGACTCCACGTTTGGATCACTAAAAGCCCATACAAAATAACCCAAATATTATCTCTACGGGAACCAAGGAACTTAATGGAGAAAAGGACACCCAACGGGTTTTATGTGAACGGGAGTAGTAGGTCCCTCTTTATAGGCCCGCCGATCTCAGCCTGTGATTTAGAAACTCCCCCGTTTAATGGGTTTCGTTACGAGCGACGATCGACTAATTCAACGACTGTTTTTCTCTCCACAGTATCTCCCTTCTCTCCACTTAAACTTTCCCCGCCTACGCACCAATTTCTCCCTCAGTTATAATTTCTGCTGAGTAAATTTTGAAATGAGGGATTTACCTCAACATTTTGAGGTACGGAAACATAAGGGATTTACCTCAGTTCTTCCCCTGCAGACATCGTAGAGAAGCTTCAGTTGTTTCTTGTCACCCTCTATTCCCGAAAGAAAAGCGACCTCCTTGCCTGATCAGATTAAATGCAAAAATTAAAGAAATAACAGTCATGGTTCTCGAAAAAAACAAATAGGGGATCTCATGGTTGAAGACCCATGCCAAATAACTTTGTCGCGAGAACCAGCTCCGGGTCTGGTAAGAGGAAGTCGGGTTGATGAACATGAAACTTCTTGAGGGACAGGACCGTTAATGGTCTGGGAGACTGTAAAAGGATACAAAACGCGAGAAAAAACTGTCATTCACTCATTCATAAGATTTCTCAGAAGATTTTAGCGATTGTAAGGTGAATTTAAAAAGGTTTGAAACATGATATTTTAATAAGACAGATAAATCCACCTGTCGGTCGTGGTAGAGAGCAAACTGCAGTTGCTCTGGAATGGTCGTAGAAAGAGCAGAGTCCCCTGGTAGGACGACAGCCCATCTGTTTAGCACAACGTAACGGATATTGAGATATTACTTGACTGCGTAAATTTTCCTAAGGCAACTAACTCCTCACATTCTTCTTGCCGTTGAGTTCTGCGAATTGGTCCCCGACAAATACCTTAGCCAGCCGGAAAAGAAGCAGATTGTGTCCTGAAAATAACAATAGATAAATTTCCAGCTCTACTGATCATTAAAGTCGTGCTGACGCGAAAATCTTTGGCACTACTGAATTAGTCTGTTGAGAGGCAAATCATCGGCGACTAATTTCGTTGCCAAATACTGGAGTTTTTCCTACGATTACGGGGCGGAAATTCTCTAGTTATCGAACCTCGATGGCGCGGACTACGCCGGTGTAAAGTCCTCGTCGAGCACCGTCCAGTGCGTTCCCACCGTTGGACATTTCGCCGCCGAGAAGTGGGTTCGCTAGAACAATGCATTGGAAAAGAAAAAAAACCCATCAGATGAGAAGCCACCGAGACTCCAAAAGATTTTTCTTCCTGTGACATGAATATATCGATGCTCCGTCGCAGAGACTGAGTGATCTTTTGTATTTATCCTATGTTCGACGGACTGGAATTGGTGATCCAAAGATGGGTCGATTACCCCCATATGAAAGAAGTAGGATAACGGTTTCCTCCAGCCCTCGTTGGGCGGCATTTCGAATAGCAGTTCCAACAATACCCCCTATAATTGTAATCAGTACTGCGTCATTCTGTTGTCGTAATTTACGAGCGATGAGAGGGAGAGTGACCTGGTCTGTAATAATTCACGTCAGCCCCTAACTCGATGAGGGTCCTGGCGACATGTAGACCATTGGCGGAGGAGCAGGCGACGATCAGTGGCGTCTTTCCCGAGGAGCGCATCCACTGAGAAGATGGTGTCAAACAGACAAGATGATGCCAGTTTAAAGGCGTGCGGTGAAGAGAGAGAGAGAAAGCCGGAGGGAAGCGGGGTGCACTTACGTTGATGCGAGCGCCCTTCCCGTGGAGATGTCTGACCCTCGGATCTTCGCCCGCAAGGACGCTGTCATACAACAACCTCTCCTTAGACGGCCTAGCTCCCATCTTTCTATCGCTCAAAACTGTGAGAGTAGAAAACTACCTCCGATAGGGAGGAAAGGATAGGCATGTTGAATACTTAAAGAGGGGGAAAGCATCGGCCTATATGTGAGGCATTTCCGCGTTTAGTTGGGCAGATGGCAATTTCTTCATTGACTGGTCGCGAGCATCAATTCATGAGACTCACCTCCGTCACCGGTCACGAAGTTCAGACGAAGACTGGCAGTAAATTTCGCGGAAGATGGGTCGAAGAAGAATCGGTCCAGTTTTTTATTTATTTCTGGTCCGAGCGTTCGTTTTCCCTTCTTCCCTAAGTTTTAGTTTTTTAAAGCAACTTTCAAGAAAAATCTTCAATCAAATTCATCTGGTTCTTTCCTCTATCGATTTCCGTCATCCAACGCCAACATTTTTATTCGCTTTCTCCGTTTATTTCTCCCGTCCAGACAAGGAATCCTTGCGCCCCTGACAGAAAAGGTCAATACTATACTAGTGTGGGGGGGGGGATGGTCTGCCCTCCAGCAGCCGGGCTTTCTGACGAATCACAGCAGCCCGAGCAGGGGACCCACAGTCGGACCCAACAGCCAAGCTTATCCACAACACTCTAGACTCTTGAAGTCTCCTGCCGCTAGAGAACTCCAAAACGTTACCTAAAGACCGAAATACCGAACGGAAACCGACACCATCGGTGTTGAAGAACTGGGCAAATCGAAGTCCCGGTTTTCTTCCGGCGTCGGTTTCGGTGGAACCGTCCTTTCTCTCTCCTATGATAGGAGAGAGAGAGACGGAGCGAGGGAGGGAGGGAGGGACGGAGGGGAGAGAGAGACACACAAAGACAGAGACAGTGAGAGGGAGGGACGGAGGGAGAGGGAGAGAGAGAGAAAGAGGGAGGGACAGATATTTTAACGGCGGAAGGTAACACGGCGGCGCAAGAAGAATGTTTTTTCTTCTTCTGCCCCGCGAGAGAGAGAGGGTGGCGGAAGGGAGGGCGGGAGGAGGAGAGAGAGAGGGACGGACGAACCGGGGGAGAGAAAGAGAGAGCGAGGAGGGAGGGAGGGACGGAGGGGAAGAGACAGCCCGACAGAGACACAGAGAGAGGGTGGGACGGAGGGAGAGGGAGAGAGAGATAGTGAGGGAGGGAGGGAGGGAGGGACGGAGGGGGAGGGAGAGAGCGAGGGAGGGAGAGAGAGAGAGCAAGAGTTCTTTACATCAGTCTTTATAACAGATTTCAGAGCGAGAGTGAGATAGTCTGTTACAGGGCGAAACCGTTATAACCGTTTCTTTAGATCCTGACCGATTGGTCCAAGTGGCGTAAGTGAGTCGTCAGGCTTGATCGGACGGTTCGCATCCTTAACATCCACCCGCAAGCTCAAAGCTGGGTGGAGATTGAGCTTGGATCTGAGGTGTAGGAAGCGAAGTTTGGGAAGCGATTTAGTGAGGAGGTCGGCTGGTTGATCCTTGTCTGAGATAATACTGACGTGGAGTCGTGATCCAGAGGAGCTCAGAGGTGGCATTGGCAATGGCTTTATACTCTGCTTCGGTGCTTGATTGAGCAACAGTAGGCTGTTTCTTGGAACTCCATGATACGAGGTTGCAGCCAAGATAGATAAGAAACCCACTAGTAGAGCGTCTATTAGATGACTCTCCGGCCCAGTCATCATCACTGAAGGAAGTGAGTAGCACAAGGGATGCACGACTAAAGTGTAAACTGTGAGTGACTGAGCCTTTGAGGGATCGAAGAAGATGCTTCAAATGAGCCCAGTCAGCAAACTAATGAGACTGCATTGATCAACATGCCTGATTGATAGCATAGGAAATATGAGGACGAGTAAATTTTAGGTACTATAGACTGGGGTTATGGATTGAGTTATCGGACATGTTTGTAGGACTCGGCGTAGGAAGTGGTTTGAGGTGCTCCATTTTCAGCATGTGGAGAATGGAGAGGGTATACGGGGTCTGTGTGAGTGTGAAACCATCCTTGTGCTTCTGAAGTTCAATACCAAGAAAATGAGATGTTGGGCCAAGATCTTTGGGTCAGAAATATTTTTGAGGGAGGCGATAAGGTGGTGGATTTGAGAGTGAGATGGTCCAATGACAAGGATGTCATCCACATAGATGCGAATGTAGAGGGGTCTTGTAGTAGTGTAATATAAATAAGTGTCAGTCTTTGAACCTTGAAAGCCGAGATTGATGAGTTGCTCGGTGAGTTTTTGATACCAATAGCATGATTACCTTTCACCATACCATGGAGAGTGTGAGCACTTTGATGACACATCCTTCTATGCCATAGCCATGCCTTTTCATCATTCTTCTCCACAAGAAGACAATGCTCGACAATGTTGAGCTTCAAAAGGTACATATTTCCCCCTCTTCTTGGGAGTCTTGGTAAGCAACCTCCCTTGGCCATCATAAATGGTGAGAAAACCATATCTCAAACGTATGTCATAACCTTGTGAATCAAGTTTTCCCAAACTTAAGATGTTAGTCTTCAATTTAGGTATATAAAGAACATTTTCAAATATCATTCGTTCACCATTTGTACACTCCCCATGTACTTCACCTTTGCCTTCATACCTAATTGAAGAACCATCACCGAATCTCACTACTCCTTTGTGAGACTCATCAAGGGACTGATAGAAGGTCTTCATACCAGTCATATGGCTGCTAGCTCCCGTATCTAGATACCACATATCATCTATAGGAGAGCTATTCATACCTGGAAGTAACAGATCCCCATGTTCATTGGCTAGCACCATTAGCAACGATGATTCTTCCTCTTCATCTTCTTGGGCTATATGCATCTTTTCTTTTCCCTTTGACTTGTCCTTCTTAGGAAGTTTACATTCATCTGCAAAATGCCCAAGCTTTTGACAATTGTAGCATTTTACCTTGGATTTTTCAAATTGCTTCTTTTTCTTCTCTCCATTGGCATCACCACCATGATCTTTGCCTTTTCCTTTCTTTCCTCGTCCTCTTCCGCTTGAAGATGACCCCTTTTGATCATTCTTAGACATATTAAATGCCCTAGATAGGAGTGCTTGCTCCTTATCTCTTGAGTTTCTCTCTTAGAGTCTCAAATTATGAAATTTGAGTTGCCCAAAAGCTTCCTCAAGTCTTATAGTCTTTAAATCACTTCTCTGCTCAAGTGGAAGAATTAGATAATCAAAATCTTTAGGGACTGACCTGAGGAGCCTTGAAACAGCCCCATACTCATCAAGATTTTCCCCCAAGTCTCTCAAAATAGTAACAATTTGGGCAAAATAATTTGAGTAGTCCTCAATCTTCTCATTCCTCTTCATGGAAATTGTTTCAAATTCCCTCTTCAATGCTTGCAACTTTGCTTGCACCAATTTGTCCATTTCACATATGGAATGTGCAAAGAACTTCCCAATTCTCCTTTGCACTCTTCTTGATGTTGATTTGGTTGCTTTGTGACTCGAAGAGGATCATCGACAATGCAAGGCGATCCTTCTTCCGATTTACCTCACTTCCATCAATGACTCCCCACAAGTCATGAGCCTCCAAAGAACCTTCCATCCTCATAGCCCAAAGACGATAATTCGTGCTCGTTAACATCAAAAAAGAAGTGGACATACCGGTTTCACTCCTCGGTGGATGCAAGGTTGGTGTAGGTGTAGGTACATCATCGGACATGGTAGAAGTCCTTCCCCTCTTTGACATTCTCACAAGCACTAGGATAAAAAATACTCTGATACTACTTGTTGGCTGCTGATCACCTTAAGAAGCACCTTCATAAGATGATGAGCACACTCACAATATAACTCACACAATCAAAAGAAGAAGACAAATGAGAAAAGAGAGAAAATCCACTTAAACCACTCAAAAACATAAGAACAACCCTCTGGACAAAGAAAGGAAGGTACAGAGACACATTTTGGGATGCTAGGGTCCCTATTTATAGGCTAGAAAGGTGAAAAAGCGAAAAAAATAACATTCCATTTTTCTGCATCACTAACCCGCATGGTGCGCGCGTGCACCAGTGCGCGTAGGATGTGCGCTCCTTGGCGGTTGCTAGAGTAACCTCCGAGGTGCGCGCGCGTTGTGCGCACACTATCGTGCGAGGGAACCCTTGATTAAATGCCACGCGCGTGCGACGTGGGATTGATCGATGAAAACAAGAATAAAATAAACTCAACAATTTGAACTCTCAAACCCCATGTGGAATAGCCCTTGTATCGAAGCTGCTCTAGAAAACCAAACGATAAGAAACAAGACTCCATGTTTGGATCACTAAAAGCCCATACAAAATAACCCAAATATTATCTCTACGGGAACCAAGGAACTACAAGAAAAAAGGACACCCAACGGGTTTTATGTAAACGGGAGTAGTAGGTCTCTCTTTATAGGCCCGCCGATCTCAGCATGTGATGCAGAAAACTCCCCCGTTTAATGGGTTTCTTTACGAGCGACGATCGACTAATTCAACAACTGTTTTTCTCTCCACAGTATCTCTCTTCTCTCCACTTAAACTTTCCCCGCCTACATACCAATTTCTCCCTTAGTTATAATTTCTATTGCATAAGTTTTGAAAGGAGGGATTTACCTCAACATTTTGAGGTACGGAAACATAAGGGATTTACCTCAGTTCTTCCCCTACAGGCATCGTAGAGGAGCTTCAGTTGTTCCATGTCACCCTCTACTTCCGAAAGAAAAGTGAGCTCCTTGCGTGATCAGATTAAATGCAAAAATTAAAGAAATAGCAGATATGGTTGTCGAAAAAAACAAATAGGGGATCTCAAGGTTGAAGGCCCATGCCAAATAACTTTGTCGCGAGAACCAGCTCTGGGTCTGATAAGAGGAAGTCGGGTTGATGGACACGAAACTTCTTGAGGGACAAGACCTTGAGCGGTCTGGGAGACTGTAAAAGGATACAAAATGCAAGAAAAAATTGTCATTCACTCATTCATAAGATTTCTTAGAATATTTTAGCGATTGTAAGGTGAATTTAAAAAGGGTTGAAACATGATATTTTAATAAGACATATAAATCCACCTGTCTGTTGTGGTAGAGAGCAAACTGCAGTTGCTCTGGAATGGTCATAGAAAGAGCACGGTCCCCCGGTAGGACGACAACCCATCTGTTTAGCACAACGTAACGCATATTGAGATATTACTTGACTGCATAAATTTTGTTAAGGCAACTAATGTAGGCACTAAGACACTTGCAAGGTTAAGACTTTAAACTTCTCCAATAGAGGCACACTCACAAGGGAGTCACTAAACAAAGAAACACTCTTAACTTCTTGCTTTGTAGTTCACCATTACAATGAGGGTCTCACTATCCTTATATAGACACAAGTAGAACTCTCTAGAATAAGCTAGAGAGTTTGTGTGAGAGAGAGATTTCTAGAAATATCTTGAAATGACATTGCTAAGATGTCATTTCAAGAAACTCACGCACTATCCAAAAAATTCTAGTAAAAAGCATTTAATGCTTGATGCCTTCAACTAACTCCTCACATTATTCTTGCCGTTGCGTTCTGCGACTTGATCGCCGAGAAATACCTTAGCTAGGTAGAAAAGAAGCAGATTTCGTCCTGAAAAATAACAATAGATAAATTTCCAGCTCTACTGATCATTAAAGTCGTGCTGACGCGAAAATCTTTGGCACTACTGAATTAGTTTGTTGAGAGGCAAATTGATGCAGGATCGGGTGCGAAACCGGTCCAACACCGTGAGACTAGGGGTGTACTAGGGAATCCTAAGATGATGTAATAGCTAATAATGCGATCAAGCAGTGTACCGTCTCGGGTGTCGCCGCCGTAGGTCCAGGGGTGCACCGAGTAGAGTCCGTCCGGGAGTCCTTCTGATCCACGTCCTCGTGGGTGTAGGGGCCTTGGGTCGTCGAGGGGAGCTCGACAGTCAACCCGACGGGTTGGACCATGGTCAGAATCCTATCAATTCGTCTAATTCCCTCGACCTATCTAAATCCCAAGGGCGGTGGAGACGGTGTGGGAAATACGGAAGGAAATATAGACATCGACGTAAACAAAGAGGGGGATGTGTGCCTAACCTGCGGGGCGCGAGCCCGGTCGGTTGGGGCGAGGGAGATCGTTCGTACGGGACAGAGTCGGTCGGCAGACACAAGTCGATTGACGACACGAGAGGCGGTGAGTGGGCGACGATCTAGCAAGGGCGAGTGGCCCGGTCTAGCGCAGTTCGAATCAAGCAGAGGGGCGGGAAGACGTCGTCGTCGCAGTGCAGATTGTTGTGGACAAGGCGATGTCAAGCCCGGCACGTTCGCAGCAGGGCGCCCTCGGGCTGCAGCTAGGGACGTCGCGTCAGGTAAGCGAGAATTTGCACGCGGGGCAGAAGTCCTCCCCGATCAGCGTTCCGGCGCAGGGATTCAGCGTCGGGGTGGAACGGTTGTTGACGATGGAGTGCCGCGGGAACGGCCGTGTATTCACTGGAAGTGAATTCGGAAAGTAGGGAATTGGAGGGGTCGCAGCGGACATGAGCCACGCCGATCGGGGAAAATCGCGACTAAATCGGTAGAAATTTGGCAGTTGTCGCAGTGGAATCCGGCAGAGTTGAAGAATCTCAACTAGGCTGTGGGAGTGGGGACGCGGCGAACGAGAAGGAGATTGGTGAGAGCGGGGATTGTCGATCAGGGAATCGGAAATGATTAAGGGAGGGAATCGGGAATTCGGGATAGGGAAATGAGGAATTCGGAATGGAGAAGATGAGGGTCGGGCGTCGGATCGTAGGAACTTGAGTGGGTGGTTGGGTGATCGAAAGAGTCAAGCGGGAAGGATTGGGGAAATTCGGCGAGTCGGGAGGAAGACCCTGGCGGATCGGTGGGGTGATGGCGTCGATTTCTGGCGACGGAATGGGGAAATTTGGGGGTGGCAGTGGCTGATGGAGGCAGAGAGAATTCGGGGGGACGGCAGTTTGAAGATTTCGGGAATTGGGATCGTCAGTTTTGGAAGTCGAGAGAGAGAGGGTAGTAGAATGGATTCCGTGAGGGGGCGTGATGCGGAAGGAAATTTGGGGGAGTTTTGGCCGGGGAGGCAATGGGCGTTGCGTGTGGGAGTTGAGAGGAATCTTGGTGGCTGGCCGAGGAGGGAGAAGGTGGAGGAGGAGGGGACTGGGGGTTGCAGGTCAGGGTTGACGGAAAATGGTGGAGAGAGAGAAGGGGTGGAGGTCTGTGGAGGGGAAGAGAGGTGGAAGCTGGCTCGATGAGGGGATGAACGGAGGGGATGGCGGTGCTGCGATCCGGCGGCGGCGGCGGCGGCGGCGGCGGCAGGAAGGCGGCACGATGATATATAGCGACCAAGGCAAGGGGAGGCGGCGGTCTCGGCGGCAGGCACGGCGGCGGCACGTGGGGGTGCGGCGGCGGTGGCGGCGGCGGAGGCGGCGGTTGGTCTCCTTCCTTGATCTTCCTTGAGCAGCCACTTGAGAGAGGAACACTCCTTTTTCTTCAAATGACGGCTAAGGTTTGTGGGGGGGTGATAACATGCATTTATAACATGAATTCTTATCTTAATTAACTCATATTCATGCTTATTTTATGTGAATATGATGCATGTTATCATACTTTTTAGGAATTTTCTCCATTGGCATGTCATTTTACTAAAGTTGATATTTATGCATAAATTAGGGATAATTTCATGCTTAAAAGATGATTAATCTTTTGTTTAAATAAACGAAGTTAATCTACAGTTATGAAATGATTTTTGACTTTAGTAAACTTTTTGGAAAGATAATTTCAAGATGAATTTATGATTTAAAGTGTTTAATGAAAAAAATGATTTAAGTAAATTTTTAATTCATCTTGATGTCTTCATTCTAAATATATTTTAATTGACATGATATTAAAAAAAGAAAAGAATTTGTGATCCAATGGAGAAAATTTGGATTAAAAAGGAGTTATATTTTGAGAAATATGAATTTCTGAAGTTTTATACTATTTTCTTCGATTTTTATTTGATTTTTAATTGATTTTTTAAGGAATTTCTTAGTTAAAATCGCGAAAAAAGGGGGAGAAATTACCTGCGGCTGACGTGGCGAGCGTCGGCTGACGTGGCGAGTAGGCCAAGGCGGGGCTGACGTGGCGCGCGGGTCCACCGCACCGTTACGACGTGGCACTGAGGCCCCGTGGCAGGACACGTGTGGCCCACGCAGGAGTCGCACGGGGCGCGCCAAGTGGCAGGGAGGCCACGCGGCCACGTGGGTGCCCGTGAGAGGCGCCACGTGTACTGGAATATAGAGGAGACATAAAGATAGTTAATAGGGGAAGCAACTCCCCTATTTAACCGCGTGCTTTCCCTCCTTTTAATCCGTGTGGGACTATGTTCCACACGGTTTCATATTTTGCAGGTGATGTGGCGGCTTGGCGGGCGTCGGATCGGATCAGAGCGGCCGAAATCAAGACACGCGGCAGTCAAGGCGGCGACCAATGAAAAGGGCACCTAATAAGACAAAACCGTCTTTCTTCCGTGTAACTCGAGGCACGCCAGTCGAGGAGGCAGCGGCCAATGAAAAAAAAGAGGGAGTTTTCCTCCGCCTAATAAGACAAATGCCATTTAATATTCTCTTTTTCAGGACCGTTAGTCGAGGCGACGTGGACCAATGAGAAAAAAAGAACGCTTTTTCCCGCCTAATAGGACAAACCGACGGTTCTGATGCATTAATTGCGCCGCAAGTAATGATAGCTGCACTGAATGCACGAAACCGCGTGCATTAAATGCAACGCGACAGGTGGTCGACACGTGGCAAAGCGAGGAGGCATCGATCATCATCGGACGGCTGTGATCGCTGGCAACCTTGGCGACGCGTGGAGTCTTCCAGTGCGCCCGATCCTCATCGAACGAACAGTGTCGCGATCGCGATCATCATCTCGATCGTCTTCCATCGGACGGCGGACGTTCCTCGAAACCTGAGTCCACGCGATCGCGCGATCGTGGCCATACGCTCACCTGAAGCTTCATCGGACGGCAGACGGAACACCACGAAGAACGACGATCGTGGTCCGATCGTAACCCGATCGCGTCGCGATCGGAGCTCGATCGTGCCACGATTGGACCTCCTTTCGTCGCGTAATCATCCTAACCTGAGAAGACGGCGGGCGACCGAGATCCAGGTCCACGATCGACACTAAATCATGGCCTGATCGTGCCACGATCGGGGCTCATGTTGAAGCGAAATTGAAGTCAATCTTGTTGCGGAATTGAAGCGGCATCCTCACCCCAATGAACCGCTCCCACGACGCCTTCAAACGACGCCCACGACCGCTTCCAATGGCCATGATTTCGGACCAATTTCCCTCTTTAAAAGCATGTATTCCCCTCTCTTGTTCTTCAACTTTTGATCGACTCGTGAAGAAATTAAGCGAGTTTCGAGGAAGGACTTAAGTTCTCGTGATCCTCTACTTCCAAGAGTGTAGAGACGCAGCCATTGAAGCATGATAATCACGATTTCATCTCTTGATTTCATTGAATTTTCCCCTTGAATTCCGAACGTCCACGAGGAAGAATCCGAGCAAATTCGCTTCAATCCATGAGAATTGAGGCCCCATTCTTGCGGCAATCGGGTTAGTAGTGAGGTTCGATCGATTATCAAGAGGTAATTTGTATTTTTATTAGGTTTAGATCTTTAATTTTGCAAATTAGTTCATAGTGTTCTTCATTTTCCCCAATTTTAGGTCCGAAAAGTCGTTAATTTTGAAAATAGGTTATCTCTTTGATTATAATTCCAAATCACTTGATTTTTCTTTCATTGGATTCCTCTTTTCATCAGCTTTCCGCGGATAGCAAATTCATCAAATTCTGAGTTCATTTGACCCTTCAATTTAATGTTTGACCACGGACTGTTGATCTTTCATCACAAGTCAACGTTGAGTTTCGGGGTCAATTACTTTTTATTCACAAATCAGAATTTGATAATTTCGGTCTTTTTGGATTCCTCTGGTTCTTAGCTTTCCATTGACATATAAATTTCAAGATTTGGATTTCATTTGGGCATTCAATTTGAAGATTTCCTCTGAGGTGTTAATTTCGGGGATTTTCTGATCATTGATCTTCAATAATTCATAATAAATCCATTTCTTATCCAAAAATTACGAAATATATATCAATAAATTCCATTTTCTCTCTAGTTTCTAAATATCTACTTTTCGTAATCTTCTGACTCTATTTAGTTCTCTGATATTGCAGAAAACGTACTATTGGTCAAAGTCAATGCTTTGACTTTGACTTTTGACTTTTCTCTGTCAAATCCGAGATTTCAATTCTTAAAACTTCTTATTTACCCTATTTATATCATTTTCATATCTTACATCTTATTTTCTCTTATTTAAAAACTCCTTTTAAAACTTAAGTTTGACCAAGTCAACTCTGCGATTAAAGTCAACCCCCTGCTCTCGTGGATCGACCCGATACTTACCCGCAATACTTGATTATTCTATCTCGTCTTTGTGAGTTCGGTTTTATAAATTTTGTTTGACCATCGTATTTGTGTTTTAACGACGCACAAAAACGACACGTCAGGGGTCCCTTCCCCTCTTATAGAGCCCATAGTGGGCCGAGAGAGGAAAGGGCCCACTTGAGGCCCACAACCCACACCTAAAACATACTCATAGAAATTTAAAGGTTCACAAAGGAAAATGGCCTCACGAATGGGATCCCGAAAAGGAGAGAACCCACCTAAAGGGCTAAAAGAGAAGGAAGAAGAGATGCAAGGCCCGCTTAAACACGTGCGGGCTAATAAAGTTCATAATAAAAGAAAAGACAAAAAAGATAACTCCACGCGCGCGCGAGCCCTGTGAAATGTGTCGTGGCGAGATGAGGTCCTCACTTGGTGTAGTGAAACTCGGCATCCTTCATCTTCGACTGGCGAGGGGGCTGGACGCGCGCGGGTGTCGACTCCTCCGGCGCCGTAGTGTCATGCCTTGGTGGCGACGGGGGTCGTACACCACCACAAATCATCGGCGACTAATTTCGTTGCCAAATACTGGAGTTTTTCCTACGATTACAGGGCGGAAATTCTCTAGTTATCAAACCTCGATGGCGCGGACTACGCTAGTGTAAAGTCCTCGTTGAGCACCGTCCAGTGCATTCCCACCGTTGGACATTTCGCCGCCGAGAAGTGGGTTCGCTAGAACAATGCATTGGAAAAGAAAAAAAACCCATCAGATGAGAAGCCACCGAGACTCCAAAAGATTTTTCTTCCTGTGACATGAATATATCGATGCTCCGTCGCTTGAGGCGAGTGATCTTTTGTATTTATCCTATGTTCGACGGATCTGGAATTGGTGATCCAAAGATGGGTCGATTACCCCCATATGAAAGAAGTAGGATAACGGTTTCCTCCAGCCCTCGTTGGGCGGCATTTGAATAGCGAGTTCCAACAATACCCCTATAATTGTAATCGATCTGCGTCATTCTGTTGTCGTAATTTACGAGCGATGAGAGGGAGAGTGACCTGGTCTGTAATAATTCACGTCAGCCCCTAACTCGATGAGGGTCCTGGCGACATGTAGACCATTGGCGAAGGAGCAGGCGACGATCAGTGGCGTCTTTCCCAAGGAGCGCATCCACTGAGAAGATGGTGTCAAACATGAAGAAAAAGAAACCGCTTGTGGAGCGGAAGAGAACAAGGATGGGAAGGAAGAAGAAACTGAATACTTTTGAGTGAAACAAAATAGAAGTACAAGATGCTTTTTTTGGGAGGAAATCTCGTTCTTTAAATAGGGAGAACTAAGAAGATTAAAAGACGTCACATCAGGCGTGGGTGCGTCTTTTGACAAACGGATGCCTCTTCAAGTTCAGGAGAAGTCAAAGTGCTTCAACTCCTCACCTCCTCAACTCCCATTCCGTGCAGCTGGTTTACGGGAGTGATCAATTTTCCAACATTCTCCCCTTTGATCTCTTTCCCAGTTCTGACATCAGACATCCCAATCAAGTTCCAGAAGTAACAAAATTTCTCTTTTCCGAGAGACTTAGTTAAAATATTTTCCCCCATGTTCTGTACTTGGAATGTGAATAACTTCTACGTCTCCACTCTGTACGCACATTCGTACATAATGATAACGAATTTTGATATGCTTGGATTGACTGTGAAAGACTGGATTTTTCTCTAGATCAATCACCGATTTGTTGTCGACAAATATTCTTACCGGCTTCACGCATCTTCCAATGAGTTCCGCGATAAGATCGACCAACCATAGTCCTTGATAGGCAGCAAGTGTGAGTGAGATATACGCGGCCTCACACGAAGAAAGAGCAACCCGAAGTTGCTTCTGTGACATTCAAGTTATGATGCTATCACCGAGGAAGAAAAATGCACCCGAAGTGTTTTTCCTATCAACCAAATCTCCTCTATAGTCGCTATCGCAGTAGCGTACAAGAGACAGCTCTCTGCCTTGCTTGTAAGATAAACCAAGATTTAGAGTCCTTTTCACATACCTTAGGACTCGTTTGGCACTTGTGAAGTGCTCCTTCGACGGACTTTCCATATACCTGCTCAAATATCCTGAGCAAAACATAAGATCGGGTCTTGTGTGTGTCAAATACCTAAGAGATCCCATCAAGCTTCTGAAGGTGGTCGAGTCCACCGGATTCTTGGAGTCCTCTTGACTGAGCAACAGCTTTATTTTCGAGTGGTGTTTGAGAGGAATTGCATTCAAGAAATTTGAAGTGGGAAAGGATCTTCCGAGCGTATGAGCTTTGCGCGAGTGTGATCTCCCCTTCAAGTTGATTGACTTGAATGTCTAAATAGGACTTTACAAGCCCAAGATCAGTCATATCGAACAAAGATTTCATTTTGTCCTTGAATTCTAAAATCCTCTCTTTTGAACTACCTGCAACAAGCAAATCGTCAACATAAACACCTATGTATAAGTTGCTTGGATTATAGTAAATCGCAGGTTTGTGATTGCTTCTGAATAGGCCTAATTCTAGTAGGCTTTTATCAAGCTTTGAATACCAAGCTCAAGGAGCTTGTTTCAACCTATACAAGGCTTTCCTTAGCTTGTACACATGATGCTCTTTTCCAGGGATTTCATATCCCTCAGGTTGTTTGACATAGATTTCCTCCGAGATTTCACTATTGAGGAAGGCTGACTTTATATCAAGATGATGGACTTCCCATCCAAAAAGCTGCTGCAAGAGCTAAGAGCACTCGGATTGTCTCCATCCTGGCTACAGGAGCAAACACATCAATAAAGTCGATTCCATACCTTTGAGAATACCCTTTGACAACTAATCAGGCTTTATGCTTGGTGAGCTGTCCCGATGAGTCTTTCTTGACTTTGAAGACCCATTTCAAGCCAATTGGCTTGCATGATGCAAGAGGTGTTACAAGAGACCACATGTTGTTCTTCTGAATTTGATTAAATTCTTCTTCCATGGCTGCTTTCCAAACTTTTTCTCTCAAGGCTTCAAGAAAATTTTCTGGTTGTTCTTCCGAAAGAAGAAATGCTTCTTCTTCATTCATTGGTTGAGTCTCTTCATATAGTTGAGAGAGTTCTTTGAATTTGCATGGTTGAGAGCTTGCTGAGGAAGATGAGCTCAAAGGACTTGCTGAGAAATTACATGAATTCTCAGTGATCGAGTCTTGTGAGGAGCTCACAGTGGGCATCTTTGAATTGTTGGAGTCCAAGTTGACATAGGAGGAGTACTCGGAGGTAAGCATACCCGCATGTGAGTCTTGATTGAATTCTTCCCAATTCCAGCTTTTCTCTTCCTCAAAAACTGCATCTCTGGTGATGTGAATTGTCTGAGAAAAAGGATTAAAAGTTCTATATCCTTTTACCCCTTTCTCATACCCTTTAAAGATCATAGGTATACTTCGATCATCTTTCTCACACTTCTACCGAGAGTTTTTACAAAGACTATGCAACCAAATACCTTGAGATGTTCAATCGAAGGTTGTCTCCCTGTCCAACCTTCATAGGGAGTTTTACCTTCCAAGCTTTTGGTGGGTGCTCGATTGAGAAGGTAGACAGCAGTGCTTACAGCCTCTCCCCCAAAAAACCTTTGGAAGATCCTTGTTTTTCAACATGGCACGGGTCATGTCCAGAATCATGCGATTCTTCCTTTTAACAACTCCGTTTTGTTGAGGAGTGTATGGCGTTGAGAAATGTCTCTATATCCTGTGTTCACTACAAAAGGAAATAAACTCTTTGGAAGTAAACTCACCACCGTTATTTGTTCTAAGACAAATAAGCTTCAATTCCTTCTCTCTTTCAGCCTGTGCTTTGAAGCTTTTGAAAGCTTTGAATGCCTCTAATTTTTGCTTCAACAGAGAGACCCATAGCATCTTAGTGCAATCATCTAATATTAGGAGAAAGTACTTACTCCCGCCGAGATTTTCCGCAGCAAAAGGTCCACAGAGATCACCGTGGATCAGTTCTAGTGGTCTTGAAGCTCTGAACTTGGCTGATGAGGGAAACAATTTTATTGCTTGCTTGGAGGTGACGCAACTCGAACATAGTTCTTCTCATTTGTGAATTGTGGGCAGTCCTTTGACCAAATTTTGAGAGGAAAGGATCTTGAGAGAGGCTAAGTTCAGATGTCCATACCTCTTATGCCATAACCAAGTGAGATCTTCACTGATTTGGAGGCAATGCTCAATGATGTCTAATTTCAAAGGGTACATTCTTCTTGAGCTCCTTTGAACTTTGGTGAGAAGAAATCCTGTATCGTCGTGATTTGTTAGAAAGCCTTTGTGAAGGCGGATATCATATCCGTCTTCATCCAATCTGTCGAGACTGAGTATGTTTGCTTTTAAAGACGGTGTGTACAACACATTCTTCAGAGTAATGTGAGTATTATCTTTAGAATTTAGAATGATCTTACCCTTTCCTTCGATGGAGATCTTCGACCCATCTCCGAATGGTACTGTACCTTTGTAAGAATCATCGAGATCACAGATCAATTCTCTACCTCCTGTCATGTGTCCGCTTGCACCTCTATCAAGGTACCACATACCTTTTCTTAGATCACATTGAGAGATGCCTTGAAGCAAGACTTCATCCGAAGTTTCTATAGCCATAAGAAGAGTGGTTTCTTTCTCTTCTTCGGCTAAGTGAGCTTTCTCTTGAGAATCCTTCTTCGGTCTTTCTTTCTTGGGCTTTCTGCACTCATTTGCAAAATGCCCTTTACCTTGACAATTGTAGTAGGTTACCTTCGATTTATCCTTGGGTTTCTCGTCCTCATCTTCCTCAGAATTTTGAGGATTGCTTCGGCTGCGGCCTCTGCCACGACCTCGCCCACGGCCTCTGCCATTCGAAGGATCATGGTCCTTCTTCTTCTCCTTGATGAAAGCTTTGGCCAATAAAGCTTTTTCTTCTCTCTTGACCATGCGAGCTTTAAGCTTATCTTCATGCACTTTTAGAGTGCCAATCACTTCTTCGAGAGTGATCGTTTCAAGATCCTGAAATTGCTCAATCTAAGTAGATATCACGTCGATCTTACCAGAGACCAAATGTAGGAGCTTTGCGGCAACTTCCGCGTTGGTAATTACTTCACCGAGGCTCCTTAGTTCATTCACCACACAGGAGAGTTTTCTGAAATATTCGAGGAAGAGGTCATCATCGTCCACGCTAAGGTTCTCATAATCCTTCTTGAGAGATTGAATCCGCGCCTTGAAAATCCAACACACGCCTCCGCTCTTGACTTTCAGAGTAAGCCACGTCTGCTTGGCAGTTTTCTCGACATCGAGTTCACGCGTGACCTCATCTGAGATCGTGCTGAACAAGATCGACATCACTTGCCAATCTTTCTTCCTTACCACATTCTTAGATTTCGATGGTGTCCCAAAGCTCAAGCCCTTCAAGATGTAGGCGCATCTGTGATGCCCATACTTGATAGCTTAGTTTCTTTAGGATTGGAAAGGTTCTGATTTGAGTTGGTTGATCGGCACCTTTCAATCCTCTCGTAACGATGAGCTCTTGAGATGAACTCTCTCCTCGTCATGGCGCCATACTTTGAACCGTTGGATCACAAATGCTCTGATACAAACCGCCAGACAAGATGATGCCAGTTTAAAGTCGTGCGGTGAAGAGAGAGAGAGAGAGAGAGAGAAAGCCGGAGGGAAGCGGGATGTACTTACGTTGATGCGAGCACCCTCCCCATGGAGATATCTGACCCTCCGATCCTAGCCTGCACGTATGTTGTCATACAACAACCTCTCCATACACAGCCCAGCCCCCATCTTTCTATCGTTCAAAACTGTGAGAGTAGAAAACTACCTCCGATAGGGAGGAAAGGATAGGCATGTTGACTACTAAAAGAGGGGGAAAGCATCGGCCTATTTGTGGGGCAGATGGCAGATTTCTTCAGTGACTAAAACATATATACTCTACAGCACTGGTCGCGAGCATCAATTCATGAGGCTCACCTCCGTCACCGGTCACGAAGTTCAGACGAAGACTGGCAGTAAATTTCGTGGAAGATGGGTCGAAGAAGAATCGGTCTAGTTTTTTATTTATTTCTGGTCCGAGCATTCGTTTTCCCTTCTTCCCTAAGTTTAGTTTTTTAAAGCAACTTTCAAGAAAAATCTTCAATCAAATTCATCTGGTTCTTTCCTCTATCGATTTCCGTCATCCAACTCCAACATTTTTATTCACTTTCTCTGTTTATTTCTCCCGTCCAGACAAGGAATCCTTGCGCCCCTGACAGAAAAGGTCAATACTATACTAGTGTGGGGGGGGTGGGGGGGGATGGTCTGCCCTCCAGCAGCCGGGCTTTCTGACGAATCACAGCAGCCCGAGCAGGGGACCCACAGTCGGACCTAGCCGCCTGTTGGGAATAAACCGATTTGACTTGTCGGTTCGCATCTAATTTATAGAAGAATTGGGCGTAACCGTCGGATCTAATGCTCCATGGCGATCAACTGATCAAATGATCGAAGGATGGAGAGAGAGATCGAGAGAGGAAGAGGTTAACAGGAAATCAAACTTAAACTATTTGTGGAGAAGTTTCCGCTCTGCTTCATACATTTCGTCAGAACAAGTCAGGTGAATTTATAAATCACCCGACCAATCAGAAGTGGAGAGAGAGTAAGGTATTTTCCAACGGCCATCGCAGGTCGCTCCATCGCGCGTGACGTGTCACCCTCTCAGCCGTCTTTACTCGCTTCAACGTACAGTCACGATTTAAGTGCAAGAGAGCCGTAACGACCTGTAATGGAAAACGCCTATTGTCGAAAAGGAAGGAACCGGAAAGCGTAACTGCCGCTGAGCTGGAGCATTCCCCATCAATCTCCTCCATGCTCCTGCTCCTCCATAGGAGTGGTACGGATGCTGATCCGACCACGCATCTTCTGAAATTTCATTCTTCCGAGGGCTTTTGTAAACATATCAGCCAATTGATCTTCTGTCCGAACAAACGCAATTTCAATCTTCTTGTATTCTACACACTAACGGATGAAAGGATAACGGGTATCGATGTGTTTTGTGCAATTATGATGAACCGGATTCTTACTCAGTGTGATTGCTGATTGGTTGTCCACCATCAGCTTTACCCTTGACTCTTCATTACTCGTCAATTTTCCGATCAGCCGATTCATCCACACTGCTTGACAGGTAGCCGTAGTTGCAGCTACGTACTCGGCTTCACAAGAAGACAGAGTGACTATGCTCTGCTTCTAAGATGACCAGCTAACCGCCATCTCACCAAAGAAGAAGATATGTCCAAAGGTGCTCTTCCGATCGTGACAATCTCTTGCAAAGTCACTGTCACTAAACTCGATTAATTCTCCCTTCAAGTCTTCCTTCTTGTAGAGTAAAGCGTAGTCTTCTGTCCCCTTTATATATCTCAGTATGCGTTTTACCCCATTATAGTGCTCTTGAGTGGGTTTTTCCATAAACCGGCTAAGTAGTCCCACAGAGAATAGAAGATCCGGCCGGGTATGTGTTAAAATACCTCAGGCTGCTAATTAGACTACGATAGGTTGTAGAATTGACCGTTGACCTTCCTTCTTCATAATTAAATTGCGCTCGAGCTTCTAGTGGAGTGGTTGCAGCATTGCAATCTTCCAATTTTGCATGTTGAAGAAGCTTATGTGCATAGGTAGTTTGGGACAGAAAAATGTAACTCTTACCTTGTTTGACTTCTATGCCAGAGATAAGAGCTTAGGAAGCCTAAATCACTCATATCAAATTCCTATGTCATCTCACCCTTGAAATTCTCTATCCCTGCAGAGCTTGAACCCGTGACAATCAGATCATCAACATATACATCAACAATAATAGTGCTTTGAGTTTGATTGTTTGAGATAGAGTGACGGTTCATGATTGCTTTTGATAAAGCCAAGGGAGATTAAGCATGAGTGAAGCTTGAAATACCAAGCTCCGGCGGCTTGCTTCAACCCATACAAGGCCTTCGTGAGTCGAAGGACATGGCCTTCCTTCCCTTTGGCCCAGAATCCTTCCGGTTGCTTCACATGAATGACTTGCCTGATCTCCCCATTGAGAAATGCCAACTTGACATCTAGATGGTGAATCTGCCATTCCTTCAAAGCTGCCAAGGCAATTAATATTCTAATTGTTTCAAAACGGACAACAAGGGGCATAAACTTGTTCATAATCTATCCCCTTTCTCTGTGAGTAACCCTTCACTACTAACTGGGCCTTGTGCTTGATAACTTCTCCTTGTGGATTCTTCTTCAGTTTGAAGATCCATTTCAGTCTAATTGGTCTACAATTGGGCCCGAGAATTTCCAATTCCTATGTATCATTTTTGTCAATGGTTAACATTTCCTCTCTCATAGCCCGTATCCATACTTCCTCACAAGCAGCTTCAGTATAGGAGAGAGGTTCTTCACCTGAGAGTAGATGAGCTTCTGATGGAGAATTATTTCAAAACATGAACACAAGGGCTCCGAGTGAACCTATACTCCTCCTTAAAATCATAAGTCCACTGCTAACATTCCCGAATTTAATCTCCTCTTCGTCGCGTGAATATCATCAGAGAACTTGTCTAAATATTTCTTTTATCTCCTCAATATAATAATAAAAAAATATTATCTGTATTATCATCCTCTTCATTCATTCATATGTCCGTATCTATTTTCCCTTATTTTCCAACCCATTCTTCTCTTCTTATCGTCATACCCGTTCTCTACTTCTTCCCCGCTTATTATTCTTCCCTATTATAACTATAATCCTTATCACTATTATGAAAATCTCACTATCCTCTCATCTTTAATATTACTTACACCGTATTCTCTTCTTACCCTTCTTCTTTCGCAGCCACTATCGTTATCATTTTCTCCACCTACTAATATATATATGCTTTCATAAACACTTTGAATTCCTTAACTAACGCATTTCCATACTCTATACTACTTATCTCTCATACATACTCATCACCTTCTTCACCATTCTTACTCCCCTAATTCCAATATATTCTATTTAATGTCATCCAAGCTATACTCATCTATTCCTACTTGATATCAACTCATAGATCCTCACTTAGATTGTAGGATAATTATACAAGTAAAATCAATAGATTCCCTCCTTATTTCACTCCTTTCTCCTCTCATATTCCTCTTCACATCATTATCTTCATACATAGCATCATTTTCTAAATTATCCTACATCAGCTTCCTCATCTTGGGTGATAGGGGAGGTCTCGAGTACAAGTCCAGTCAACGACCTGTATCTTGGAGAATGCATTTCTCCTAAGACATTAGATGAGGAGGTCACTTTCAGTTGAGGCCTCTTCTTCTTCATCCGATGGTTCAATTTGGTCTTCAAGTACCTGATCAGAGAGGAAATTAGGTATGAAGGTGAGTGGAAGTGAGTTTTCACCTTGCGTTGACCAAGTCCATTTCTCATCTTCTTCAAATATACCATCTCGGCTGATGATCACCTTCGAGTTGACCGGGTCAAAGCAACGATATGCCTTTGAACCGAGTTCATATCCAATGAAAATCATAGGTTTAATCCTATCTTCTAAGTTGCTTAGATGACCCTTTGTTTCTTTCATATGGACAATTGATCCAAAGATCCTCAAGTGGTCAATCAAAGGTCTCCTCCCTAGTCCACTTCTAGTGAGGAGTTTGACCCTACAAACTTTTGGTAAGTGATCGATTGATAATATATACGACTATACTTACTACTTCTCCCCACAATTCTCTTGGGAGGTCTTTGGCCTTCAACATAGCTCGGACCATGGACACCACTGTCATGTTCTTCCTTTCCACTATGCCATTTTGCTGAGGTGAGTAGGGGGCAGTCAATTGCCTCTTGATTCCATGCTCCAAGCAGTATTTTGAGGATTCATCCGATATGAATTCTCCTCCTCTATCTGATATGAGGGTCTTGATCTTCATTCCCTTCTCTGTCTTTGCCAAATTCTTGAAGTGTTTGAAGGCTTCAAAGGCATCAGACTTACACTTCAGCATAGACACCCATGTTAGTCGTGAAAAGTCATCTATGATCAGGAGAAAATACCGGCTTCCTCCTAAGGTTGTTGGTGTGATAGGTCCACATATGTCTATGAGGATGAGCTCCAATGGTTCAGTCGCTCGGAAGGATGACTTCTTCGGGAATGAAGTCGTGTGGTGCTTTCCTGCAACACAACTTCAGTAGAGCTTTCTTGGTATTACGAACGGAGGTAGTCCTTCAACTAATTTCTTTCTTGACATCTCTTGAAGTGTGTGAAAATTGAGATGTCCAAACCGAGAGTGCCATAACCATTCTTCGGCAGTGTCTTTAGTCTTGATCAGACATTGATCAATGATGCTTAACTTCAGTAGATAGAGTCGCCCGCTTGATCTATGAACCTTAGCAAATAATTGACCGTTAGGATTGAAGATGGTAAGCTTACCTTCACCCATAATCATCCGGTAGCCTTCCTCATCCAATCGACCAAGGCTCACGATATTCGCTTCTAGCTTAGGAACGAATAGAACATTGTAGAGTCATAGGGTGCTACCATCCTTTTGATTGACTTCAATTTCTCCTTTTCCTCTGATTTGGATCCTTGAGTTATCGCCAAACTTCACGGAACTGGTAGTAGATCCATCCACAATACTGAAGAACTCCCATCTTCCTGTCATGTGATCTGTAGCTCTGGTATCCAAGTACCAAAGAGCAGGGTCAGAGGACACTCCCTCAGATCCATGGAGAAGAAAATCGCTTACCTCTTCCACTACCGACATAAGAAAGGAGGACGTTGCGACCACCGTGTTGGAAGAACTTGGTAAGCTGCTGCCGCTGCCGGGATAACTTCCGCCACATAGGCTCTATCTTCACGTGGCTTCTTTGCATTTCTTCACTCATATGCAAAATGACCATACCTTTGACAATTATAGCATTGGATTGCGGATTTGTCAAAGGATTTCTTGTCTTTGTCTTCATCTCTTGATTGACTTCATCCTCGACCAGGGCCTGGACCTATTCCTCTGCCTCTGTCGCGATGTCGACCTCTTCCATGAGATGAAGATTCCTCCTCATTAGATATATTGGTCTTACTCATTGCCTTAGCCAATAGGATCTGCTCCTCTTCATGAGTTTCCCGTTCCTTGAGCTGCAACTCATGATTGGTAAGTGATCCGATTACCTCATCGAGACTCACCTTGTCGAGCTCTCCATATTGCTCCAACGAGAGGGTGAGTGCATCAAATTTAGCCGACGTTGCTCTCAGAAACCTTCGCACGACTTCCTTCTCCTCCATCGTCTCTCCAAGATTTCGTAGGTCGGGAGATGATATGCGTGAATTTCATCAGGAAATCCACGACTGTCTCCGTCTTGCCCATGGTGAGTATCTCAAGATCGCGTTGAAGCCCTTGGATGCGGGATTGAATCACTCGATCCACGGCGAGATTTTTCTGATGGAGAATCTCCCAATTCTCTTTTGCAATCTTCTTCGCGTTGAGAATGCCAAGCAGCTCTTCCGGAACACCACCCATGATCGCGGAAAGAGCTTGTCGGTCCTTCTTCTTTGTCGGATTCTCACCGACGATTGTCTGCCACAAATCATGAGAGTCAATGTATACCTCCATGGTCATCGACCATACTCGATAAAATTTTTTTGATAGCTTGAGAGACAGCGTCGACGCTCCTATTTCTCCATCTAAGGATTTCTTTGCCATTCTTAATTCTTTGGAAGATCGATACAAGCTCTGATACCAATTGTTGGGAATAAACCGATTTGACTTGTCGGTTTGCGTCGAACTGATCAAATGATCGAAGGATGGAGAGAGAGATCGAGAGAGGAGGATATTAACAAGAAATCAAACTTAAACTATTTACGGAGAAGTTTCCGCTCTGCTTCATACATTTCGTTGAACAAGTCAGGTGAATTTATAAATCACCCGACCAATCAGAAGTGGAGAAAGAGAGTAAGGTATTTTCCAACGGCCATTGCAGGTCGCTCCATCGCGCGTGACGTGTCACCCTCTCAGCCATCTTTACTCGCTTCAACGTACAGTCAGAATTTAAGTGCAAGAGAGCCGTAACGACCTGTAATGGAAAACGCCTATTGTCGGAAGGAAGGGACCGAGAAAGTGTAAATGCTGCTGAGCTGGAGCATTCCCCATCACCACCAAGCTTATCCACAACACTCAAGAGTCTTATAGTCTCTGCGGCTCCCCACAGCCAACTCTTGCCGGGCCGCCCGACCAGACCCTTTTGTACCTTATTGGGGCTAGTGACATAGTCCGCTTACCAGCCTACTGAAGGTCATGTAGGAGTACAGGCCCAGCTGCACGACTTCTCTCCTGCCACTTTCATTTGAGAGATTTGAAACATTGATTAAGGATTTCAGGAGGTTCTCAATGAGAAATTCAAATAGTATAAATTTTAATAGGGTGCACGAGACTCGTGATTTTAATCGAGCACTTTGAAGTTAGATTTTTGTTGGGCGTCTGTTGATGAATATTTTTCCATTAACTTGCTATTCATCATGTCTATTATTTTTAGATTGACATTTACTAACACTCGCTTGTGCTCTTTTGGGTTTTTTTATCGATCAAGTTGGATTGCAAAACTCATTATTTAGGGTTAGGTTTTGGTTATTGGACTGCACCAAAAATCAATATGAAATCAGCATGTCATGAATATTCTGGCAGCAGGTATACTTAACACTTGATGCTCATTCTCTTTCTTTATTTTTATAAATCAGCATGTGTTCTACGCCCTTTCAATAATTATGAAATGAGAAAAAAAACACTGAAATGTTCATAAGATGAACTTGTTTTATGGCCAAGAACAGCTTTGCAAACCCAACCTGAAACATGAATATGGAGGAGAAAGACAAGCCCAAAGTTGAAGACAAAAAATTTCACAAAGCTAGGTGAATTAGACCCCTTATTGACCAAAAAGTATATATTAAGACAACTTGCTGATTATGAAAAACATTATAATAATGAAACATTACTAATCTGGTTGATCACTAATTTTAAAAATACTCATGTGTTCTCAAACATCACTGCATATGCACTTGTTTTACTGAAAAAAAGCATTGATGTTGTTTAATGGTTTTACATTTTGTTTGTTTTTTTAACAGTATTTCTCTTATGCCTAAATTATTGTACAAGAAGACATACTGCCTATCCAAAGGCAAAAAGATAAGTTTTATAATGGATGGAATTTTTACCATACTTCGTGCAAACTTTTTTATGATTTATGTGATTTTTGATTCCATTGGGAACACCACTATAAATTTATATATCATGGAATAAGGAAAAATCATAACATAGAGTTTTCATAGGATTTTTCCAATTATTTTTCTCAACTCTAAAATTTCTTCAAAAATTAAGTCTAAAATATCTTGTCTCTAACCTATGCACCAAATGATTATATCGATTTCAATACCTTCAAAATCTGAATTCAATGGAAGAGAAAAAAAATGATGAGGGTATTTTGATCAAGCTCATGGTTGAGCATAAAATGTTGGCTCATTCAAAACACATATTTAGATGTCAAATAAATAATCAAATTTGTAGTTCAATGATAACATGCACTCAATACTTAAAATTAAATTCTTATTAATTTATTTTACTACTTACTTGATGGCATTTCAGTGCATTCTATCATGAAATTCATGTACTTTGGGTACATCATGCAATTTTACTAAAGTTGTCACTTTTGCATTATTTTATTGCTTATCTTTTGAAAATGTGTCTTTGAAAATTTCAAATTTAATTTGATTTTTGAGCGTTAATGATTACAAAACCTAGATTGTTTGATCAATGTAAAGAATAAACGAAGAAGAACAGTTAAATTCAGCTTTAAATTTTGGCCTACTTTATTTTTTTACTTACTATTATATTTTATTAATAAAATGACATGGTAATTGATCTTGCACTAGAAATTTGGTTGTGGACGGCCCTTTATTTGAATTTTAAGAAGTGCTTAGATTTACATGAATCCTTATTATGAAAAGTAAATTTTATACAATTATTTTATGGCCATAAAATAATCCATCATCACTTTAAATATAGAGGGGGGGATGGGGCTTCTAGATTTTCCAATTGAGAGTGTAAATGAAAATATGTAGTAGCATGTGGGCTACCAATTTCCATTAAAGAAAATATGATGATGGAGATTTTTCATGAGATAGATTCTGGCTTGCATGAGATATAGAAATATGATTAATGTTTTTAAAAGTTTTTTAAGGTGAGGATTTTACTTCATAACTCTATTGTCAATTAGGGTTAGATTTTTTTGTTTTAAAAAATTTAGATTAAGAAAATTTCACCATTTTTCATCATTTCCTCTCTTGTGATTCCAATCATGTTTATTTAAGTTTTACATCGTTTTAAGTCTCATTTTTGTGGGGTTTCATTATTAGAAAGCTCTTAGAACTATCTACTTGGAGATACCTTTTTTCCAACTTATAATGGTTTTTAGTGCCCAACTTAATGAATCTTGTACAATTATAATAGATCATTGTGTTACACCAACTCTTAGTAAATATACTGAGTAATAAAATTTATCACTCATTTAATCATTAAATTAAGTTATTTACATGTATTTAACAGACACATGATTTTGGGTATGATATCTCATTATTGGAATGGGATCAAGCATTTTGGAAAACTTAGATATTTATACTAGTCTTCAATTTTTACAAAATTTTCCTTTTTTAAAGTATCATGTAGAGATCCTCCTTAAACATCATAACCTCATGCATGTACCCTTCCCTTATGATTAAAATTATTTTATTTGTAAGATTGGTTTATTTAAGAAGGTTTAAATATTCAAGGATATGAAGCCATGTAGATGGGTTCAATAAAGATCAGATCTATCTTAACCACACAATCATGCATAGTCACTTAGATTGAAATCTTCTGTGATATGCACTTATTAAAGGCAATCTGATAGCTCAGATCTCACCCACTCTTTTTCTCTCCTCCCAACAAACCATGGCATGACACATGTGGAATCTAGGGCATTTAAAAGATCAATTTGATGAAAATCAATAGTTATGATCAAAACAAATATTTTTTGAGGAATTTTCAACAACTAAAAAAATGCTCCAAATTGAGTTCATGATATATCATTATCTTGAAGGAGTTAGGGCTGCAATTTAATCAACATGATCATTATTTCAAGATCGACAAATCTATTGAGGAATATTAAAATTGTGAGGCGAAAAAAATTAGGGTTTTTAATTTTTCATTATGTATTTCTAGCATTGGCTAGTGATGAATCTAGACCGCAACGTCGTTAAAAACACAAGGTCAGGAGTCACAATAATATCCAATGTCACCAAATTTTAAAATTAAATCACGAATTGAGGGGTATATTGGTAAATAAGGGTCGAATCCACACGGAATTAAGGTAATTTCTGAAGATCTTTTTGAATTTGATGAAATGGTGATATATATTAGGCAATTTGATATTTTTCAAAAAAGGACTCAAAGATGAACCATGGAATCAAAAATCACTGAATTTGGATTTGATTTCACGGAGATATCATCAAATGAACAGATGAGAAATTTCCGAAAATGAAAATCGGGAAAAACCAAAATTAAGAACAAAATTGACTCAAATTATGATTCTAAAATGAAATCTAAAGCTGTAAGAATATAGATTAGGATGAAACACGATCCCAAGCCCAAGATTGTACTCGAGTTGATTCAATTACTCGCTGGAATCAAGGCTATTCATCAAAATTCGGAAAACGCGATCGTCGGAGTTCAAGCGTCAATATCTTCCTCGTCAATCATCAAAATCTCACTCTCAAGCACTTTGTGGACGCGGAAATGAGTCTTAAAGCGATTGGGAGCAAGATATTTAAGAGATTTAGTTTCTAAACAGTTCGATTAAGTTGAATTGCCCTCGAATGATTTACATTATTGAAGAACATCTCAATTTATTGGCTAATTTGGGCGTAACCGCCCGATCGGCCTTTAATCTTCGATCAACGCCTCTGATGAAATGTATCGGATGTGAATCATTTCCCTTAAGTCATGGCCTTTCGATCAAATATGGACCACCGAGATGATGCCACGTCGCATGGGTTATAAATAGCGCATCAAACGCCCCCCGTTGGATCTTGATTAGACGTTTCAGATGCGTTTCTGTCAGTTTTAATCTCAGCCATTCTAACTCCTGTAATCAACGGTTGAGATTAAATTGTTTTAAAATGATTTGCTGACCAATCAGATCATGCCACGTACTCTACGCCTTAAGTGAAGATCAACGATCGCGATTCAATCGCGCAATCCGGCGCTCCACATTGCGCCACGTCACATCCCACCTTGATCGTTGATTGCGACACGATCGGACACTCCAGATTGCACCACGTCACCTACGTGCTAAATATAATAAAAAAAATCAATTTTAATTAGAAAAGTTGATTTTTAATTCCGCAAAATCCTAAAAAATTCATTAAAAATTCAGAAAATTTCATTTAAAAATCTGAAAAAATCCATAAAAATTAGAAAATTCAGAACTTTCAAAATATAACTCTAAATTAATTCAAATGAATTTTATTTCATCAGAAATTAAATTATATATGATTATAAATAATCAGATTTTATAAATAACAAGAGAGTTAGTTTCTATTTCAAAAGTATATTCATTTCTTTAAAACTTAGAAAATTAAATGAATGTATATAAAATGATTTCTCTCATTATTTAACATTAAAAACTAATTATAATCTCAAGTAAAGATGGTTTATGAAATTATTTATATTTAATTCATCATAATAAACCCAAAATTAATGTATTTTGAGATTATAATGATTTTTTCATAGAATGATAGATAAACACTCATAAATATGTTTACATGAATACGAATGGAATCTTTTATGCCTTAATATGCATAAATTATCATGTATTATCATATCTAATTAGCATGTTATCGGCTAGCCAAGGAGAAAGAAGGTATGGATTGACCATTCTTTGTCCATGAAAAATCATTTCTCATGACTTTCTTCTCTTTTTAGTCATCCATTGTGTTGGATGTGGATACCAAGTCCATAAAAGATGTATCGGCTCTTGATGTGTGTTTTGAATAGAGAGCATTGCTAAAGTGTGTTTTCATTATGAATCTTTATATTATAGTCATTTTACATCAATCTTTATTATGTTCTCCAACTTTTCATCAAATTTTTCATATTTTTAAAATCCGAAATCACACTTCCATCATCTATCAAGGGTTTTCAATCTTCAAAAGGAGTTTGAAAATTTTTGATCCGTTGATTTCATTTCTCGCATACATCTTTCGTCTTTCATCAATGGTCTCCACCTTATTAATATAATAATACTAAAAACATTCCTTGATTTCAATATTTTAGCCTTCCTTTCTCTAGATTGAATCTCAACTCTCCACTATTCAAAATTTCAAAATTGAATCAAAAGATTCGAGTATAACTTTTGATACATGAACTTATACATTTAATGATCCTAATTTTACGCAGGCGAAATGGCGTTGATGCCAGCGAGGTAGGTGTCTATTAGATTTAATTTTTATCTAGTTTTATTCTTCAATTTTTATAATATATTTTTAAATAATATTTTATTTTTATTTATTTCACTTTTTTAGACTTAGATTGATCTAATGGTGAATTTGAGTTGTCTTTTGCATGAATGGAAGGTGATCCCTCCCATCCTCGAATCCTTGAACTTACCATAGGTGAAACCCCACCTAAATTAAAGGCTAAGATCAGTACATTTGAAATACATAGTTAATCTTTAAATGATACAATGGAGAAACACCCTAATTGAAACCATACCCAACCCATAGATTGAGCTATTTGGATAATGAAGCTAAGAGAGTATTTGATCCTGCTAAGAGCCAAACTTACCCTAGGATATCTTCCCCTTTGTTGATAATGTGTCCTCTAGGATTAACCCACATATGCTTCCACTATTACCTAATTATTATGGGAGATTCAGTTAGGATCCCTATGAGTTTCTTGAGGATATTACCAGTATATGTATGACCTATAACTATCCTGAAGTGTCTCATAGGCATCTTAAGATGAGAATATTTCTTATAGTATCAAAAGATAAACTTAAAAAGTCTTTATAATCAATAAGACAAGAGCTTACCTTGTGGAGTAAAATAGAAAAGTGCTTATTAAGAAAATTCTGTTCTTTTCGCAAAACGAATTCCCTTCTGAGAGCAATAAGGGAATTATCGAAGTGAATGATAATTTTAGTGAGGCTTGGAAGCTATTTATGGCCTTGACTAGGACATGTCCTCATCATGATATTCCATCTTGGGAGTTGGTTCGAATATTTTATGGGGTTTTAAATGATATCAATAGAATATGGTTGATATTTCTAGGGGCGATACTTTTGTGGAGAACTATGTAGATGAGTCCATGCAACTTTGTGAAAAGGTTAGTTGAAAATTGGGTATATCAAAGTTTTTTGAAAATGACAGATATTAGGGAATTTATCGAATCGAATGATAATTTTAGTGAGGCTTCGAAGAGGTTTATGGCCTTGACTAGGACATGTCCTCATCATGCTATTCCATCTTAGGAGTTGGTTGATAAGACGAGACCGAGTGGTCATTGAATACACAAGGTCAAGTGTCAAAACAAAGTCCAAACTTACCAATTTTAAGAATAATTCACAAATTGAGGGGTATAATGTTAAATAAGGGTCGAATCCACAAGGAATTAGGGAAATTTTCAAGGATCTCTTTGAATTTGATCAAATTGCACAATGAATCGGTGATAGAAATTAGTAAAAATGATATTTTATAAAATAGGGCTTGAAGACGATTCCACGGAATCAAAAATCAATGAATTTGACTTTGATTTCACAGAGAAATCGAAGATTGAAGAAAAGGTATTTTTCAAAACATAAAATTGTGAGATTATCAAAAATAAGATTGAAATTAAACTAAATTACGATTCTAAAACAAAATTGAATGCTTAATGAAGATAGATTAGGATGAAACATGATCCTTAACCTACAATTGCGATCGAATTGATCCAATTAGTCGACAAAATCAAGGCTATTCATCAAAATTCAGAAATTATGATTCATGGAATTCAAATGTCAATTTTTTCCTCGTCGATCATCAAAATCTTGATCTTAAGCACTCCGTGGATGCGGAAATGAGTCTAGAAACGATTGGGATCAAGAGATTCAAGAGATTTGGTGTCTAAACAGTTCAATTAAGTCGAATTGCTCTCGAATGCTTTCTAATCTTAAAGAACATCTCAATTTATGGGCAATTTTGGCGTAACCATCCGATGAAAGGCTTGATCTTCAATTAACGGCTCTGATGAAACGCATTAATGCGAATCATTACCGTTAGGTCGCAGCCATTGGATTGCCGATCAACCGCCGAGATTTTGCCACGTGGCATGCGTTCTAAAAATGCACGTAACGTTCATCATTGGATCGCGATCAGATGTTTTTGCTACATTTTTCATTGATTTAATATCGACCCTTATAACTCTTGTTGATCAACAGTCAAGATACAAATGCGATCCGATGAATCTGATTTTCCCATGTACCCCCTTTCACTTAAGTGAAGATCAATGATTGAGAATCCTCGCGGGATCGGACGCTCCACAGGCTACCACGTCGCCTCCTCGTCTTGACCATTGATCGCGATACGATCGAACGATCCAGATCATGCCACATCACCTGCATGATAAAAATCTTCTGAAACACCGACTTTTAATTGCAAAAAATCCTTAGAAATTCATTATAAATTCAGAAAAATTCAGAAAAAATTCATAAAAATCCTTAAAAATTAGAAAATTTATAACTTTCAAAATATAACTCTAAATTTATCCAAATTTCTTTCATTTGATCAGAAATTTAATTATTTGTCATTCTAAAAAGTTAAAATTAATAAATAACAAGAGATTTAATTTCTATTTCAAAAATACATTCATTTCTTTAAGATTTAAAATTTTAGAAAATAAAAATGAATGTATAAAAATGATTTCTCTTATTAATTAACTCTAAAAACTACTTATAATCTCAAGTAAAGATGGGTTAAAACATTATTTATTTTTAATTCATCATAATTAACCCTAAATTAATATATTTTGAGATTATAATGACTTTTTCATAGAGTGTTAGATATATACTAGTAAATATGATGACATACATAGGAATGAAATCTTTTATGGCTTAATATGCATTAATAATCGTGTATTATTATGTCTAATTAGCATGTTATCATTGGTCCAAATATTTTATGGGGGTTTGAATTTTATGAGCAGAATATGGTAGATATTTTTAGGGGTGATACTTTTGTGGAGAACTATGTTGATAACTTTAAAAAAATGGCAGAAATTCAACACCTAAATTAGGAGGACTAATCAATGTGAGAGCTATAGAGCTAGAATATCATGCGGATCAGGTGGGAAGAAACAACAAAAAAATGGGGCAAGTGATGGAGGAGTTGATAAAAACTTGAAATCTTTCATGTAGGGATCACAAGCATAACCACCAATACATCAAGTTAAGAATATTACCAATACATCAAATTTCAACCAAAGCTTTTCATTTCATAGCAATCTCAACCCCACAATAGTAGCTCCTTTCTCTCTCAAATTCCTTGCAACTATAGCATCAAAAGCAAGCTGATAGCTCTCCAAAATCTTAGATCCCCAAATAGAAGGTATATTGCTCATACAAGAACTCCAGCAAGGCACCCAATTTTCTACCTTCCCTCCACTACGAAATCAATCTCCTCAACCTAATTTAGCACTCGCTTTGATTCCGCCATGTGGAGGAAGCATTTTAGGGCGGGCTTTTTGGTTTGTAGGCAAGTAAGGAATTCATAGGTGAATTCTATGGCTGAAACGGAGCAGACGAGGAGGGATTCATGGAGGGTGAGGGTTTGGGAGGTGGTGGCGGAGGAGTGGGAGTGGAGGCAAGGACACAAAGAAGAGAGGCGGGTGCACCATTGGGAGAGGAGAATTGTGGGGGTCTTGATTGCGAGAGACATCTCCTCTCATGTGTTGGTCTGTCGACTATAGTGTTGCTTTCTTACTTTCTCTCTCTAGCTTGCCACCTTGGTAGCATGCTCTTAATGAGCCTATTTCTCTCACTCCCACTCTTAATGAGGAGAGCAATCTTCAAACACAAATATGTAACCACTCTTGAAGATGTGTTTTGATTAGGGAGCATCACTACGTGTTTTTATTCTAAATCCTTAGCCTAGAATTATTTTTCATTAATCGATTATATTTTCTTCATCGTTTCATCAATACTTTCAAGCCCTATAATCCCTTTTCTACCATCAATCAAAGGTTTTCACTCTTAAAAAAGAGTTTGGAAGTGTATGATTGGTTCATTTCATTTCCCTAGTATATATTCTTCTTTTCATCAATCATCTATAGTTTCATAATCTAAAAATGAAAAAAGTATTCCTTGATTTAATCTTTTAACCTTCCTCTCTAGAGATTTGACCTTGGCTCACTGCTATCCTAAATTTAAAATTGAAATTTAAAGAGTTTAGTATAATTTTTATGATGTGAATTTGTTTTTTCAACCATAGTGATTTTGCACTTATCATTTCCATGCTCCCTATTTTGCCACCATGTTTCTACTTGGTAGCTCTTTTGTGAGCTTGTGACTCACCAAATGGCTCTCAAGGGAACCCCCTTATATGTAGTACTGGAGCTTACATGATGTGGGAACTATGAAAAAGGGTGAAATAATTCTCAATTCGGGGGCAGCGTGATCAGTGCCATAGATATGATGAGTCACTTAGTTACTTAGAAGTTCTCATTTTCTTTACTTGGTGCAACATTGATGGATATTTTGTGGCTTATTAGCCAATCACACTTTTATGTATCTTCTTTATGTTCATTGAAATGAAATTTATTCATTATCATTCTTGTGTGATGTTTGCAATGAAGTCCATGAGCATATGTAATGACCAAGTAAATTATGATGAGATAATAATATAGTGATCACTAGTCTTTAAATATATAATCTAAAAATTCATGTTCGTGAGATATTTGAGAAGGAAATCAAATTATCTGGAAACAATAGTACTATTGATGCAGGACGGGGTGTGAAACCCTCATGCCAGATCAATGGAACTAAGACTGACCAAGGGCTAGGGCAGTCAAGCCTAGCGTATGAGTAAACGAGTCCTAGACTCTAACCATGATATCTAACCTAAATCCAAACAGGCGTGTGATAACATGGATATTTAACTAAAATTCTGATCTTATTTAACTTATATTCATGCTTATTTTATGTAATTATGATGCATGTTATCATAGTTTTTATGAATTTTCTCCATTGGTATGCCATTTTACTAAAGTCCATATTTATGCATTATTTAGGGTTAATTATGTGCTTTCTGGATGTTTAATCTTTTACAAGGTTAAATAAATAGATATTAATTAATTCCCTTGATTTATTTTAACTTTAGTAGATGATTAGAAGATTTAATTTTAAGAAGAGAATGTTGGATGAATTAAAATAGACTTCATAAGAAATTATCTATGTTTATTTTAAATTCATCTTTTATGATCCTTTTCATTTATATTTTTAGATGGCATAGTATTAAAATGAAGAAATTTGAGACCAATGGTAAAAATTTGAGTAAAAAAGGAGTTATATTTTTAGACATATTGATTTTGAATTTTTCTGGATTTTTCAAAAATTTATTTTTGATTTTTAAGAATATTTCTGATTTATAAAAGGGCAAAAAGCGTGTGTTTTATTGCGCGGGGATGCGACGTGCCATGCAAGGCCACGTGGTAGAGCCTCGCCAGCCCATGTGGATGCTTGGGTGGCGCCACATGGCAAGTCAGTCTTCAGGCTGGCAGGTGATGGGCCCACGGGTTAGTGGGCCCAAGTAAAGTTTATTTGGGCAGTAACGCAAAGGCTCTAAAGCCTCTCACCTTTTATACGCGTGTTTTCCACTAACTTTTTCCGTGTGGGACTATGTTCCATTTAATGATTTAAAACTTAGGTGATGTGGCATCGCGTGCCGCGTCGGATGCAATCGGAACGGGGTGAGATGCATCGATCGCGTGGACCCGAGTCCACGCGATCACCATCAAAGCACGTGCGCTTAAAGGGATTTAAGTGAACGCGATCAACAACTCACCTTGCAACATGTGGCTTCATCAAACGAATGCGACTCAACATGGTTTTGGCACATCGTGGGCAGACACGTGAATGCATCATGATGGTCCAATAAAAGATCGAACGACGGGAATTAAAGAAGATTGTGGACCCCTTGACGTGGGATCGTGTCCATTGTTTGCGAGCGACGTGGACGCATCAGAATCTTCTGATCTTCATCGGACGGGCGAAAGACAACGAGACCGGGGGATCATGGGATCCTAGCCCATGATCAACGCACGATAGTGGCCGTCGATTGGTCTTCACCAAATCGAACGGCCCGCGATTTTCGCGGACTTTTTCTTGTAAAAACCAATGTATTCTCTTCTTCTAAGTAACTCTTGATTAATCGTGAAGCAATTTTGCAATTTTCAAGGCATGTCTTGAGTTCATCAGGAATCTCCTACATTCTAGACTCAATCATGATCAGATTGAGGCAGGATTCATCATGGTTCATCGCTTGATTCGATCAAATTCACCCCTTGAATGCCGAACGTACGTCGAGGAAGAAGCCGAGCAAAGACTCTTCAATCCGCGTGAATTCAAGCCAAATATTTGTGCCAATCAGTTTAGTACTGCGAATCGATTCTCCATCTTGGAATAATTTGTATTTAGAATAGATTTAGGTAGTTAATTTCATGATTGAAATTGTTTTTGTCCTTCATTTTCGCCCAAATTTGATTCGGATTTTTGCTAGTTTTGAAGCAAGGATTTTCTCCTTGATCTTAGACTTGATTTTGAATTGGATTCCTTGTTTCATTAGCTTTCCGTGGATGGCAAAATCGTTAAATTTCATCGTCAGTTGACCCCTCAATTTAACATTTGACCACCTACTGTTCATTTTTAATCTGAATTTGGGGGTTGACTTGCGGGTAAAATTACTTTCAAAATAGAAGGAGAAATTTGATAATTTTGGTCTCTTTGGAATCCTCTAGTTTTTAGCTTTCCATTCATATATAAATTTCAGGATTTGGATATCATTCGGTTAGTCAATTTGAAGATTTACATCGAAGTGTTCATTTCAAAATTTTTCATAATCTTTGATTTTCAATAATTCATAATAAATTCAATTCTTCTCAAAAATCATGAACTTTATATCAATAATTTTTATTTTCTCTTTAGTTTCTGGATATATAATTTTTGGTAATCTTTTAAGCCCTTTTATTCTCTCATTTTACTGAAAGTCAACTATTAGTCAAGATAAACGCTCTGACCTTGACTTTCGACATTTCTTGGTCAAATTTGTTTCTAAATTCTTAAAATATTCTATCTCATATATTTATATCATTTCTATTGATTATATCTCACTTTCATTTCTTAAAAACCCTAATTAAACCTAAGTCTGACCAAGTCAACATTTGCGATCAAAGTCAACCGTGTTCTCTGTGGATCGACTTGATCTTTACACTATACTTGATTTTATATCTTTTTTATTGTGAGTTCGGAATTATAAAATTTTTTTTGACTAAGGTTTGTGTGTTTTAACGACCGCATAAAATGATACGTCAACGTGCCAATCAGCGAAGCCAATTCCAAGTGACCAGGGAAGACTCACGATAATGGGTAGGGTGAGATCTTCTCTGTCCACTTCCAAAATAGTGGAATCGATTGTCGAAGAGTATCCAAAAGCTGCCGCCCACGCTGGGAGTTAGACTTGACGAACGTGTCAGATGTCTCGAACCTATATCTGTTCTACCCTCCCTATGTTCATCCAATGGAGATGGAGTCCAGTGAAGGAAACACTTAAAGAAGTAATTAAACTTTGAAAGTGGGGGATCAGACCTAACCTGCGAGGTGGGATGCCCAATGGGTCATGGAGCATAAAACAAGCGGTGAGGCACGGAGTCTCCCTCAATGGCGATACAAAGATTCGGGGGTTGGTTTGGATGCGTACGGACGAATACGGGGCTCAAGTCACTGTCAAAACTTGTCTTGTTTGACTTCACGGGTTCGATTACAGCACGAAGAAGCGGCGCGCGGGCGATCGAACACGGAAGAACCTGAAACGGGCACCAGGACAATGCCGACTGAGTGCAGACCCGCTTGGGAGCGCGGTTTGATACGCATGTGACGTGAGGCAAGCGGCTCTAAAGGAAGGAAATTGTGCCACACACAGGCGTACAAGCGCTAGTCAAAGCGCACGAGGCCTCGCGCAAGGGCATGCAGCAACGACACGCTAGTAGCATAGACTCGATGGGTGGGAGGAGGGCACTGAAGGATTGCATCCAGTCCTCCAAATGTTGTAGGAGAACAACACTTCTACGGATGTTTCTCCTGCAAATAAGTACATGTTTGTTTTTGCTTTCGGGTAGTTAGTTTTCATTTCTGCAGATTGATCATCGACGTTCGTCTCCATAAGTTATGATGATGATGCGGCTGCCACCACGAACATCGTTAAAGGTGGCATTGGAGTTAGTTAGAGACGTGTTTCTCATTTCTTTCTCTTTCTCCTATTGGTCTCTCTAATTAAAGGGACAGGTGTTTGCCGGAAACTATTAGAATAATCTTCTTTGTTTTTTACTCTATGTGGTGAACCGCTCTTCTCTTATTTTTGGAACTAGTTTCCTTCTTCCTTCACGAGGAACTTGTATTTGTGAGAAGTTTCTAGAGAGATTCAAGGCCTCCACGAGCCAACAACTGGTATCAGAGCCTTGTCATTTTTCTGAAGAATCAAGCATGGCAAACAAGATGACTGGCAGCGGAGAATTGGCAACACCGGTACCATCTCAAAAACTTTCAAGGACAAACTATCGTGTATGCTCAATGGCCATGGAGGTGTACCTTGATTCTCACGATTTATGACAAGCAATCGTAGGTGAGAACATCGTGAAGAAGAAGGACCACTAAGCAGTCTCTACAATCATCAGTGCCATTTCGGAAGATCAGTTGGCGATTCTTGATGCTATGAAGACGGCAAAAGAAAATTGGGAGATTTTGCGGCAGCGGAATCTTGGTGTCGACAGAGTGATTTAGTTCCACATCCAAGGCTTGAAGCGAGACTTTGAACTGCTCACTATGGCCAAGACTGACTCCCTCATGGATTTTGTGATGAAATTCACAAACATCGTCTCCGATTTGAGAAATTTCAAAGAGGTGATGGAAGAGAAAGAAGTGGTGTGACAATTCTTGAGGACAACGCTCTCTAAATTTGACGATTCTTTAGCAGTATGGTGATTTGGACAAGGTGAGTCTAGATGAGTTATTGGCTCTCTCACCGTTCATGAGCTACTGCTCAAAGAACGGGAATCTGGTGAAGAGGAGCATGTCTTATTGGCCAAGGCGATAAGCAAAGAAAAATTATTGACTAAGGAGTCATCATCGCGTGGAAGAGGACGTCATCAAGGCTACAACAGAGGCAAAGGCCAAGGGCAAGGTCGAGGGCGCAATTCGCCTCAAAATGAAGACAAAGAGAAGAAATCGTTTGACAAATTGGTAATTCAATGTTACAATTGTCAGAAATATGGACATTTTGCGTATGATTGCTAAAGTAACAAGAAAGAGCGAGATGATCGAGCATATGTGTCTGAGTCCACTCCAATAGTGGCAGCGACCACCTCTACTGTTCTAGTAGTGACATCCTCTCCCCTAATGGGTGTGGTTGAAGAGGCAAGTCATTTGCTCCTTCATGGGTTTGAGGGTGAGCTCTTTGATCCAACTCTTTGGTATCTGGATACGGGAGCAACGAACCATATGATAGGCCGCCGAAATTTTGTGTGTGACTTGGATGAATTCACATCTGGATTTGTTAAATTTGAAGATAACTTGAAGATCCAAATTGAACGTCGAGGCGATATCGAGATTAATCAGAAGGATGGAGGCATTCTACAGCTTCTTAACGTGCTATTTGTCCCTGATCTGGCGGCAAATATTCTCAGTCTTGATCAATTGGATGAAGAGGGATGTCGACTGACTATGGCTAGAGGTAAGTTGACTATCTTCGATTGTGATGGTCGATTGATTGCTGAGGTACAAAGATCAGAGGGTCGACTCTACTTGCTCAAGCTTAATGTAGTAGATCAATGCCTGATCACTACTGAGGATAATTCCAAAAATTGGCTATGGCATTCGTGATTTGAGCATATTAATTTCCACTTTTTCAAAGAAATGTCCAGAAGGAAGTTGGTTGAAGAACTTCCTTAGGTCAGCGTACTTGATCATCTTTGTCGAAGCTGTATGGTCAAAAAGCAACATCAAAGCCCGTTTCCTCAAGCTTCTCATTTCTAAGCCTCGAGGCCTCTAGAACTTTTCTACATGGACATATGTGGGCCAATTACGCCATCCACATTAGGGGGAAGCGGGTATTTCCTCCTAATTAAGGATGATTTCTCTCGTCTAATGTGGGTATCTATGTTGAAGTTGAAGTCTGATGCCTTGAGAGAATTCAAGCATTTTAAAGCATTGGCTGAGGTAGAAAAAGGCACAAGAATTCAGTGTCTACGATCAGACAGAGGAGGAGAGTTTACTTCCGAAGACTTCACAGAATTCTATCTCTCTCAAGGCATTAAACGCCATTACTCGCCTCAGCAAAATGGCATCGTTGAAAGAAAAAATAGGATAATTTTGTCCTTAGCCTTAAGCATGCTCAAGGAGAAGAATTTACCTCAGGAATTATGGGGAGAGGCAGTGAGCACCGCTATCTACCTATTGAATCGCGCTTCAACTCGAAGCTTGCAAGGCTTAACTCCATATGAAGCATGGATTGGGAGAAAGCCATCAATTAAGCATCTACTACGTATTTGGCACAGTTGTGCATGTGAAATGTACTAAAGCTCCTCACAAGAAGCTTGAAAATTGAAGCACTCATATGGTGTTTATTGGATATGAAGTTGGCACTAAAGCCTATCGTTGTTTTGACCCAGTCAATGCCTCACTTCATATCGGCCGAGATGTAGTGTTTGAAGAAGGTGCTAAAGTGGGATTGGTCAAATCAAAAGGAAAGTATTCCGACACTTTTATGCCGGAATTGAGTGTTAAATCAACCATGGAAGATCCCATTTCCTTAGGAGAAGATGTTGAAGCATAGAGTATGGAGAATGATGATGAAGAACTAGCTTCTCGCTCTAAGTTTCAAGAATCCGAGCCTTTGAGGTACAAATCAGTTGCTAAACTCTACTCTGAGACTAATCCAACGCAAGCAGAAGGTGAAGAGTGTCTAATCTCCTTTGAAGAGCCATCCACTTACCGTGAGGTAGCTTATGAAGAAGTTTGGAACATAACTATGAAGGAGGAAATGGAGGCAATTGACCGAAGTCAAATCTGGGAGCTTTTAGCTCCCCCACCAAATTGCTGGCTAATCGGGCTCAAGTTGATATTCAAACTAAAGAAATCAGTAAAAGGAGATATTTGAGGCATAAAGCAAGAATTGTAGTGAAAGGCTACTCACAACGACAGAGCATTGACTTTGATGAAGTCTTTGCTCCTGTGGTTAGATTCGAATCCATTAGGGTTCTTATTGCCAGTCCAGCACAAGAAGAATGGACATTACATCACCCTGACGTCAATTCTGCTTTCCTCAATGAAGAAATTGAAGAAGAGCTCTATGTAAAGCAGCTAGAGGGATTTTTGGTTGAGGACAAAGAGCATTGGGTTCTCAAGCTGCGAAAGGCGCTCTATGGGCTCAAGCAAGTGCCTCGAGCTTGGCATTGGTTTTCAAGTGTCTTCTTGTACTTGGTTTCATCAAGAGTAAGCATGAATAGGTAGTTTACTTGAAACAATCAACCAATGGCAAGTTACTCATTGGGGTATATGTTGATGACTTAATTCTCACCGGATCAAGATTAGAAGATATGTGTAGTTTCAAGAAGCAAATGAAGGAGGTTTTTGAGATGAGTGATCTCAGATCACTTAGCACATATTTGGGCATAGAGATCAATCAAAGGCCTGATTGCATCTGCCTAAGTCAAGGAGGGTATGCCCGTCATATTATTGAGAAAAAGGAGATTCTGAATTGCAATTCCTCTCAGACCCCTCTTGAAGCCCGAGAAAAATTCAGCAAGAATGGAAGAGGATCTCCAGTTGATCTCACTATCTTTTGGAGCATTGTTGGGAGTCTTCGCTACGTGATTCATACAAGGCTCGATTTACTCTACTCAGTTGGCTTACTAAGTAGATATATGGAAACTCCCACATCTAATCATCTCTTGGCTGCAAATAGGATTCTGAGGTATGTAAAAGGTACTCTCGATTTTGGTCTAATCTACTTGAAGTGTAAAATATAAGATGCTCTCATCGAGTACAAAGATAGCAATTTTGCTGGCGATGTTGATGATACGAGTACCTCAGGGCATGTATTCTTCATGGGCTCATCCATTGTCAGCTGGGGATCAATGAAGCAAAAAAACAGTGGCCTTGTCCTCTGATAAGTCGCCAATCTTTGTGATAAAATATGCTTTGTAGTGAACTTTCTATGCAACTCTTTGTATTTAGATGCATGTTTTATCCACATTTAACTATGAAATTGGGATTTTCATAACTTCCAAACCTTGATTTAAATTATGCAGAATTATGTCTTATTAAGAGAACTAACCCCTACTTGACTCATGGAGTCAAGTAGAGTCAATCTCATCAAGATATGTGATAAGCTCAAAGTCGTCGTGTTTTTAAGCCCATCAAACTTAAAATTTATAAACTAGGAAATCCAAAACAACTGGGATAATTGTGGTGTATAGGCTTCCTAGGTCGATCCATAGGGATTCTAGGGCACGATAGTATCAATAATAGAAGTAGAGATGAGGGTAATGATGAAAGAGTGGTGGTCAACTCTTCGAGTTGACCGTGGGAGGAAGGACTTTTAATTGATGATTTAAGTGAGCCTACATATATAAAGATCCTAAATTCGGAGTACAGAAAAGTATTAGAATGAATAAATAAGGAAATCTAAACCATGAAGAGAGAAAAGGGACAGATGCAAGAGGGAAATTGGAGTGAATGAGATGGGGAGTTAGAGAGAGGGCTAGCTCTAGAATGAAGGGAAGAGAGAGATAGATAAGAGATAGAGATTTAGAATGAAATGAGGGGAAGAAAATGACTTGACCGATAGCAGGAGAATGTGAGAGACCAAAACTAGAGGAAGAAGAGAGGGAAGTGGAATTAGGAGAGAGAGAGAGAGAGAAAGAGAGAGAAATTAGTGTGATAAAGAGAGATAAAGGTTTCGGAAAATAGAAGAGGGGCGGGATATATGTACAGTGAATGAGAATAAAAGATAGGGTGAAAGTAAGGAGGGCAGGTGAGAGAGAAGACGTGAAGAGAGAGAAGAAAGAAAATTGATGGTGAGAGAGAGAGTTCGCGGAAGACCCGGACGAAAATTAGAGGAGGGGAGAGAGATTGCGGAAGAAATGGGAGAGAGGAATTTGAATGAGATGGATTCAGAAATGAAGAGAGGAAACGAAAACTGAGAAGACGAAAACGGAAGACTGAGGAGAGCGGAGAAAATCAGAATATGAGAAGACGAAATCAGAAAATGGGGGGAGAGATAGAGGGAGAGAAAGATTTAGAAGGGAAGGAAGATTGAGAGATGCAGGGAGAGAAGAAGAAATGCGGGATGGAAGATTACTGGGTTCGGAAAGATACGGGAGAGAATAACCCGGAAAACGTGAGGATGAGGGGACGTGAAGAGAGAGAAGAAGGAAGATGGTGCTGAGAATGAAATTTAGAGGAAGGAAGGGATGGAAATGAGAGGACGAACGGGAAGAATGAGAAGGAAGAGTGACGAAATAGGAAAAACGGGGAAGAAAATCGGAGAGAGCAGGAGGCGATCGGAAATAGAGAGAGAAAATAGAGAGAGAAATTAGAGGAAGCGATTATGCGGAAAATCGAGAGAGAGAAAGAAGGAAAAAGAGGGAGAAAGAGGAAGAAAGAGATCGGAATGCAGAAGATATCGGGGGAGATGAAGGGAGTTGCGTGATGAAGTTAGAGGAAGGGAGAACTGAATTTTCGAAATGAAGAAGAAGAGAAAGAGAAGCGGAAGTGCAGAAGAAGGGAGAGAAAGAAGGAATGCGAGGAGGTTACACACGCAGAGAGAAACTCCAAGATGGTAGATAATTCCGAAAAAGAAGAGAGATGGGGAAGGATCTATGGAAATGACGCAGAGAAAAAAAGGAAGAAAAATAAATACGGAAACGAGTTCGGGAAAGAGAATGAGAACGAGGGTGAGAGGAAGATTTCACGAAAACTTAGAAACGGAATAAGGAGATATAGAGCGAAACAATGTTAACTAAAATGGATGAAGTGAGAAATACAGAACTACAAGAGGTAAAATCGAGGGAGAAGTAGAGAGATTGAGGAAGAGGAAGCAGAAGACGGGAGAGAGTGAGAGGTAAGAACGCGGGAATTCGAGAGGACTGAAACAAAAAGAAGACGTAGAAGAGAAGGAAATCGGTAAGTTGGGGAGAGAGAATAGAATGAAGTGACGAAAACAAAAAAATTGAAAAACGAGAAAACGTAGAAGAAAACAAGATGAACCGAAAACGATAGGAGTTCAGAGATTGAACAAGAAACTAAGAACGGTAGAATTTGGAAGAAAAAGAGTTGGATTTAGAGGGAAGATGAGACAAATCAGAAGATCAAAGAAAGAACACGAAGAGCGGAAATGGAAGGAGAGAGAGGATGAAAGAGAGGTTGATCGGGGAAGGAAATAGTGCTAAGAAAGTGAAGATGGAGAACAAGATTAAACTTAAACAAAGACTGCGTTCACTATTTTACTCTACATTCCGACGGGAAGAACGCCGGAGGAAATTTAAACCTAGGAGAGAGAAAGAACAGCAGTAAGAAAAGGAAGAAGCAACAGAAGCAACTACGGGAAGAAACTAAAAAAAAGTAGAAGAAGCTCCCAAAAGAGCTTTTTCACTCTTTTATTCTCCAGAATCTCCTCGGCTGGGCTCACATTGCTTGTCTTGGACAGCCCATTAAGCCCTTTAAGCACTTCCATTTTGGAGGATCTTGCTGCCCATCCTCTTGTATACTTCATTTCTTTGCTTTGGACACCCGATTATGCCTTCTATTTTGGAGGGTCTTGTTACTCTTCCTTTTGTATAGCTCCTGAAAATGAGATCATGCAACATAATATCTTTTTGATGCATTAATAGTCTACAACATCAAGTCAAGAGATAATGGAGGGGATGGTGTATATATGAGTTTAATAAAGTTAAATAAGAACAAGAAATGGGTGGTTATAACTACTATTCATGTTCTTATCAATATGTTGAAACGTTTTCAGGGTTTAGGTTCATTGACAGGAACCAAAAGGTCTAGAGGTGGCCTTACAAGAACTTTTTTGGGAGCAGCCCAAACAAAATAAAAAGCCCATTACAGAAGAAAGTTGGAAAGCAAACAAGAGAAGAGGAAGTGGTGAAATCCCGATTGTTGGAACCCAAGAGATCCAACGGTCCATCTTACCTCTCTCTTTCTCGATTTCAACCCTTAGGGTTTTGGGAGAAGAAGTTGTCACTTTGATTCAGTCCATTCTCCTTTGGAAGCTTGCGTGCAACTGTATTGGTGTCCCTCTTACCTGAGTAAGAGCTAGGAAGAAGGAGAGTGTCCAAAGCTGCTGGAGAGGAGGAGAAGAAGGGTCCCTCAGGCCTCGATGGGTGTGACATGAAGCGCCTCTCTTCCATTATCCTCCTCGTCCTCTCTTTCCTTCTCTTTTTTTCAGGTTATCCGGGTGGCAGATAGCCCACTTGCAGCACTCTCGACGCCACAGGCTTCCTCCAATACTCGTCCTGCAACCCAGGTTTCAGGAGATCTCAAGGTTGGAGTTGCCGCTTCACTACTGCTGCCCGCCGGAAGCAACTTCTTTCCCATTATTTTGTTTCTTAAAATAGAAAAAATACTCTTCTCATCACGATTTAACCCATCACGATTTTTCTTTTTTTATTTTAGTCTTACTTGTTTTTTTATTTTTATGTTCTTCACACTCCTCGTAAATCACTTTATTGTCGCTGCTCGCCTGCAGCAATTTCTCTTGCATCAGTTTTATTTTCTCCCAAGCATACATCTCTCTTCACGATAAAGCCCCTTTCATCTCCATTGTTCTAATTTAGTCTTCTTTGATCTTCAATGCTCGTCGCACCTCAGCAGAAGTCGCACGCACTGCCGTTGCCAGATGCAGCTACGCGTCTGCTCAAAACCAATCTCCAAGATCGGTTTTCAGTAAATTTTCTTCAAAACACTTCGCTCAAAAACCGATCTTGCAGTTTATTTCTATTATCATTTCTGTCTTCGTGCTCACGAGAGTCTCAGCTGCTCACGTGTAGTCAAGCGTCAAGTCAAAATGGAGTTTGGTAATCGCTATTGAGTCACAAAAAAGCATAAAAAATATAAAAATATATAATCTTTCCTCGTTTTTAGGTTTTCGCTCTTCATCGTCTTCACATTTCACTCTGCGTCCCACGCTTTACCGCTTCATCGTTTTCTGTAGCCGACCCCTTGCCCAAAACCGATTGCAGAAATCGGTTTTGAGGAACATATGTTCTTTCACCAAAGTTATCCGTCCCTCAGAGTTGTTGCGTCTCACCCTTCATCGCACTTGTTTCCACTGCCAACGCCCACCTTTAGGTGTGTTTCTTACTTATACTTGAATTCCGAAATCGGTTTTGAATCAAAACCGATTTCACATTAGCCGTCTCCATTTCTCTCCCCTTCGCATATCTCACCCCGCGTCACCTAATTCCGTTCCGCTTCCTTCGTGTCTCGCTCTTCTCTTTCTTTTTTTATTCCATTTATATTAATTATCCTCTCCTGCTCTTATCTCTCTCCTATCATTTAAGTTACTGCCAATCATCGTCAATTTATCTTCTCTCTGACCGTTTGTATCGTCCACCTCTTCACACTCATCCTATTAGTCTTTTCTTTATTTTATTCTTAACTTCTCAGTAACTCTCTTCCACTGCTATTCCTATCATCAACGTATTTCACTACTGATTCATTTCTTAAATAGAGTGACAACTAATCTCTGTGTTCATCCCTCTCACCGTGGCGTCTTCGGTGATTTCTCTCCCTATTTGTGGATACTTCGAAATCCTCTCTACCCCCTATTTTCTCCTTTGTTTTCTGTATTTCTAATCTATCTCATAAGTCACGTAGAAATTAATCTTTGTTTTCATTGAGAGAGTTTTAATTATTAAGTAAATTTCTAATATATATTTCTTTATTCTCCTTATCATTCTCAAGCTCTAGTCTTTAAGAAAATATCAAACACTCTTTAAAAATTCAAAAAAATCTTGTTTCGTATTGGAAATTCAATATCTAATTACTCGCTCTCTGTGGATTAACCCTTGCTTGCCATATGCTCGTGAGGTTTATAAATGTGTTGCATAAGCTCAAAAGACTCACACGACGTAACAATTCTTTATGTTGTTTACCTGTAATTAATACCCCATTTTGAGCTTATCATCCTCATGTGAAGTTGAATACATCACTGCCACTTCAGCTACTTGTCAAGGTGTTTGGCTGAATCGGCTCATTAGTGAGTTAAAGGGAGTGGAAAAGAGGCCCATGAAGCTACTCATAGATAATCAGTCTGCGATCACATTGAGCAATAATCCATTTCATCACAATTGCACCACGCATATCGACACTCTTTATCACTCCATCCGTGCAATGTGTGGAAGAGAAAAGGATTGAAGTGGCATACGTAAAGACACAGTATCAGTTGGCTGATATCCTCACAAAATCACTCGGAGGACTGAAATTTATAGAGATGCGTGAACGTCTGGGCATCCAGGATGTACACATGGAGCAGCTGGAGCAAGGAGGAGATTAAAGGATTGCATCCAGTCCTCTAAATGTTGCAGGAGAAAAATGCTTCTGTGGAAGCTGTCTCCTGCAAATAATTGCTTGTTCGTTTTTGCTTTTGGGTAGTTAGTTTTCATTTATGCAGATTGATCGAGGCCGTTCGTCTCCAGAAGTTATGACGGTGATGCGATTGCCACCACGGACATCGTGAAAGGTGGCATTAGAGTTAGTTAGAGATGCGTTTCTCATTTCTCTCTCTTTCTCCTATTGGTCTCTCTATTTAAAGGGACATATGGTCGCCCAAAACTATTAGAATGATCTTCTTCATTTTTTACTCTACGTGGTGAATCTCTCTTCTCTGATTTCTGGAATTAGTTTCCTTCTTCCTTCACGAGGAACTTGTGTTTATGAGAAGTTCCTATAGAGATTCAAGGCGTTGAATAAACCCTAAACCCTAAACTCTAAACACTTAAATTAAAATCTTGAATCCTAAGCCCTAAAACACTCATTCCTACACTCTTTAACCCTTAACCTTAAATTTCTATTCCTATACACTAATCGTTCAACCCACTTTGTCTTTGTGAGGGAGGATGTGCAGGGGCCTTGTTTAGTTCCTGATCATGTAGTGAGATTGGTCGGAGGCAGCTAACACTAGGGAACCCTTTTTGAATGTGAAGTCTTGCACGGAGGTTGTTGAAGCATTTTTGAAAAGGAAAAGATATGGGCAAGCCAGTCCGGAAGCAAAAGCAAAAAAGCTCGGGAGCTTCATCCGCGGGAAGGAAGAGGTGTCTTAGTTGCAACAAGCAGTTGTTGATAGACAAGCCTCTTTTTGGTCAAAGGCCAAACTAGATGATCTTGATGTGCATTCTACCGATCCTTTAGAGCCTAGTGACGAAGTAGAGAGGTTGTTTACTTTAGAGGGAACAATGACTCGGAGGAAAGCAACATGTTAGAGGAAGTAGGAAAGGCAATCCCTAACAACAATGGAGAGCCCAGCTGTTGTCAAAATGGTCCCCCTCTATTCAGTAGAGGAAGGTATTAGCGTCGTCTCTGTTGACCAACACCTTGGGGAGAAAAAGCCTTCCACGAGTGAGGCATCCCCAACGCAAAGTTTGTACGATGCAATGAAGAGGAAATATGGAAACATTAGGAGGTTCAAACAAGACATGCCTAAGAAGGACATAAATTTCTAGTGTTTAGCTGCTCGTAAAACTATGGATGGGGATACTGTCATGGGATTAGTCATAGTCAAAAATGGAGGTTTGATCAAGTTCGCCAAGTAGTCACTTTCAACATTTCAATATCCAACGATATATAGGGCAACAGGATACCCCGAGCGTGCAATAAGGAGACGTTCACTGGCTTCATCTTTAAAGCAGTGCTCTAATAACATGCATATTTAACTCTTATTTTCATCATAATTAATCAGTCTATATGACGTTATCATCTTAAAATGAAATTTTGTTCAATTTAAGGCCAGATCACTTAATTCCATATTTTTCAACTATTGAGGATTTTTATGTATTTTAAGTGTGTTTGACCCTGTCAAGGGCCAAACCACGTGTATTTGATCTCAAATTTTGTAATTTTCAAAATTTCAAGAGTTAAGTGATTGTATGAAAGTTTAAAATGAAGAAGAACAGAAGAAAATAGGGCTTAAGAGTTAAACAAGGAATTAATCTAGTTGACTCTAGAAATTCAACTAAGAATCAATTCACTCATAATTTTAACTTTTGTCTAATGTTTTCTTTCAGGGCATAGATTTAAAAAGGATCAAATTCTTGATCCAATGAAGAAAATTTTCATTCAAAAATGACTTCTAGAAATGAAGTTATGAATTTTTAAAGTTTATATATTTTTCTGGAATTTATTTTGATTTTTTTAGAATTTCTAAAAGACGAAAATGAAAAAATTTGAGTTTATTAAGCGCGAGACCTGCGCGGTGCTGATGTGGCAATACGTACACATTTCAGCACACTAGCCAGCCAACTGAATTGGCATGGGTCATGTGGGCGCCTACGTGGCACGGTGGCTAAGTGGGCTAAGTAGATTGGGCCCAAGTATCGGGTTGAGAGATAAGGAGGGCGTCATAGGCTTAGTGGATGACGCAAGGCGATAAGGGCGTCTGCCCTTATATAGGTGTGAAATCCCTTCCTTTTCTTCTGTGCGGGACTATAGATGTGTCTTTATTTCACACGTGACATGACAACGCTTGGAGCATTGGATCAAATGCACGAGAAAGGGTGCGCATTGATTTGGTGGATTTCAGTCCACTAGATCTCAATCAACAGCACTTGACAAATTTGAGACCGTTGATCTCACTAGTGAGCTCCAACGGTCAGAACTCTATTTCGCACTCGGCTAATGACAGCATGACATGTGGCCATTTGTTAACACTTTGAAGAAGATTGAATGGCAGAAATCAAGGAATAGTGGAGCCTCCATCATGGGATTGTGGTCCACTTACTGCGCGCTATGTGGCTTCATCGTAGCTATCTAAGCTCTTTAAGCAAAATGGAGGACTTAGGGTTTAGGGTTTTCCCAATTTTTACTACAATTATAGAAGGTGAAATTTGTGAATATTGGTTTCATTAGAATACTTTTATTGTTGCATAAGTGAATCTCTAGATTTCAATATTATTTGATCAGTCAACTTAAAGATTTTGACCAGAATCTTAATTTTGGTGATTTTCTGTCTATTGATTTTTTTAAAATCACAGTAAATCCAATGCTTCTCTAAAAATCACGATCTTTATATCAAAATTCTCCTCTTTCTCTCTAGTTTCTAAAAGTTTAATTTTTTTAATATTATCTTACCTTTTCTCCTCTGATTTTATAGAAAGTCAAAGTAAGGTCAAAGTCAATGCTTTGACCTTGACTTTTGACTTTTCTTCCCTAAATATTTTTCAAAATTCTTAAAACATATTCTCTCATATATTAGTACTATTTCCATTGATTATATAGTATATTCATTTGTTAAAAACCCTAATTAGATTTAGATTGACCAAGTCAACTCTTTCGATAAAAGTCAATTGTGCTCTTTGTGGATTCAACCTAATCTCATCATTGTACATGATTTTTAAACCATCATGAGTTTTGATAACATGCTAATTAGACATGATAAAACCTGATTATTGATGCAAATTAAGGCATAAATGATTTCATTTCTATGCATGTTATCATATTTATGAGTATTTATCTATCATTCCATGAAAAAGTCATTATAATCTCAAAATACTTTAAATTTAGGGTTAAATATGATGGATTAAGATAAATAATTTAATAAACTCATCTTTACTTGAGATTATAAGTATTTTTAAAGTGAAATAATGAGAGAAATCATTTTATAAACATTTATTTAAATTTTCTTAAGTTTAAATCTTTAAAAAATAAATGTATTTTTGAAATGGAAATTAAAAACTCTCATTATTTATTAATTTTGACTTTTTAGAATGGTATACAATTAAATTTTGGATCAAATAAAAAAATTTGGATTAACTTGGAGTTATATTTTTGAAAGTTATGAATTTTCTAATTTTTAGGGATTTTTCAGAATTTATTTTCGAGATGAAAATGTTTTCAAAAAATAAAAATAATAAAAAATGGGGTTTATTTTTCGTGCGGGACCCACGTGGATGCGACGTGGCACGCAAGGCCACGTGGCAGAGCCACGCGGACTCACACGAGCGCCTGCGTGGCGCGCATGTGACACTTGTGCATATATACATATTAAATATATCATATTTAGGGTTATAGTACATGTAAGCATTCTGTATTCGACACTCGCTGACCCTCTATTTTCATCGCACCTTATAAACGCATCTCTTTCCCTTAAATTTTTACTGTGTGGGACTATGTTCCTTTTTTGTTTTTAAATGCAGGTGACGTGGCTTAATGCTAAGCATTGGACCAACCGCACGCCAAATGACGCACGTGGATTGCATGGACTCATGGTCCATCGGATCACGATCGTGCTCATGTGTTATAAAAGCAGGAGTTATAACGGTCACGATTGAAATGTGCGCGATGCATCTGGATCGTCGGATCGCGATCCAACGGAGGTAGATCAGATGTGTTTCATAACGCATATCAACGTGGCTTAATCCGAGCGATTCATCAATGATCGGATGGCAGAGATTTCAATCAAAATAGTTCACAATGAACCGTTTCATTAGAACCGTCGATTAAATCTAATCGGACGGTTACGCCCAAATGCACTATAAATTGAGATGTTCTTCTGATTTGTAAAGCATTCAAGAGCAAATCAATCTAATTGATCTGTTTAGACACACTCACCCTCTTGAATCTCTTGATCCTATCCTCTTCTAAACTCAATTTTCACATGTTCGGAGTGCTTAAGATCGAGATTTGGCCGAAAGACGAGAAAGAAATCGACGCTTGAACTCCATGATCACGATTTTTCAGATTTTTTATGAATAGCCTTAAATCCGGCGGTTAATTGGATTAATCCGATGGTCATCTTGGGTTCGTGGAAGCGCTTTTTACTAATCTTTTGTCTAGTCATGTTTAATTTCCGTTTAGATTAGTAATTTAAGTTCAATTTCGTTTAATTTTTGTTAAATTCACGATTTTAAGTTTCGAAAATATTCCCCCACTTCAATCTTCAATCTCTCCGCGAACTCAAAGTCAAATTCGATGATTTTTTATTCCGTGGAATCGCCTTGAAGTTCTCTTTCATAATCTACCATTTTCCCCAATTACTATCATCAATTCATTGTCCGATTTGATCAAATTGGAAGAGATCATCATAAAATTTCCTTAATTCCCATGTCGATTCGACCCTTATTTACCATTATACCCCTTGATTCGAAATATTTTCATCAAATTGATAAGTTTGGACTTTGTTTTGACACGAGACAGTGTGAAATCGACGACCTCGCAGTCTCCTCTCGTCAAGTTTGAAATTATAACCATTATTTTACCAATGACCGTGTGTTTCAACGATCGCACGTTCCATCGTTTCGTCAAGCTGATTGAGCCCCCCACCCTAACATTACTTTGACTTGGTGTAATGAGAGACAGGTAGGGGTTAGGATATGCGAGCGCATAAATCATTTTTTTCATCAATAGCATTGCCATGGTCCAATACCCTATATCCATCACGGTCCTCTCTCGTTACTAATTAGACCATACCGCCTTACTTATCCTTCTCTACCAAAAGCCTAATACCCTTAGGCATTCATTTTGGTTCCAAACCATGTGGCTCTAACATGAAGATTTTCTCCCTTTTGTGTAGTAGCACTGGATTGGACACATCAGTATCTCTCATGCTGAGAACTTTAGTTATTGCTCTCGTAACCTTAAACTCCACCTTAAGTGGTGGAATCGACAAATCTTTGGAAACATAAACACTCAAGTGGACATATTAGACAAAGATTTAGCAGATGTAGAGTGATAACTCTAAATTCTATGAAAAACACTAAGGAACAATGTGTATGAGTAAGGGATCAGCTAAATGAGGTTGTGAGATGCCAGGAGATACACTATCTCCAAAATCTTGGATTCACTAGCTGAACGAGGGTGATAGAAACACATGTTTCTTTCACACATCAATCACGTCAAACTCAATCTAACCATACTGTTCTGCTTGAGGTATATATCAAAGCTTCATACAGGCATAGGCGTGCAGGAGTCAGACTCGATTACTTTTGTACACTCCTCACCTCTCAAGTGATAAAGCTCTATGAGGATATACTCTTGTCGATCCCGTTCCTAACGACTAACTAGGAAACCTTAGAAATTACTAGAGTCCCTTCCCACAGAGATTCGAGACGCAATTGATCACTAATAATTGTACAATATAAGTCACATTCATGCATAATTTATTATGTTTAAGTGATAATGAAGGCTATAACAATGAAAAAATCTATTCCTATATGGCTGAATGTGATGAAAATATGACTATGTCCTATCATGCATCATTTCTTATATTTTGATTATATTATGAGAGTAACCCCATTTGACTTTTTGGAAGTCAAATGGTTGAATTCTCACATTTTCATTAATATCACAAGAAAGAAGGTCCATGGAAAAAAATTTCAAGGAAATGAGTCATTTTTGTGAGTCTTGAGAAAGATTTAAGAATTTAACTTTCAAGTTTGATCATCATGGATTGAATAGGTGGAAACTATTGAAGTGTTTTTATGAAGGAATAAATGGTGATGCTCAAAGCAAAGTTAATAAAGCATGTGGAGCATCACATTTAGACAAAGATGGTGTAGAATTAGAGGAGTTGATAGAAAAGTTGGCCAAATTTGAAAAAGAAAACAATTTATGCTCATGAGGCAAATGTTTTTGACTAACTCTCATGTTTCTAATGTACAAAATGTCCCTTATTCTATTTCTTTTATTAGAAATTAGGCAAATGGAGAATGTGTTGAAGACAATTCGTGGACTTAGTGTCTCTCTACAATTCATGGAAGGGACATGAAAATTCCAAATACAACATGGAAGACTCAATTTTGCAAGATATGATGAGTAGGATGTAGCAATTATTGAAGGGTATACAAAATACAAGCAAGAGAAGGGTATAGAAGCACAACAGACTCGGTTTAACAATACCTCTCTTCTTGAGGTATATGATCAAAGCCTCATACGTATGCAAGAGGCCGGACTTGATTACTTTCATACACTCCTTACCTCCCGACTAATAGAGCTCTATGAGGATGTACCAGTCTAAATGGCTTCCCAGCTAACTTCTATGTTTCATGTTAGGATATCATTGGCACATATTTAGTATGAACAATCTAGGAAATCTTTTGGGTTCGAAGGTAAACCACTTTTCTAGGAGTTGGAAAGCCAATTTTTTTGCACTTATCCCAAAGGTAACGAACCCCACTTCTTTTTGTGAGTTATGACCCATCAATCTCCAAAACGTATGCTAAAAAGTTGTATCCAAGATTAGTACAAGATGTTTGAGAGATTTTCTAGATAGACTCGTATGTCTGAAACAGTGTAGGTTTGCTCACAGATGACACAGTTACAATAATATTATGCTAGTGCACTAGCTTGCTGATGGATATTGTGTAGCCTATAAGGCAATCACACTTTCATTTATCTCATTTATGTTCATTGAAATGAAATTTAGTCATTGTCATTCTTGTGTGATATTTGTAATGAAGTCCATGAGCACATGCAATGACTAAGTGAATTATGATGAGATCATAATACAATGATCACTGATAACATGCTATTTATGCATGTAATTACATAGTTATTAATGCAAATTAATGCATTAATCATTACAAATATATGCATGTTATCATATTTTAAGCATATTTCTATCATTTTGTGTAAATTCATGTTATGATCTTAAAATACATCAATTTATAGGTTATTATGCATAATTAAACATTTCAATCTTTAATCCTAATTATATTTATGATCATAATCATGTTTTAAGAGTGAAAATATGAGAGAAAAGACATTTACTAACACTTATGTATTTATATGAATTTATTTTATATAATACATAAATGTATAAAATTAATATAAACTAATTCTCTTATTATTTTAATAATTTTACCTTTTAATAATGATAGATTATTCAATTCTAAATCCAACAAAACAATTTTGACTTAATTTGGAGTTATATTTTGAAAGTTATGAATTTTACAATTTTTAGGAATTTTATGGAATTTTTCTCAAATTATTTATGTTTATTTTCGATTTTTAAATCTTTTAAAATGATTAAAAAAATAATAAAACGGGGTTATTGTGCGCGCGGGCCCACGTGGACGCGACGTGGCACGCAAGGCCACGTGGCTCTGCCACGTGGACACGCGCGCCTGCTTGCGTGGCGCTGATGTGAAACGTGGAGCCTTATTTTAGTATAATGTATATGGGTCTCCCGTGTATAAGGAGACAGATTATCAAATTCGCTAATCTCCCGTACCTTATATACTAAAAAATCCTCGCGATATATCCAGTGTGGGACTAAATTTCGTGTTTTACTTTGATTTCAGGACGCGTGGCGGCTTTTCGGGCGTTGGATTCGATCGCGATCGATGCAATGACGTCGATGCAGTGGACACGAAGTCCACCGCATCAACAATCAGGCACGTGCGCATATAAAAGGAGTAAGTGAGCTCATCAAGGCCGTCGATCACATCTGATCTCCGATCAAATCACGATCGCCCGATTTAAATCCGACGATCACTCGGTGAAGACGACGATTCGTGAATCGTCGTGCAATCGCGACTATCCATCGCGATGAAAACGCAAGATCCAACAGCTGATATCCATTTCCGTTCTTTTAAGAACGGTTCTTCACGCGAAAAGATATGTTCATGAAATTTCTCCAAATTCGAAGTGATTACTCATCCAAATCGCGTGCCGTTTGTTCGAGAGTGTTCTTGACTCATTTCCGCTTCATTTGAATGCTCAAGATCAAACTTTGATTGAAAGAAAACGAAGAATTCACATCTTGAACTCCATCTTTGTCTTCAAAAATTCGGAATGAATAGCCTTGCATCTGGCGATTAATTGGATCATTTCGAAGGGTACTTTGGGTTAGGTTGCATGATTTCATCATAATCTTTCATCATTTAGAGTTAATTTTAGTTTTAGAATCATAGATTAGTTTAATTTTAGTTATAATTTCGGTTTTTAATCATTTTTTGAAACGAAATTATCTCCTATCTTCAAATTTTGATTTCTCTTCGAATTCTGATCCAAATCACCTGATTTTTGATTCCGTGGATTCGAAATTGAGTTATCTTTCTTAAAATATTAAATTTCCCAATTTCTAAACTAATTTCATCGTCCTATTTGACCGAATTTCAAAGATATCTCTCAAATTTCCCTAATTCTCTGTGGATTCGACCCTTAATTACCATTATACTAATTAATTATTTTGATTAATCATAAATCAGTAAGATTAGGACTTTATTTTGACACTAAGTCGTGTGCATTCAACGACCATACGATTTAGTCTCGTCAATCACTAGTCTTTAAACATATGTTCCAAAAATTCCTATTTGTGAGATATTCGAGAATGACATCTGATGAACTCGAATTTGGGGATATTTTTAGTCGTTGATTTAAATCAATTTCATGCAAAAATATTTATAATTACTCACTTTAAATAATGTTAAAGTAAGGTTCGAATCCTCAGGGAGCCTAGGTCATGAGATTAGTACATTTAGGGAGAAGAAATACTATTATAGGGAAAAATAAAGATAGAAGGGATTTTTGGAGAAATATGGAACGAAAGCAAAAATTAAATATAGTATGAAAAAAATTATAAATAGATATATTAATATTCTATGATAAATACTAATGAAAATATTGAGAATAGAATGATAGAATAGAAAAATGAGAATGATAAAATAGAAGATGATGGAAGAATGGTGAAAAATCGGGAAATCAGGTAATCGGAAAATTGGGTAATTATGAGAGATTGTTTAAATAAAAGAGAAAAAATCTAAAATATAAAAAGGGAAATAGGTTCTACACTATCCATGGAGGGGATTAAAATAAAAAATCAGACCCAAACCCTTATACAAGCCCCGTTTTTTATGCCAGCCCTAGGCCAGTGATGCTTGACTCATTACGATCTCGATCCTCCTCTTGATCTTGCCTCCACAAAAAACTTGAACACCAGAAAATGCCTAGCTTGGGCTTAAGCCTCTCCTTTTCCTTCTGGTAGAATAATGCTAAGAGAGAGCCAAAAACAACAAAAAATGAAGAAGAAGATTCCTTTTATAATTTTGGGTTAAGAGGTTCCTTTAAATCCATGGTGGAGATTTGGTCTTTTTGGGTGCAACCAAATGAATGGTTGAAATTAAATCCATAAGCCACGAACATAATCAACCCTTAAAGAGGTGGGTGATAATATGCCTATTTAACTTAAATTCTTATCTTAATTAACTAATATTCATGCTTATTTTATGTAATTATGATGCATGTCATCATGGTTTTATCAATTTTCTCCATTGGTATGCCATTTTACTAAAGTCCATATTTATGCATTATTTAGGGTTAATTATGTGCTTTATTGATGTTTGACCTTTTTTAAGGTTAAATGATTAGAAATTAACCACTTTCCTTGAGTTATTTTGACTTTAGTAGATGATTAAAAGAATTAATTTCAAGAAGAGAATGATGAGATGATATAAAATAGAATTTGTTTGGGATTATTTAAGATTATTTTGAATTCACCCTATTTTCTTGTTTGAATTTATATTTTTAGGTGGCATGATATTAAAGATGAAGAAATTTGTGATCCATTGGAGAAAATTTGAGTTAAAAAGGAGTTACATAAATGAAGATATGAATTTCTTAATTTTTTAGAATCTTCTGGATTTTTTCGGATCTATTTCATTAAAAAAAAAAAAGGGGTTATTTAATCACACGGGGCCTGCAGAGCTGATGTGGCATAGGGCGAATACGTAGCGGAGCCATGCGAGGCCATGTGGACGTCTACGTGGGCGCCTACATGGCATGATGTTGACTGGGCTGGCAGGGGTTAGTGGGCCCAAGTTAGAAGATTGGGGTGTACTAGGCTCATGCGCGCGATGTACCCCTTAAGGGAGTTCTCTGTTTTATACCCATCTATTCCCTCTCTTTTTCTACGTGACGGACTATGTTCCCTTCCATTCTCTTAGGTTTTCAGGACACATGGCAGCATGGGGAGCGTCGGATGCGATTGCGTCAATCGAGGTTTGTTAATCAGGTGGACTCAGGTCCACCCCATCACCATCAAAGCACGCGACAATTTAGAAGTCGTCGATCTTATTAATAAAATCGAACGACTGTGATTTTCGCGCATGATCGGTGAACTACAGCGTGACATGTGGCTGCATCTGGATACTCTGATGAAGATCAAACGAGCAAAAAATCAAGAGACATGGGATTGTGGCCCTAGATTTTGCGCGATCGTGGACGTCCAAAATCTCCTCACCAAATCAAATGGCGCGTATTTTTCACAATTTTTCTTCTATAAAGAGTTGTTCTTCCCTTGGTAAACTTAACTTTTGATAAAATTGTGAAGAAATTAAGTGATTTTGAAGGAAGATCTTAACTTCTACATGATTCTCTTGCTTCCTAGGCTCAATTCTGCATCAATTGAAGCAAGTTAATCACAAATTATTGCAAGAAAATGCTTGGAATCTCCCCTTGAACGCCAAACGTACATCAAAGAAGAAACAGGAAAAATACTCTTCAATCCATGCGATATGAAGCTCAATCTTCACGTTAATCAGGTTAGTAGTGTGATATGTTCGTAATCCTTGCAATTTATGTAGTTTAGATTAGATTTAGATCAGTAATTAGAGTTTCAAAATCTTAAAATTCATCTTTTCCCCCAAGTTTGGGTGCGAATTTTTACTGATTTTGAAACAAGGATTTCTCCCTGATCTTAAGTCCAAATTATTTTGATTTTTTTATTTCATTGTATTTCTTCTTTCATCACCTTTCTATGGATATCTAATTCGTAAATATTTATTACCATTTGACCCTTCAATTTGATGGTTGACCATTAACTGTTCATTTTTAATCTCAATTTGAGCGTTGACTTGGAGGGGCAATTAATTTTAAATACAAGGTCAAATTCAACAATTTTGGGTCTCTTTGGAATCCTCTAATCGTTAGATTTCTATTCATATATGATTATCTTGATTTGGATATCATTTGGTTAGTCAATTTTATGATTTTGACCAAAGTGTTCATTTCGGGATTTTTCTGATACATCATTTTCAATAAATCATAATAAATCCAATTCTTCTCCATAAATCACGAATTATATATCAAAATTTTCCATTTTTTCTTTAAATTCTGAATATATAATTTTTCGTAATATTTTACCTTCTTTTTTCTGTGATTTTACGGAAAGTCAACATCTTGCCAAAGTCAATGCTTTGAACTTGACTTTGGACTTTTCTTTGTCAAATCATTTTCCAAATTCCTATAATATCTTCTCTCAAATATTTATATCATTTCCATTAATAAAATATCATTTTCACTTCTTAAAAACCCCTAATCAAACCTAAGTTTGACCAAGTCACCTAGTCGATCAAAGTCAACCGTGTTCTCTGTGGACCGACCTGATCTTAATAATATACTTGATTTCATATTGTTTTATTTGTGAGTTTAGAATTTTATTTTTTACTGACGTTTGTGTGTTTTCAACGAGTGCAAAAAACGTTCTGTGAGTGGAAGAGCCCCTTTTAAGGAGGTGGGCCCCACAACCACTTCCTTAGAGAGTGGGTTGACCACTCTCTAAAAGGTGGTAACCTTAGCACTTCCTTAAAGAGGTGGGTTAACCTCTTTCTCCTCATATAAATATGAGTCATTCTTAAAATATAGGAAAGATCTAAATTGATTAATAATAAATAAAAATAAGTTTGACTCTTTGACCCTTCAAGAATGCCTTTGACCACCTTTGACTTCTCAATAATCACTTTGACTATCATTGACTTCTAAGAGAAATGGAGTGACTAGTCTCCTAAAAAGGTGGAATGGGTTGACTCCCCTTTAGAAGGTGGTTGACTAACCTCCTAAAAAGGTGGAAAGGTTTGAATAACCTCCTAAAGATATAACTGTTGGGATCTAAGGCTCTAAAAGCTCTACAAATCTTTGTCCAAAATAATGATTGCAGCGGAGGGTGTTGAATCAAAACATTCAACATCGTTGAAGCACGAAGAATAGATGATCTCATCATCCATTCTAGGTGATCCTATCATCTAGTATAGGATAAGATTCATACTTACTTGGATCATTTGAAAGAGTTCTTCAACCGTTCAAGCGTCCGGCCTCTAGCGGTATCCACACAGTCTCCAGACAATCGGATCTCCTCTTGAACACTCGTCACCACGAGAGGAAGAGAAGAGGGAGGAGAAGTTCCACTAGGCTTGCATGGGCACCTCTATTATGGTCGTTCTCCCCCTATTTATAGACTTTGGGAATGTGAAATTTTCACAAAAACCCTTATTATTATGTCTATATTGATAAGAACATAAAATATAGTTATAAGCACCTATGAATTGCTCTTATGTAACTCTATTAAACCCTTGAACACAGCATCTCCTCTATTAACTCACAACTTGAAGTTTCTAGAATATTAGTGTATTAAGAAGAATTAATTTTACATGAATTCTGCCTTTTCTTTTTCAGGAAGTTCACAAGAGGAATGGCAGCAAGATCATCTAATAGAAGTGTTTAAAGGGCTTAGTGGGCTGTCCAAGACAAGTAATTGCAAGCACGGTCAAACAATAGGAGCCCAGCCAAAGTGGAGATTGGGGAGAATAAAAGGGGAAAAAGTTGTTTCGGGAGACCTTCTTCCTTCTTCTTTCTTCTTTTTCGGTTGTTCCTCCTCTCTCTTAGGTTTAGAATTTCTCGTGTGTTCTTCTCGGCGGAATGTAGTTTAGAAATCAAAAAGAAAGATCTCAGTTCTTGTTGTTAAATTTATTTTTCATTTCAGTTCTATTTCCTTCTCTATCTGTCCTTCTTGCCATTTCTTGTTTTCTCTGAAACCATCTCTTCACCTCCCGTGCAATCTCTCTATCGTCGCCTTCCCGACCCTCCTTCTTCCTTCCTTCTTCTTCTGCTGTTCTTTCTCTTTCCTAGGGTTAGATCTTCTCCCCCTGTAACTCTTTCTTTCAACTGATTCTGAAAAAAATGTTAATGCCGTTTCACTTTGTGTTCTCTTTTGTTTTCTTCTTCAGTATCCCTCCTGCAAACTTTGTCTACATCTTCCGTAGCTTCTGAATTCTCTAAATCCGTCTCGCCTTCTCTCTAAATTCATCTCTTTCTCTTTTAAATTCTACCGTTCTTAATTTTGCCTTCCTATCTCCATCTAAATCCCGTCCTTCCTCTTTTAGATTCTTCTCTCATTTTCTTTTCTTCCCTTTGTCTTCCCGTTCTCTCTTTTTGTGCTCTCCCAGTCGGCGTTCACCTCGTCGGCAACCCTGTTTCTCTCTTGTTTTAGATTTTGTTCCCTCTCAAACTTCTTGAATTACGCTATCAGGGTTTTTCGCTCTCTCAATCTCCCTCTCTTCTGTCTTTCTTGTAACCGCACATCCCCTCTCTCTACTTTCTCTCTCTATTCCCAGTTCCCTCCTCTCTCTGATTTTTTCTTCTTCGTTTTTTTTTTTTTTCGGTTCCTCTCTTGCTCTCTCATTCTCTCGCTCTCACTCTTCTCTCTTCCGCCGCATCTTCTGTTCTCTCTCTTCTCTTTCCTCTCTTAATCTCTCCCACGATCTCTCGTTTTTTTCTTTCCTCCGGATGTCCCTCTCTTTCGTCTCCCTCTCTCATTCTTCCATTGTTTCGATTTCGCACGCTCATCTCCACTTTCTTGCCTCCATTTCCCGCTCGTCTTCTATCATTTTCCCATTTTTATCTTCGCCGTTTTCTGTATTCCATTTTCGTCCTCTCTTCCCAGTCTTCAACGCTTCCTCTCTAGCTTTTAATTTCTAATTTCGTACCTCTCAAGTGTTTCTCTTCCGATCGTTTCTCCCTCTAAATTTCCTCCTCGCTTCCACCGGTGCTCTCCCTGTCTTCCGTACCTCTCCTGCGTTTTCTTTGTCTCCCCATCTCGTATCCTCTCTAGTCTCCTTTTTCTTCTGTCATAATTTCATTTTCTGAAGTCCTACCCTCATCCCCCTCACGATCTCTCTCTTCTCTCCAGCAGTATTCTCTCTCTCCTTCTCCCGCTATCCTTTTCTCTTCCGATCGTTTTTCGTCTCCATAAAACACTCACATTCGCACTCTCTCTCTTTCTCGCCGTCTCGCAACCTCTCACCCTCACCCTCTCTATTTTCCGATGCTCCTTCTCTCGTTTTCTTCTCTTCTCTCCATTTTTTTTCTAACGTTTAAGCTCTCTAGTTCTGCTCTCCCTCTCTCTCTCCCATTTCTTCGGCAATCTCTCTCTCCAGTTCTCCTCTGATCTTCGTCCCAATCTTCTGCTAACTTTCTCTCTCATCATCATTTTTTCTTTCTTCTCTCTCCTCATGTCCTCACGTCTTCTCTCTCACCTACCCTCCTCTCTTCACGTCTCCCGTTTTCTTCCTTTTTTTTGGTTTTCCGTTTTGTTCTCTCCCATCATCGCACGTTCTCTCTCTCTTTAATTTCTTTCCCATAACTTCTCTAATTATCGCACGATACCTCTTTAAGACCTCTCGCATTCCTCTCTCTCCATCTCTCTCTCTCTCTCTGTCTCTTTCTAATCTCTCTCTCCTACTCTTTATTTTTTTTATTTTCATCTATTTTATTACTCCTCTCTATTTATTTCCCCTGAAAATAACTCTCCTCTCTAGCTATTTCCCCATCCGGACTTAGTTTTCTTGAGTATAAATAGTACATTTATCGGGCTTAAACACACGACGACTTTGAGCCTATCATATATCCACTGACGTCCATTGACCTTATGTGTGTGACCCTCTAGGTCCATATATCTCGCCAGTTAATGACTCTATCAACCCAATAACACTTATTAGTCTTCCTTATCAATTAACTATATCAACATATAGATTAATTTACTAAGGATCGATTTAACCCAATCGATAGGTTGAGTCGCCAGCTCGGTGGGTGCCAAGCTACACCACGTGCTCTAGGAGATATGGAGTATATTAGAACTCTTTCATGGAACCCTGCCGTCAACGGTTATCGTGTACGTATAATCCTTCATCCACACGATTCTCATGAATGACTTAGGGTATGGTTAATTAACAAACCCTAATCCATCACTCAATTTAGTACTGATGCAAGTAGGAAATTATTGAGAACAACTTCTCTAATATTTCCACTACCTTGGCCAAGGATTTAACCGCATCTCATTCCTTGAGTCGATCTCCTCATATACCGAGGGTGGATGATCCCATCTTGACCACTCAATCACCTTCGAGGACTTCATGTCGTATCCAATCTATGACGTTTTGGAGATCCCGTGGCTAGGGGGTCGTAAGTCATAGTCAAAACACGATCATCCATCCACAAGATGTCTTTGGTGTCTCAGGTCAAAGGACCACGTACACAACCATGACATGAATCAACTTGATTGACAATTTAGGTATATTACCATTCAGGGATTCATACGGATCAATTCAGTGAACTCTTTCTCCAAAGAGCACCCACTATCTATCCTTAGTGTCTCCACACCGATGGCTATAGGATCGGGCCATACTCATCATATGAGTTGGATTAGATAGTGCTATTCTTTCCGGATAATTCGATGTCCTTCTCGAATATCCCATGAATAGGAATGTTTAGAACATATGTTTAAAGACTAGTGATCGCTATATTATGATCTCATCATAATTCACTTAGTCATTGCACATGCTCATGGACTTCATTGCAAACATCACACAAGAATGACAATGAATAAATTTCATTTCAACGAACATAAACAAGATTGATGAAAGTGTGATTGGCTTATAGGCCACATAATATCCATCAATAACAAGGTTTGACCAACCTCCTAAAAAGGTGGAAAGCTTTGAATAACCTCCTAAAGATATAACAAGGTTTGACCAACCTCATAAAAAGGTGGAAAGCTTTGAATAACCTCCTAAAGATATAACAAGGTTTGACCAACCTCTTAAAAAGGTGGAAAGGTTTGAATAACCTCCTAAACATATAACAAGGTTTGACCAACCTCTTTTGTCCTTCCTAACTTCTCTTTCATTTTACTTCTTGAATATCATCCCTCTCCTTGACATATATGTTTTAAAATTTTAAATGTTTGATTCTCTATTTTTCTCAATTTTTCACCGTAATTCATGTGCTTGTCATTATTCTCATATACTTCTATCAAAGCATCACTTTCAAAATCTGAAAAAGCACTTGATTATCATGAATGATTTCATCAAATTCTCCCTAAAAAAATTCCATATCCTCTTGTGTTTCTTCATCAACTACAAAATTCTCAATATACTCTTCCTCTTCATCCATAGAAAAATCTTCTTCCCAAAATTCATCTTGAACATTCTCCATGAAAATAGCTTTCTTATAATCTTAAACCTTCAGATTCAAAGAGAAATCATTATTTGTATAGGACCTTTGATCGTCACATAGCATGTCAATATCCTCTAAAAATCACATCATCATTTCCTTTTACATTATGTTCTATTTGATCTTTAAAATTTTTCTCACATGCATAAAATGATGATTTTTCAATCAAATTAGACATGACATAAGTCTCTTCCAAAGAAAAGGATGCATGGTTATCTTTATGAAAAATATTTTTAGGACTAATCATTGGTTGAGAAGAGAATATACCTTGATTTTGATCAACCAAATTTTCTTTACCTCCCATGGTGTTGATTTTGGCATTGGTTTGGCTGAGATTCTCCATCCTTAGTATTTCGACTCTTCTTGCCATATCATCCATTTTCTTGCTTCTGTTTTGCATACCCTTGAATGATTGCTCCATCCTACTCATCATATCCTTCAAAGTGGAGTCATTTGAATTTTCTTCATTCAATTAAATTTAATCATGATGGTAATGATATTAGAGTCGAGAATCCAAAATGCAAAGTAGGGATGATATTGGAGTCGAGAATCCATGTTGTAATTTGACATTTTCAAGTCCATTCTTTGAATTGTAGAGAGATCCACAAGTCCACATATTTTCTTCAATGCATTCTCCATCTGCATGATTAGTTGTTATCAAGCCTTGATCTAGTAAGGACAATTAGCTGATGCCAAAAGGAGGTGCATTCTAAACTCCGTAATAGTTGCATTGACGAAGCGTTTTTGCACGGTCGTTAAAACACACAAACGTCGGTCAAAAAAAATTTGTAAATCCGAAATCACAATGACAAAGATATAAAATCACATAAAGTGTAAGTATCCGGTCAATCCACAGAGAACAAGGTTGACTTTTATTACATAGTTGACTTGGTCAAAAAAAGGTTTATAAGATGTTTTAAAGAGGTAGAAATAAAAATTTATGAATAGAATGATATAAATATACTAAATAAAAAACTTTAAGATTTAAGATCTCAGTTTTCACAGAGAAACGTCAAAAGTCAAAGTTTAACTTTGACCAACAGTCGAAGTTCTGTAAAATCAGAAAACTAAAAGATGTCAAGAGATTTGCGAAAAATTATATATTCAGAATCTATAGAAAAAATGGAACTTATTGATATAAAATTTGTGATTTTTCGATAAGAAATAGGTTTACTATGAATTATTGAAAATCAAAGATCAGAAAACTACTAAAATAAACACTTCAGAGAAAATCTTCAAATTGATAGTCAAATGATATCCAAATTTTGAAATTTATATATCAATAGAAAGGTAAGAACTAGAGGATTCTAAAGAGACCAAAATGATTGAATTCCAATTTATATTTTGAGAGTAATTGACCCCAAAAGTCAACGCTCGAATTCGGGTTGAAAATGAACAGTGCTCGGTCAAACATTCAATTAAGCGGGTCAAATCATCTCAGAATTTGACGAATTTTGCTATCCACAGAAAGCTGATGAAATAAGGAGTCTAATCCAATAAAAAAATCAAGTGATTCAGAATAATAATCAGAGAGATGTCTTATTTTCAAAATCAAAAAAATTTGAACTAAAATTAGGCAAAATTGAAGAACAATGAACTAGAATGCAAAATTAAAGATCTAAAACTAATTAATACTCAAATTACCACCAGATAATCAAACAAATCTCACTACTAACCCGATTGCCGTAAGGATGGGGCCTACAATTCAGGCGGATTGATGCGGATTTTGCTTGATTTCTTCCTCGTGGACGTTCAGAATTCAAGGGGAAAATTCAATGAAATCTGATGATGAATCACGATTAATCTTGCTCCAATCGGGTCATGATTGAGTCTAAACGCAAGGGAATCATGATGAACTCAAGATTTTGCTCCAAATTCACTTAAATGTCTCACGAATCAATCAAAAGTTAAGAAAACAAGAGAAAATACATCTGTTTTTAAAGGGATTTCCGCGCGTTTAACGTCAACCGTCCGTTTTGCGATGAAATCATCACCGTTCGATCAAGCGAAGCCTTCGGAAATCGTGCCCACAATGCAGTCCACGTTCACTTAAATTGAGGGCTGTTTGATGAAGATCGAAAGACTCCACGCGTCTACCACTATCTCGCAATTGTGAGCTACGATTTCATGATCATACGCCACAATCCCACGATCGTGAGCTTTGATCACGCGATCATTGCTTTTCCGTCGTGTAATTGCCATCGCCGCATCGAGGTGAGTCCAGATGTGTCCACGTGTCCTCCCCTGATGATCTTTGATAACATGCTATTTTATGAATATAATTACATAATTATTAATACAAATTAATGCATTAATCATTACAAATATATGCATGTTATCATCTTTTAAGCATATTTCTATGATTTTGTCTAATCATGTTATGATCTTAAAATACATCAATTTATGGGTTATTATACATAATTAAACATTTCAATCTTTAATCCTAATTATATTTATGATCATAATCATGTTTTAAGAGTGAAAATATAAGAGAAAAGACTTTTATTTACGTTTATGTGTTTATATGAATTTATTTTATATAATACATAAATGTATAAAATTAATATAAATTAATTCTCTTATTATTTTAATAAATTGACCTTTTAAAATGATAGATGATCCAATTCTGAATCCAACAAAACAAATTTGAATTAATTTGGAGTTATATTTTGAAAGTAATGAATTTTACAATTTTTAGGAATTTTTCTGGAATTTTTCTGAATTTAATTAGATTTTATTTCGATTTTTAAATGTTTTAATTTAATAAAAAAATGCAAAAAAAAATGTGGGTTTTATCGCGCGTGTACACGTGGCATCGCCACGTGGACAGGCGCGAGCGCCTACGTGGCACGGAGGTCACGTGGCGCTGACGTGGACGCGTATTATATTTACTATATATATATGATTAATAAGTATATAGGTCTCCCGTGTATAGAGAGACAAATTATTAAATGCGCCTATTCGTTGTATACTATATATTAAATGTTTTCTGTTATTTCTTCAGTGTGGGACTAAAGTCCCTTTGATTTTACCTATGTAGGACGCGTGGCGTGATTTCGTGCGTCCGATCGACATCGCGATGATCGAGCGGCGTCGATTGCGTGGACACGAAGTCCACGCGATCATAGATTCAACACGTGCTCAAATATGGTTTTAAGTGAAATGATCAGCGCCGTCCATCAAGATAATTATAACGGTTGATATTAATCCATCAAAAGGATCTCGGATCAATTCAAAACCACACGATGAAGATCGGATGTTCCACATCTGATTGCGACGATTCGCGAAACGGCGTGTAATCCGAGCCGTCCATCACGATGATCTCTCCATCCAACGGTCCACGATCACTTTCGTTCTTTTAAGAACTGTTCTTCGCGACCAAAAGAACTGTTCGCGATCAATCTTCAAATACTCTTTGTATACTCCACCAAATCGCGTGCCGTTTGTTCGAGAGTGTTCTTGACTCGTTTTTCGCTTCAAGTGAAATGCTTGAAATCAAACTATGATCGAAGGAGAAGGAAGAAATTACATCTTGAACTCCACTTTCGTCTTCGAAAATTCGGAATAAAAAGCCTTGCATCCGGCGATTAATTGGATCATTTCGAAGGCTACTTTGGGTTAGGTTGCCTGATTTCATCTTAATCTTTTCATCATTTAGTGTTAATTTTCATTTTATCATCGTAGATTTAGTCTAATTTAGTTTAATTTTCGGTTTTTAATTGTTTTTCAAAACGCATTTTTCTCTAAACTTCAAACTTCGATTACTCTTCGAATTCTTATCCAAATCACCTGATTTTTGATTCCGTGGATTCAAAATTGAGTTTATCTTTCTTAATATACTAAAATGCCCAATTTCTAATCTCAATTCATCGTCTGATTTGACCGAATTTCAAAGATATCTCTCAAATATCCCTAATTCTCCGTAGATTTGACCCTTAATTACCATTATACTAATTAATTACTTTGATTAATCATAAATTGGTAAGTTTAGGATTTTATTTTGACACTAAGTCGTGTGCATTCAACGACCATACGATTTAGTCTCGTCAATCTTCCATTGCGCTTTAATCTTGGGTGTTTGATCGCGATCAACTGCTTCATTTAATGCATTTGATTTGATGAAGATCGGGAGCTCATTGTGATGCCACGTGTCGTAAGGTAAGCCGTTCATCTAACTCACTTAAACCTTCTTTCGACGCACGTGTTTTGATTGCGATCGCGTGGACTCAGGTCCACGTGATCGACGCCTCGCAATCTGGATTTGACGCTCGTGATGCTGCCACGTCACCTGCAAAAGAGAGATTCCGTGGGAACATAGTCCCACACGGAATAAAAAAACACAAATCATAAGTTTATAAGATGGGGTGGTTTAACGCTATTGCGTTACCGCCCCAATCCTATAACCACGGCCCACTAACCCGTGGGCCCTTCACTCGGCCAGCCCACTCGCCACGTGGTGCCCCTCGTGGCATCCGCGTGGACCCACGTGGCCTCCTGCCACGTGTCTGCGCCACCCGCGCCACCTGCCCGCCACGTGCGCCTCTCGTGGGCCATGCGCGGCCCTGCCACGTGGCCTCAGTGCCACGTCGCATCCGCAGCTGGTCCCACGCGCCACGTCACCTCCGTGGTCTTGCGGTAAATAAAACCCCTTTGTTGAAGTTTTAATTAAGAAATAACACTAATAAAATCATAAAAATCAAATTAAAAATCAGATAAAAATCTGAAAATTATCAAAAACTTCAGAAAATCATAACTTAAGAAATACAACTCATTTTTATCCAAATTTTTCTCCATTGTATCACAAATTTCTTCTTTTTGAATATCATGCTTTCTAAAATATCATTTCAAAGAAGAATGTAAGATGAACTTATAATTAACTTAAATCATTTCTTAAGAAATCTTCTTAATATCATCATCACATTTTCATCTTAAAATTTTATCCTTCAAAAACATGCACTAAAGTCAAAGTAATTCAAGAAAAGACACTAACTTCTATTAATTTTATTTTTGCAAAAGATTAATCATCAATCAAGCATAAAATTAACTCTAAATTATGCATAAATATAGACTTTAGTGAAATGACATACTAATGGACAAAATTCCTAAAAACTATGATAACATGCATTATATTCACATTAAATAAGTATTAATATGAGTTAAATAGGGTAAGAATTTAATTTATAAATGCATATTATCATGCATCCATTGTAAACTCGCACAAAACCTCTTCGCATTCTCTTTATTCACTTTTAAATTCCCCATCATTTCTGTAATTTTTTAATTCTCATTTTTTTGGAGACAGTTTATGAATTGTTGCAATTTCAAAAAAAGCCCAAAAATATGAAAAAATTACAAAAAAAAGTAAGAGAAAAAGAGATAAAAAGCAAAAAAATTATAAAAAGAAGAAGGAAAAAAGAAAAAAAAGATAGAAAATAATGATATTGTAGTTATGCTTTAGAGGAATGCTTTCCTCCAACCCTCTTTTTCAATCTTTTCTCTCTTCTTAAAATTTTATCAACATTCTACATTGTTATATCTTCTCTTGTTTTCATCTTTCACCATTGTTTATACCATAATCTTTATACCATCTCTCTTTTCATCATTATTCATGCACTTTATTTGGGAGTATGTTCATCATGGGTGGATCTATCTGTTGTTTAGAAGCCTTTCACCATAATACATTTACTGAGACCATGTTTACCCTTTTCAACCCATTTTTTAGTCCTCATCCACCATTTCAGCCACCTTTGTCATTAAACTGGAAACACTCTTGCTATACAGTCTTTTAAGGAGGAAGATAAGTTGCGGGGTGTCCTATGCACCAAGTAGCCACCTAATGATAGGAAGGTGAGAATGTGTGATGACTACATTAATTAGGTGAGGACATACCTCCACTTAAGAGTGGTGAGAATCTTTCACACCCATAGCATGAGACCCTACCTTACTCACTACTGCTGAGCACTTCTCATATGCTTCAAGGAGCTCAACCTATAGAATAGAATCTGAACTCCCATGGGGCGGAATAATAAACTCTCATATGCTTTTCTCTAGTGCATAAGCTTATATAGTCGTGCAATAAGGACATCCGTGATTCCAACATCATTATCAAACTCAATATGGAGAAGGCCTTTGACAGAATTGAGAGGATATCCATTGTCGAAGTCCTTAGATGCTTTGGCTTTGTGACTTAATTGATGTATGTGTGAGGGAGATTCATTTCTCCCTACTGATGAACGGACACTCCACCCCTTTCTTCCTTGCCTCTAAAGGTCTATGACAAGCGGGATACCTTCTCCCCTACCCTCTTCATATTGTTTGAAGAGGTCCTTAGCCAATCACTTACCCCAGAGATTGCACAAGGAGTCATCCAATCATACTACTCCAAAAGAGTTGGTCTAATCATTTCACATTCCATGGATGCAATGTAGTACTTTTCCTAAATGGATGCAAAGCATCCATTCAAGGATTTATGAGAATCCTCTATGGGTATGAACCAGCTATGATAACTCTAAAATATAAGTCACATTCATACATCATTTATTACATTTAAGTGCTTATAAAGATTATACGAATGAAAATATCTATTTTCTATATAGCTGAATGTGATAAAAATATGACTAAGTCCTATCAAGCATCATTTCTTACGTTTTGATTATATTATGATATTAACCCTAGTTGACTTCTTGCAAGCCAAATGGTTGAATTATCTCATTTTTATGAGATATGTGGATGCAAGGACTTAGGTGAAGTTTAATGAGAGCATGGATAAAAACTATCTAGAAGGAAAGAGTAAAACACGTAAATCACCTTTTTAGGAGGTTGGTCAACCTTTTATACCTTTTTAGGAGGTTTGTCAGACCTTTCCATCTTTTTACGAGTATGGTCAAGCCTTTCAACCTTTTTAGGAGGTTGGTGAAGCCATTCCACCTTTTTATGAAGCAAATTAAACATGTTTCACCTTTGTAGGAGGATGGTAAACCTTTTCTACCTTTTTAGGAGATTGGTAAAACCTTGTTATATATCTTTAGGAGGTTAGTCAAAGATTTCCACCTTTTTAGGAGGTTAGTCAACCACCTTCATAGGGGGGTAAACCCATTCTACCTTTTTAGGAGACTAGTCACTCCACTTCTCTTGAAAGTCAATGATAGTCAAAGTGATTCTTCACAAGTCAAAGGTGGTCAAAGGCATTATTGAAGGGTCAAATAGGCCAAACTTCTTCCCTTTCATTTATTATTCATCAATTTAGATATTTCCTATTTTTTAGGAAAGATTCATATTTCTAGAGAAAAATAGATAAGCCTACCTCCTTAGGGAATAAGGTTACAACCTCTTAGATAGTGGTCAACGCACTCCTTAAGGAAGTGCTTGTGGGCCCCACCTCCTTAAAACGGGACTATCCCACCCCTTCAGGAGGTGATTATGGTTGTGGCCTATGGATTTAATCTCCACCATTCATTTGGTTGCACCCAAAAAGATAATCTCTACCATTGATTCAAAAGAGCCTCTTAACCTAACATATAAAAGAATCTTCTTCTTCCCTTTTTGTTCTTTTTTAGCTCTCTTAGAACCAATCTAAAAAAAGGAAAAGGAGAGGCTTAGGCCCAATATTTTTATTTTTTCGTGTTTAATTTTATTCCGGAGGCAAGATTAAGTGGAGGATCGAGATCGTAAACGAGTCTAGTATCACTAGGCCTAGGAGTAGCATCAAAAACAAGGCTTGTGTGAGGATTTGGATATGATTTTCTCTTGTAATCCACTCTATGGCTAGTGTAGAAACTATTCTTTATATATTTAAGATTTTTTTCTTTTCTTTATACAATCTCTCATCATTACCCAATATCCCGAATATCTAATTTCCATGTTTTTCACCATTCCATCATGATCATCCATTCTATAATTCTCATCTCTCTATTCTGACATTTGATTCTCAATATTTTTATCCTTATTTATCATAGAATATTAATGTATCTATTTCTAATTTTGCTCATATCATATTCTATTTCTTCATACCTATAGATTTCTCCAAAACCCCGTATACCATTATTTTTTCCTTCTAATAGTATCTCTACTCCCTGAAAGCATTAATCTCATTACCTAGGCTCCCAAAGCATTTGACCCTTACTTAAACATTATACAAAGTGAAGAATTATAAAAAAAAAATTACATGAAATCGATTAAAAATAATGATTTAAATTATCCTAAAATTGAGTTCATCAAGCTACAAGACAACTTGTTATTACCTCAAAGAGAAGCTTTATGGTAGCTCCTTCTACTAGCATAAACACCACTGGTCACATATAGGATATCACAAGTTTTCCCTGTATCCATCTACCTTTTGATTATATTGGATGTCCCATCTTCTCACACGGCACACAAGTTCACTATTTTGATGGACTCTTCAATAAACTATCCAAATCAAGGGTATGAAAAGATGGGTGAATTGGTAGAGAGATTAGCTAGAAATGGCACCACTCGTTCGGAAAGAAGACTCCAAGACTAATTCATGGAATCAAAAATCACTCGACTTACATTAGTATTTGCAAAGAAATCAAGGAGCAAAATCTAGGTAGAAAATTTGATATTGAAGAGAGAATAAACAGTGAAATTTTGTAAAATTAAACTGATCTACAATTAGAAATTGAAATCTAACAATACATGACAAAAGATTAAGAGAAAAACACATAATATCAACTAAAATCCTGCTCGCAGTGATCTATTTGATTGCCAAATCAAAGGCTTTTCCTTCTGCAGTTTTTCAAATGAAATTCAGAATTCAAGAGGTGAAATCTCCCAACTCTTTGTACAAAATCAGACTTTGAATCACACCATGCATGTGGAAATGAGTCCAGAAGAGGAAGAAAGCAAGAGATTTTGGGATTGAGATGTCCAAAAACCTCGATTACTCGAAACATCTAAGAATCTATCGAAGATAGAGAATTTATAATATTTTGAAATTGGGCGTGACCGTCACATCTTCTCTTTGATGAGATCAATGGTCGGGATGGAATCCGAAGAGGCGAATCGTTATGGTTAAGTCGCAACCATCGAATCTTCATCAGAGCGCCAGGATCGTGCTACGTGATCGTGTGAAGAGAGAGCGTCGCGAGATCTCATCCAACTGATAGTGAATTAACGTTTCGAATTCTCATATGGCTCTACAAATCTCGGTCATTATAACTCCTCAGATGAATATCCAGGATTTATCTATTTAATAAATCAAATTGTTGTTCACCGTACCCCCCTCACTTAAGTCAAAATGAGCACATCAAGTCTTATTTCTGGCGATCAGACGAGGGGGTGAGACTAAATCTCTTTTCTTTTCAACCTACCAGACTATTCTGAGTGTGCCACATCACCTACGTAAAATATTTAAAAAAATAGTCCCACATGGAAAAAACTATGGCAAAAATCACATATATGAGGGGTGCACTCTTTAGTGATTCGCTCATGCCCTTAAATGGAGTGCTTAACTAAAAATGACAAGCGATAATGATACACGCACGTGTGCCACATGTCATTTAACACACATTGCCACATGTCAACACATAAGATCTGGCCAGCTCATTTTCCAAGTCAACACGTCTATCAAAAATTTTTATGCTTTTTAAATAGAAATAAATTTAAATAAATCAATAAAAATTAAGAAAATTTCAAAAAAAATATCAAAAAATCCGTAAAATTTACAAAATTTTTAACTTTCAAAATACAACTTCAAATTAATCTAAATTTGTTTTGATAAATCAGACATTAAATATTTTATCATTTTAAAAATTTGAATTTAATAAATAACAAGAGAATAAATTTTTATTTCTAAAATATACTCGTTTCTCTTTAGAAAATAATACTAAAGAAATAAATGAGTTTATAAAAAAAATTTCTCTTATTATCTAACATTGAAACCCAATTATAATCTCAAATATATATGAGAATAATCAAACTCTAAAATAAATTATTTAAGTATGCATAATTATCCTTAAAATAATTTCTTTTGAGATTAGAACTTAAAATTGCATGAAATGATAGATATGCACTCAAAGTATTATAACATGCACAAGAATGGAATGTTTTTATGCCTTAATGTGTATTAATAATCATACAATTTTATGTGTAAATTGATGTCAATTCATATCCCTCTTGAAGGGGATACTTGTAGCTTCTTAAAGAGACATGAACTCCCACTAAGATTATTAGAGGACATGTTGAAGATTATGATTGGCATGTCTAGGGACCAGCCTACCTAGACTCTCACATTACATGGTTGATAACATGCTATATTAACATGATAAAACATGATTTTTGATGCATATTAAGGTATAAATAATTTCATTTACATGCATGTTATCATACTTATGTGTATTTTCTATCATTCTACAAAAAGTAACTATAATCTCAAAAATACTTTAAATTAGGGTTAAATATGATGATTTAAAATATAAATAATTGATAAACCATCTTTACTTGAGATTATAAAGGTTTTTTTAAAAGTTAAAAATAATGAGAGAAAAAGGTTTTTTTATAAACATTTATTTACTTTTTAAGCTAAAATCTTTAAATAAATAAATGTATTTTTTAAATAACATTTAAAACTCTCATTATTTATTAATTTTGACTCTTTAGAATGATAGATAATTAAATTTTGGATCAAATAAAAGAAATTTGGATTAATTCGGAGTTATATATTAAAATTTATGAATTTTCTATTTTTAGGGATTTTTTCTGGATTTTTTCTGAATTTATTTCGATTTTTAATAATAAAAATGAATTCAAAAATGGCAAAAAGCGGATTAATTCTGTGCGGGTCCCACGTGGATGCGACGTGGTACTCAGGCACGTGGCAGCGCCACGTGGCAGCGCCACGCGGGCCCACGTGGCGCCTACGCAGCTTATACGTATATTTATTATTTATATAGTTTTTATAATGGGTATTCAGCCTTCTGTATATCGAAAGGGTATTCAACCCCTTAAAATGTCGCCCGTTTAGTCTTTATAATTTTTCGTGTGGGACTAAAGTCCCACACAATTATTTTAAATGCAGGAACGTGGCTTAAATCGGAGCATTGGATCACGATCGCAGCGTGCCGATCGAGTGGACGCGTGGACCACCGGATTTGATCAAAGCACGTGCATTAATTCAAGAGTTCTAACGGCTACGATCGCATCACGCGGGATGCATCTGAAGCGTTGGATCGTGATCCAACGGAGGCAATCAAATGCGTTTTATAAATGCATCTCAAACGGCCGCATCTGGACCGTCCATCACGATCAGACGGCTACGATATTTTTGAAACGGTCCACGATGGACTATTTCATCGTAACCGTCGATCATTTTTGATCGGACGGTTACGCCCTAATACCTATATAAATGAGATGTTCTTCGATAATTTGTAAAGCATTCGAGTTGGAAATCAAAGCAATTGATCTATTTAGACACCTCCCCTCTCAAGTCTCTTGATTACATCCTCTTCCTCTCTCATTTCCGCATCCACGGAGGGTTTGAAGTCAAGAATTGGTAGAGAAACGAAGGAGAAATCGCCACTTGAACGTCACGCTCGCGTTCTTCTTATTTTCGGTGATTGAGAGGCTTAATCACGATAATTTGATCGCAATCGTGGGTTAGTGGAAGCAAATTTTTGCTTTCCTAATCTTCCAATTAGGTTTAATTTTTGTTTAGATTAGGATTTAGAGTTTAATTTCATCAAATTTTAGCTAAAATCGCGATTTTTCACGTCCAAAAATTTCTCTCCACTTCAAACTTCGATTTCTCCACAAAATCAAGATCATTTTCGATGATTTTTGATTCCATGGATTTCTTTTGAAGTTATCTTTTGTAAGATATCATTTTCCCCAATTTCTACCATCAATTTCTTGTCCGATTTGATCAATTTCAAAGATTACATCAAGAAATTCCTTATTTTCCTGTGGATTCGACCCTTATTTACCATTATACCCCTCAATTCAAAGAATTTTCATCAAATTGGTAAATTTGGTACTATTTTTGACACGAGACTGTGTGAAATCGATGACCTCGCGGTCTCGTCTCGTCAATGGTAGTTTCTCTTCTAGTTCCTCCTAGGAGTATTTTCAACGTCGTTTCCTAACGGTCGATCAAACGTGTGGTCATTGACAAAAGACATAATTTCAAATTCATGATAATTTTAAAATCAAAAATCAAGCAGAGTGATAAGATTGTGTCGAATCCACATTGAGCACGGCTGACTTTTATTGAAAAAGTTGACTCTGTCAAACTTAAACCTAATTGGGTTTTTAACAGGGGAATATGCTTTGTAATTAATTTAAATAGTACTAATATATGAGAAGAGATGTTTTTAGAGTTTTGAAAATTTTTAGAAAAGAAATTCACAAGTCAAAGTCAAAGCATTGACTTTGACCCTACTTTGACTTTCTCTAAAATCAGATAACAACAAAGGTGAGATAATATTATGAAAATTATATTTTTATAAACTATAGAGAAAGAGGAGAATTTTGATATAAAGATTATGATTTTTAGAGCATAATTAGATTTACTATGATTTTTCAAAGTCAACGGACAGAAAATGACCTAGAACTAGGATTTCGGTCAAAGTCCTTCAATTGACAGGTCAAATGTTATCCGATTTTGACGACTATGCATGGAAAGCTTATGATCAGAGGATTACAAAGACACCAATATTGGCAAATTTCACCGTCTATATTTGTAGTTGTAGCCTGCAAAAGTCAACGCCCAAATTCGGATTGATTTTGAACAGTAGTTGGTCAAATGGAAAATTGAGGGATCAAAACTTAATGAAAATTTTCAAATCAGTAAAAAAACCACAGAAAGCTAACTCGATAATCAATCCAATGATACCAAATTTTTTAGAATTGGACATTGATCGGGGAGAAATCTTTGTTTAGAAAATAGACAAAAAAATTTGCAGAAAAATTTGGGGAAAATGAAGAATTTTTAGCTCTTAATACTCTAATTACCCATCTAAACCTAATCTAAATGACCTAAAAATTGAGGATTACAAAGATATCACACTACTAACCCGATTGACGCAAAGATTGAGCCTCAAATTGCTTTGACTGCTTGTTGATTTCTCTCATTTCTTCTCCCGCATAATTTCAGCATTGAAGGGGCAATTACTTTCTGTTTTCTCACAATTTCTGTAAATTTCTTGCCTCAAAATGTGCGTGGTTGAGTTTAGGATGCAAGGGATTCACAAAGAGCTCAAGATTATCCTCCAAAAGTTCTCAATTACATATTTAATCAAGAGTTAATTATCGTAAGAGAGAAAATATGAATTCATAAGGGGATTTCGCGATTTAATCTAAGTCTTCCGTTTTCTTTTTAGAAAAAGAAGACTCAGATGGGGCCACGTCACACGGGAGAAGTGGGCCACTATCCCCATGACGCAGGCCCCACCTTCCATCTTCCTTTCCGCTGTTTGATCTTCATCGGAGCATCCACAAGCTGCCATGTGTCGTTCTAGGATTTGCTAGTTGCGTGATTAAGTCCTAGCCAATGGATCTCACTAATGATATCAATGGCTACGAATTCGCCCACGTGTGCTTAATCTATATCTGATGGACTAGTCCACCAGATTAACGTGTGTCATTTGCGCTCTTGATCTAACGTCCCACGAGCTGCCACATTTGCCTGAAAAATAGAAAACCTTGGATTAGTCCCACATTGGAAAATTTCACTAATTGGAGCCCTATATAAATGGGGGCCTCCTATTATCTTCAAATCGCCCAAACAGGCCCCCCATCCTCTAGCTCACTAATGGGCAACCTATGCTCTGGCTCACTTAGCACATGTACAACGTAGGCACTCGCATGGATTCACACGTCAAGTTGGCTTGCTAGCGCGCGACCACGTCAGCTCAGTGTGGGTCTTGCATCAAATTTTTAGCCATTTTTTTCCTATTTCTGCAAAATTCAGAAAAGATCCAGAAAAATAGTTAATCTTCAAAAATTCATAACTTCATTTCTAGAACTCCTTTTTGAATGAAATTTTCTTCATTAGATCAAGAATTTGATCCTCTTCAAATCTATGCCTTGGAATAAAACATTAGATAGAAAAGAAAATTATGAGTAAACTAATTCTTAGATGACTTTCTAGAGTCAACTAGGTTAATTCCCTCTTTTACTCTTAACCCTTTTTTGTCTTGTCTTTCTCTTCTGGAACCTTCATGCAATCACTTAAATACTGAAACATATAAAACCAAGAATCTGAGGTCAAATACAAGTGATTTGACCCTCAAAAGGGTCAAACTCACTTCAAACACATAATAATGCTCAAATTGATGAAAAATATGGAATTAAGTGATTTGGCCTTAAATTGAAGAAAATTTCATTTTCAGATGATAACATGCATCATATAGACAGATACTATGCATAAAAAGTGTTTAAAAGCATGTAGATGAATATAATGAGATGCATGTTATCATTTCCCAAAACAAAATTGGGGCGACCTCATTTGGTGTCTAGGCATCGTCTATCGGGTTTCCCTTTTTTGATGGAAACTCATGCACCGAGGTCTGCCCACGCATACCATCTATTCATGTTGTAATTGTTGCAGCTCCTTGGAAAGTGAAACAATGAAACTTTTATTATTTCATAGTTAGGTGGCTACAGACTTTTAGCACTGGCTCCTAGTGAGTTAGCTCCCAACCCTCCATTTCACCCCCTACTTTTCCTTGCGAGCTCTTTCTGCGAGCCTTTGACTTGCCAACCAGCTCTCAAGCAAATCCTCTTATATGTATCACTATAGCATACATGCTATGGGAGATATAGAAATGATGAAAAAGTTTAGCAATTCCGGGGCAACATGATGAGTGTATGTAGATTATGCGACACGTCACCCAGTGGCTTAGGAGTACTCATTCCTTAGTGCTTGCTGCAGCGAAACGTTCGAGTTTTACTTGTGAGGCACGTTGGGCTTGGAGTATCCATATCACTCTTATGAAAATTCAAAGTACTATACATTTTTTCACGTGGACACCTCTATAGCCGAGACATTTCAAGCTAAATGTGGACGGAGCATCTACAGGTAAGCTTGGCTAAGCAACGGGAGGAGGCATATTACACGACCATTAACGTTGCTTAATATTTTCTTTCTCCCACTTTTATGACACTCAAATTAGCACTGTTGTAGAGGCAATGGCGAACCGAGAAGGCTGACGAAGAATTTTGTGCGGTCCTTAAGACAAACAAACGTTGGTCAAACAAAATTTATAAATCCGAACTCACAAAGATAAAGATATAAAATCAAGTAAAGTGTAAGTATCGGGTCGATCCACAGAGAACAAGGTTGACTTTCAATTGCAGAGTTGACTTCATCAAACTTAGGTTTAAAACAGGTTTTAACGAAGTAAAAATAAGGTGTTATGAATAGAAATAATATAAATATACTAGATAAGAAATTCTAAGATTTAAGATCTCGGATTTGACAAAGAAAAGTCAAAAATCAAAGTTTGACTTTGACCAACAGTCAAAGTTCTATAAAATCAAAGAACCAAACGATGTCAGAAGATTACGAAAGTTATATATATAGAAAACTAGAGAAAAAATGGAATTTATTGATATAGAATTCGTGATTTTTCAATAAGAAATCGATTTACTCTGAATTATTGAAAATAAAAGATCAGAAAAATCCTGAAATGAACACTTCAGAGAAAATCTTCAAATTGACTAATCAAATGATATCCAAATCTTGAAATTTATATATGAATAGAAAGCTAAGAACTAGATGATTCTAAAGAGACCAAAATTATTGAATTTTGATTTATATTCTGAAAGTAATTGACCCCGAAAGTCAACGCTCAAATGCGGATTGAAAATAAATAGTGCTTGGTCAAACATTAAATTGAGGGGTCAAATAAACTCGGAATTCGACGAATTTTCTATCCACAGAAAGCTGATGAAATAAGGAATCCAATGAAATCAAAAATCAGATGATTCGGAATTATAATCATAGAGATATCTATTTTTCAAAGATCAGAAAAATTTCAAACTAAAATTAGGTAAAATTGAAGAACACTAAGAACTAAAATGCAAAATTAAAGATCTAAATCTAATTAAAACTCAAATTACCACCTGATGATTGATCAAATCTCACTACTAACCTGATTGCTTCAAAAGTGGGGCTTCAATTCACTGAGATTGAAGCAGATTTTGCTCGATTGCTTCCTCGCGGACGTTTGGAATTTAAGGGGAAAATTCGATGAAATCCGATGATGATTCGTGATCAATCCCACTCCAATTGCTTCGCAATTGAGTCTTAAACGTGGGGGGATCACGAAGAACTCAAGATTTTGCTCCAAATTTTCTTAATTGCTTCACGAATTAATCAAGAGTTGAAAAATTAGAAGGAATACATCGGTTTTTTAAAGGGGATTTTCGCCTGAAAATCTCGGCCATTTAATCCGGTGGATAGGTGGAAGTGATGAACACGATCGCATGACGATCGTGAGCCATCACTTTGACGCAATCGTGGCTCCTGATTTCGTGATGACTGAGCCACGATTGCGCGACGATCAGGCCACGATCGCGCGACAATCGAGCCACGATCGCACGTCGATCGTGGTTCATGATCTTTCTCCCTCCAGTCGTCCGATGAAGATCGTGCAACTGCTCACGATCGCACGTTCGATGAGAATCGGATGCTCCTTGTGCGTCCACGATGTCGACAAGTGAGTCTTTTCGATCGTCGTCACTTAAGCTGGATTTAGCGCACGTATCTTGATCTCGATCGCATGGACTCCAGTCCACGCGATCGACGCCTCGCGATCGCCTCTGAAACCCGCAATGTCGCCACGTGTCCTGCACAGAAGAAACGTGTGGGAACATAGTCCCACAAGGAGAAAGAAAAGGAAAACCATCAGTATATAATGTGGGGCGGTTTAATACTATTGCGTTACCACCCCAATACTCTAACCAGGGCCCACTAACCCGTGGGCCCTTCACACGCCAGCCCCCTCGTCACCTATCTGCCCCTCACGGGCGTTCGCGTGAACCCGCGTGGCCTCATGCCACGTGTTCGCGCCACCCGCACCACCTGCGCCTCGCGTGGGCCATGCGTGGCTCTGCCACGTGGCCTAATTGCCACGTCGCATCCGTGCTAGTCCCGTGCACCACGTCAGCTCCGCGCGCCACGTCAGCATCCGTGCCACATCAGCTCCGCGAGGTCTGTGGAATAATAAACCCCCTTTTTTTATATTTTTAATTACGAAATACACTGAAAAATCAAATAAAAATCTGAAAAAGGGCAAAAACTTCATAAATTTATAACTCCTTTTAATCTCAAATTTTCTCCATTGGATCACAAATTTCTTCCTTTTTTTAACATCATGACATCTAAAATATAATTTCAAAGAAGAATCTAAGATGAATTAAAAATTAGCTTGAATCATTTCTTAAGAAATCTTCTTTAATATCTTCATCATATTTTCATCTTGAAATTTATCCTTCAAAAACATGTACTAAAGTCAAAGTAATTCAAGAAAGAGATTAACTTCTATTAATTTCAACTTTAGCAAAAGATTAATCATCAATCAAGCATAAAATTAACCCTAAATTATGTATAAATATAGACTTTAGTGAATTGACATACCAATGAAGAAAATTCCTAAAAACTATGATAACATGCATCATATTCACATAAAATAAGCATGAATATGAGTGAAATAAGATAAGAATTTAAGTTATAAATGCATGCTATCAACGGCTTGCTCCTTTGTGGAGCTTGCGATCTTCAAGATACTACCCTCGAATCATATTTGTGTGTGTTAGTTAGTGTGCTTTGCTCTGGTCACTGTTCATATTGGCGGCTCAGACAACCATGGACTGACATAATGCGATATCAAAGTTAACTTTGATCTATCGCTCACCAGTTTTGCGAAGGGAACCAAATGCCAGATGCACTCACCTCCCATGCAGTGTGTTCTAGAAAATGGTCCCTTTTCACCACATGGCAGGATATGTCATATGAGGCTCGAGGATGTCATCATCTTGAGTAACTCAACATGCAAGTTGTATCATATACACCTCTTCCTTAAGGTTTATGTTGAGGAAGACAATTTTCTCATCCATCTACCATACCCCATAGTCATAGGGTGCAGCTATGGCGAGAAAAATCCTGATCAACTTAATCATGGCAACTAGTGAGAATGTATTCTCATACTCAACTCCTTGTCTTTGACGATGACTAGTGATGTATGACCCTCATCGCCACCAAGCCATGATATCATAGCACCCGAGAATCCAACACCCACTCGTGTCCAGCCCCCATGACAGGCGAAGATAAAGGATGCCGAGTTCCGCTACACCGCTTGAGGACCTCGTCTTGCCCTACACCGAGCTCGTGCACGTGGATCTATCTTTCTTTCCTTGTATTGAACTCTATCGGCCCGCATGTGTTTTAGCAGGCCCTCTTTTATCTCCATTTCCCCCTCTTTTGTGAACCTTTGTTTATTATGACTATGTTAGGTTTAGCGTCGTGGGCCTCAAGTGGGCCCTTTCCCCTCTCGGCCCATCTTGGGCTCTATAAGAGGGGAAGGGACCCCCCCACAAACCTTAACCGTCATTTGAGAAAAGAAAGGAGTCTCCTCCCTCTCGAGTTGCTGCTCACGGAGGGTCAGGGAAAGAGTCCAACCGCCGTCAACATTGCCGCCGCCGTCGCATGTATCCGTGCCGCTACCGCCGCCACTCCCTGCCCTGACCACGAGGACATCGTCGTTGCAGCTGCCGGCTGCCGTAACTGCCACCGCTGCCGCACCACGCCACCGATCCACCTTTCGTGACACCACCATCCCCAAGCTGCCTCTGCCACCTTAGGTCACCGCCGCGTCGTCCTCCCTCCACTCTCTCTCCTGCACCTGACCACTCTATCTCCCGAAGCCCCCTTCTTCAACCTGGCTTCCGCTGAACTCCGCTCTGCGTCCTACCGGAAGCCCATCCATCACCTCATCACTCTCTCTTCCCACCGTTCAAGCTCGCCTCCCCCAACGGTCTGGTTTCTTCCACCCCAACCACCGGGTCATCACAATCCTGTCAACCGCCGACCTCCACCCGTCCATCTCGCGCATTCCTTCCGCACATCCTCCCTCGCGTACGCCGTTCGCCTCACCACCCGTCGACAGCCTTTCTCTCTCCCAGATTTCTGCCCCGTGAGTTTTCCCTCATCCCACTCCCGCCGTCCACGCCTCCCCCGTCGACCTCTTCTCTCTCCCCAATTCCGGTCGCCCATCCAATTCACCTGCCGAATTCCGCTCAATCTCCCAGCCCATCTTTCCCCGTCGTCTTGCCAAAACTCCTCCTGCCCTTCCGCCGAATACTGCGAATTCCGTTGTCCTGCCAAATTCCGCTCCTCCCTCTACCGACCTCTTCATTCGTCCAGCCATTATCCTCCCCCGCTCAGTCGTCCTCCCTCCTCGCACCCTGGTTCTCTATCTCCCCATGCCCCTGTCGAATTTGTCCTTGCGATTAGTCGATTCCCTCTCCCTCGCCGGCCAACCTCCCCTCTTCTCCTCTGCCGCATTCACTCCGCGGAATTCACTACCCCTGCGAAAAGTCGTCCTCTTCTCTCCGTCCCTGATAAACCCTGCCCGTCGCCCTGCAAGAAAGACTATGAATTTAGTTGGGAGACTTTACCCAAGAAATGGGTAAAAGTCTCCCAACTATATTTGAAAATGGATTGGTTATCCATATCCACCTTCCCTCCCTCCGTTTCCCGTCGCTCCACCAGTCCTCCCAACGCCCCACCCCTAAGGGCACGGAATCGTTCTCGTTAATTTCCAGATTCGCGAATCATGAACTGCCGAATTCAGCCTTCACCCATCTCCCCTGCTGATTTCGCCCAGTCGCTCAGCCCTTCCCTCCTCGATGACCACGCTCACCCTCATCCCCGATGCCCCTCGTCTCTACCCCATCGTCCTGCTAAATCTCCCTCTTCCCATTGACCACGACGCCTCCCCTTCCTGTCCTTGCCGAATTTCTCAATCCGTCTCTCACCTAATTCTCGCTTCCCCGCCCGCGAGACATCGTCAAACTCTCACACTCTCTCCGTCTTCCTCTCTCTTTCTCTCTCTGCCCGGCCACATTCGCTCACGTTGCCAGGCCGCTCGCCTTCCTCCACTTCCACGTTACCAGGACAGCGCATTGTCTACGCGCGCCCTCTCTCGACCCCTCGGCAAAATCCGCGCGAGGTCAGTTCCCCCAAGATCGGCACGTCCTTGCCCAGTCATCCGCCGGTACCCTCCACGTGTCATCCGTCGTTCGTCCCGATGCGTCGATTCGTCTCCGCGGCAAGGCGTAGTCAACACAACGGTTTCCATTCCCTGGGTTGGACTTCTCCTTCCCAGTTGCGTCCCCAGGCCGCGTCAGGCCACCCCAAATACCCTTCCTCGCAGGATTCATCCCTCCAACGGTCCAGCGCGCCCTGTGAACTCTTTAGACCCGATCGCGCCAGCACCTGCCACCCGCGCTTGCAACTGCCCTGCTGCCCGCGGCCGCACTGGTGGCCCAGCTCCCACACCTGCTGCCCGTGCCCACCCTAGCTGCTCACTCCCGAAATCCTTCCTCGTGCAGTCCCGGTTGCCTTCGGCCCGCCACGACCCACCGGCCGACACTACCGAGCCGTCTCCCCTTCTCCGGCCAACACCGCCGAGCAGATTCTTCACTACGCCACGACCCACCAGGCACCCCGCCCCGCAGGTTAGCTTCAACCCTCATTTTAAAGTTTAATTACTTCTCGAAGCATTTTACTTTTACTCGTCTCCACCGCCATCGGACGACATAGGCAGGATAGTACGAGTATAGGTTTGAGACTTCTGACGCGTACATTAAGTCCAGCACTAAGCGTGGGCTGCAGCCTTCCCGCTACTCCATGACGAGCGACTACCACGCCTCCGGACGTGGACCGAGAGGATCTCACCCTATCCATCATCGCGAGTTTTTCCGGGTCACCCGGAGGTCGACTCGCTGATCGGCACGCTTGCTTGCACTTAGGTTTAGGTTAGATATTGTACTTAGGGTCTAGGACTCGCCTACCTGTAGGCTAGGTTTGACCGCCCTATCGTCAATCAGCCTTGGTTATATTGATCAGGCACGAGGGTCTTCACAACCCATCTCTGTATCAATAACCCTTTGTCACCAGCCTTTCCTTGAAGGTGTCAATTTGTCCATCAGCACTAATCTTCTTCTTGAATATCTACTTACACTTGATGGGTATTATACCCTCAGGAGGGTTGATCAAGTACCATACTTGGTTCTGATGCATAGATTGGATCTCTCAATCCATCTCTTATAGTCATTTCTTAGAGTTAAAATCTTTCACCACTTCATCATAGGCCAAACTATCACGAACCTTTAGGTGAAGAGTATTGACGCCATCTATGACAATATGTGCCTCATATCAATCTTGTTTTCTTGGTACTCTACTAGAACTATGTGGTGCCTCTCAATGTACTTCAAGAGTTTCGAGGATTGAGTTCCCATCTAATGAAATAACATTTGAGTAAGGATCAGGAACTTCTTCTTATACTACTTTACTCCCATTATCTCTTCTCGAGAAATATTAATCTTCCAATAAAATGACCTTTTTGTAATAAATATAGTTTTTTCTCCAGTGAGGTAGAAGTAGTATCCAAATGTTCCTTTCATATATACAAATCTACATAACTCAGTCCTGAACTCAAGCTTATTTGTGTCATGTTTCTTACCATAAGCAGGACACCACATACTCTAAAGTATGAGAAGTTTGGCCTCTTCCTTTCCATGTCTCATATGGAGTGGAAGCTAAAGATTTTTTGGGTAAGACATTAAGGACATGTACTTTTGTCTCAAGTTCCGAGAAACTCAATATAGACTATACGATGTCCAACAAGGTACGATTTCTCTTCTTTAACATACCATTTATCTAAGATGTTGATAAAATGTAATTTATATAAGTAATTACATGAATATTAATACAAATTAAGCACAAAACATTCCATTCTTATACATATTATCATATGTCAAGTATTCTTCTACCAATCCTGCTGGGACGCAGTAGGATCTAAGGTGATGGCGACGATCAAGGATTTTTGGGCCGGTCGATGCAATATGGATCGACTTAATCGAGCCTACATCATTCTCATCCCGAAAGTTGAAGGTGTTGAGCGAATTGGGGACTTCCGACCTATTTCGCTATCGAACTCAATCTACTTGATCATAGCCAAGGTGCTGGCTAACCAACTTCGTACAGTCCGTGCCAGCGCTCATCAGCCCTTTTCAATCGGCATTCATGTCGGGTCGGCAGATGGCAGACAGCATCGTGTTAGCGGAGGAGATTGTCGCTTCTTGGCTGCGGAATAGTACGTCGGGGTTCTTGTGGAAGGTAGATTTCTCCAAGGCCTATGACTCGCTCAATTGGCGGTTCTTATGGAATGTTTTACGACGGAGGGGCTTTCAGGAGACTTGGATTCAGTGGGTGAAGCAGTGCGTGACGACCCCCACTTTTGCAGTTCTTGTGAACAGGCGGCCACAAGGAGGAAGGATCCACCCTCAGCGAGGCATTCGATAGGGCTGCCCTTTGGCCCCACTCCTATTTATTTTCGCTGCGAACGCTTTGGCTGTGTGCACATCGCAGCTATGTAGTAGTGGCACTTTTGCTGGGTTTCAGCTCCTAACATCCCTGGTGGTATTCCGCTTCTACAATATGCGGATGACACGACTTTCTTCATCCAAGGGTCGTGGGCGGCCGCACACACCCTATCCATCATGATGGACAAATTCTCTGACTTCTCGGGCCTCCATTTGAATCGAGCCAAGTCGTCTTTCATCGGTTTTGGGCTCTCCTCGGAAGAATTGGTGGGCTGTGCTCGGATCTTGGTGACTCCTATCGGAGCCTTGCCGATTCGCTACTTGGGCGTGCCTCTGGAGGATCGTCGGCTTCGTATTAGAGATTGGCAACCGGTACTGGAAAAAGTGGAGACGCGATTGGGAGGCTGGAGGGCACGCTTCCTCTCGCAGGGGGGGCGCCTGGTTTTGCTTAATGCGGTATTATCGGCTATCCCAACATACTTCATGGTCATATTCAGGATGCCAGCGGGGGTCCGACGCCGACTGGAGTCAGTCATGCGGGATTTCTTTTGGCGTGGCCCGCGACAAGAAGGGTCGCGTGGGGTGGCACTTGTCGCATGGGAGACCGTGTGTCGGCCAGTATCCCAAGGTGGTTTGGGAGTCCCGCATTTACAGCAAGCCAACATGGCCCTCCTGACCAAGTGGGTGGCTCGCCTCATGCACCCGTCTGGAGAAATGGTAGTGGCAATACTTCGTGATGGATATGGCGCTTCCTTGGATTGGCAGAGGTGGCTGACCCCCCAGAGAGGCGATTCGGCATTTATGTCGTCTTTACGGCCAATCTTCAAGACAGTGCAACCGTTCTTCCGACCTAAATTGGGCACAGGGGAGTCATTCCGGTCTTGGGCGGACGAGTGGTCGGGGAATGGACAACTTAATCAATCCCTCCCTCGCCTATTTGCCCTCGCATTAGATCTGGAAGGGTCTGTCAGGCAGGCATGGCAGAATGCCTAGGTGTCGGCCTTGCCATTGGCACTGTCTGATCAGCGAATGCTTGATTTTATGCGGTTACAAGAGCTATTGGCTAATCAGCGACCGTCCGCGGGCCCGGACGCATGGATTAGGAGCGGTCAGTTTTTTAATGTTCGAGCAATTTATCTTCGACTCCGAGAACGAGTGGTTCCGGAAGACCCGCTATTCTTGCGCCTCTGGTGTTGAGTGTGGAAAAGCCGCATTTCGTTGAAGATTCAGATCTTTGTCTGGCTCCTTCTCCGACAGCGACTGATGACGAGACCTTTTCGAAAACGCATGGCCCCTGATTCTGCAGGGGACTGCGTATTGTGTGGGGCGAATCTGGAGAATTGTGAACATCTTTTTGTGTTATGCCCCATCTCCCAAGCGGTCTGGCGGTCGGTTTGTGTTGCCTGTCCGACGTTGACGTCGCTGGAAGATTTATGGTGATCCATTAGAGACGGTCCATACCGGAGAGCAGCAGAGTGGAATCTCATATTCGCTACGCTTTCGGCTATTTGAATCAACCAAATCGATGTCATATTTAGGGGACGAACCCCGCGGTTGATGCTATTCTGCACAACGCGAGGGGACTGGCTATCTCATGGAAACAAGGCGACATCGATCCCTTGACTTTTGTACCCCTTTAAATTTGATTGTGTACCTAACGTCATATTCTCTAATGACACCGGGGGGGTCCCATGCTTGTGGGCCCTTCTTTCTTTCTCTCAAAAATTTATCATACGTCAAGTGCAAATCTATCATTCTATGAAAATACACAATTTTAGGGAAAGTCATAAATAATTAAAGACAGATATTTGACATTAGATTATTTTAATTTTTATATTTGAAATTATAATTAGGTTTCAATGTTAAAATAAGAACTTAAACTATTTTTAATATACACTCATTTATTTTTATTTTTTCTTTTATTTTCTAAAAGAAATGTGTATTTGTGAAATAAAAATTTATTCTCTTGTAATTTATTAAATTCTACTTTTTTATAATGATAGATTATTTAATTTTTGATCAAAAATATAATTTTATATTAATTTGGAGTTCTATTTTTAAAGTTATGATCTTTTCTAATTTTTATTAAATTCTTCTGAATTTTTTTGAATTTTAATAGATTTATTGTGAATTTATTTATATTTAAAACAATAAAAATCATTTTCTATTTTTCATGCTGATGTGGCGGCGTATGCACGCGCCATGTGATGCACGCGTGCGCGCGCGGGTGTGTGTGTGTGTGTGTGTGTGTGTGAATATAATAATCGGTTAAAGGATATAAGCTAACCCATTATCGCGCTCCTCTATTTATTCAAAACACGCGGTGGCGTGTTTTGATTGGACAACGATTTGCTTTATTTAACATTGATAAATTCTAGCCATTCATCTGGGAGTTATAAGGATCCAGATTGAATCCGCCCAATGAACTCCTATCGACGCGTGGCGTCATTTCTATCGTTTGATGAAAATTAAATGGTAACTGTTATACTGTGATTACTCTTGACATGATGACGCGGCATAATCTGGACACTCCATCAAGGATATGACGGCCACGACTTGACACGGTAGTGATTCATCTTCTAAGGATTAATGATGGTCATCGATTGTAGATGTAGAAACGATTGAACTTCCACACCTAATTTCAACTCTATTTATACCCATGTTCTTCGATGAAAAGAGTATTCTTAGACGTTTCGAGCAATCAAACTAGTTAGATATCTCAATCTTTGAATCTCTTGCTTTCTTCCTCTTCTAGACCCATTTTCGCATCCGATAAGTATTCAAAAGTGAGATTTCATTGAGATAATCGGGAGAATTTGCCTCTTGAATACTAGACTTTTGTTTTTCAAAATGTGAAATAAAAAGCCTTGATCTGACGATGAATTGGATCATTTCAAGCACAATTTCAAGTTAGTTACACATTTTTCTCCCTAATCTTTACTCCTATGATATTAGATTTCAATTTCGAATAAAAGATTAGTCAAATTTTACAAATTTTCTCTATTTTCTCTTTTCGTGATGGATTTTTCTACCTAGATTTCACTCCTTAATTTCTCCGCAAATATTATTTCAAATCGAGTAATTTTTAATTTTGTGGATTCATCTTGGAGTCTTCTTTTAAATTTACTAAAATCCTTAATTTTTCACCTCAATTTGTCATTGGATTTGATTGAATTTGAAGAATACCTAAAAAATTATCTTATTTCTCTATGGATTTGACTCTTATTCACCATTATACCAATTGATTTCTGATTAAAACTTTAAATTGGTGAGTTTGACAATTTTTTTGACATGCATTCGTGTGTTTTCAATGACCACATGAAAACTTACCGTCAAATGTGTGTGGAACTAAACTAGGATACTATTCTCCTTTAGATACTATTCTCATATATACATGTTCTCATGATTTGAAATGATTAAAATGATAATTTCTATGTTTACGAGAATTTTCTTGATTTTTCATAGATTAATAACATTTTATGAGCATTTAATGACATTGATTCATCAACAATATAATATTTTTCTATAAAATAAATTGTCTACTTATTTCCTAATTAAAGTGTCTTTATTGACATGAAAATATTTATAAATGTATTTTATCATGATGAAGTTGACATTTTTACAGATTTTTTGTAATTTTTTTCGAATTTTTTAGAAATTAAAATCAATAGAAAATTGATTTCTTTTATAAAGAAAATATTATAAAATATAAAAAGAAAAAGAAAAAAAGAAAAGAGAAGAAAGAGAGGTGTTCTTTCTATCTATCTATCTATCTCTCTCCCTCTCTCTCTCTCTATCTCTATCTCTCTCTCTCCCTACAGTCTATACAGACACATGGACCTCTCTCCTACAATGAATCCTTGGGTTTCTTGATCACATTAGCTACATATATATATATATATATATATATATATATATATATATGCATTAATTGTAAATTACTATCATTTAAACCTAACTGAGTGATTCAGTAATGATTATTAAGGGACTATGACATTTCATTTTAATATGTGGCGATTAAATTAATGTAGAGGCTAAGTCTATCTTAATAATAATGATGGGATTGATTAGGATAAGACTGAAGAGGTTAAGGCCTTTCCTTTCGCCAAGACAGAGAGGCCATACTACTTGAGTCACAAACTATGGAGAATTCTCTAAAGAGTGCCCTTTGCTCTAGGATATTCAAGTGATTCCCGACTTTGTCGGCCCAAAAAGGCTTTCTCCAGTGTGTATTTTTAACTACACACTCTGATATTTATTCTTCACCTTCATTCATGAAAAGCATCAATCCATTCTGGCCCTCCAAGGTTATTTACGTGAAGAAAATGATTTTCTTGTTTCGGAGAGTAGTTACATTGGCAACTATTGATATCACCCTATTCAATTCTCAGACAAAAACTTATTTCCCCAATACATGTGATATATGAAACCGAATAGTTGAAGGACCATACATCCCACTAATAAATATAAAAATAACAGAGATGAGATGAGAAGAGATTCCTATCCCTGAGGGGGAAGAGAGACTGGCAGCCAAGATCAACGACGGCTGGTTTTCCCGATGGACCGCTTTCCAGAGAATAGATGCTTGGGCTTCAAGTTGGGAATGACTCTGTCTGCCTCCCCACGGCGTGCAGCCTTGTTCCTCACCTTTACTGCCTTCTTTGAGAGCTTCACAGCCTTCAGCTTCTGGGCTGAATCCCTGAATCCCTCTCCTGGAATCACTTCACCAGGTGGCCGTGACCTTGACCGTGACCCGCTCTGAGACCTCAGTCGCAGTTTCTTACTGGGTTGATCCACATCCATGTCCATCGCTTCATTCCCAACTCTGCCAGTGGATCTCTCCCGCTTCCGACCCACTCTAGACTTGCTCCTTGCCCGATCGATTGCAGCAGAAGGATCCAGACCTAGAGATGACAGCTGCCTGCCCATTCTTCTAGTAGTGAAAGACTTGTTTTTGTCGAATTTCCTCGGCACAGTGGGGCGACTCTCAGCAGTACTCTTCTTGATTCTGTGCTCCTGTATCAGCATGGCCTTCTTCTTCTTGATCTCTGCCAGCGCCTCACGCTCCTCAGGCGCCAATTCCCTGACATCTTCATCCATCTCGAAGGCATCCTCTTCCACATCATTTTCTATACGAAGCCCCTCTTCTCTCTCCAACTCTTCTAGCCTCTCTAAGATATCTGGATCAACAAAGTCGTACACATTGTGGCCGTCTAAGATCTCAGGCATTACATCCTCCTTCCACTCTTCATTGGCCAATAGATAGTGCTTTCTTAAGCTGGCAGAGTAGACACCAGCACCGCCATTTTCCTCTTCCAGATCTCTTTCAAGCTTCCTCTTCTCCCTTTGCTGCTGAACTTCATTCTGCTTGGCTCTGGCTTCCAAAACTGCCTGCGGTATGCAGGCAGGCCGCTCCTTGTTATCACGAGGCTTGGGGACAGCCACATGGAACCTGTTCAAACAGTCATTGATCTTCTTTGATTTCATCTTCATCTCCACCCTCTGGTTCAATAGCCTCTCGCAGGCAGCATTCTTCACAGCAATGACTCCATCCTCAGTCAACGTGCTCATTGTGAGAAGAACCTCATTATCATAGTCAACTTCGCCAACTGGCACCAGCACTGTCTTTGCTGCTTCTGCCTTCATCTCGGATACTAGCTTCATGTCCTCCTCTGAGAGGGCCTCCAATGGATGAAGATCAATCTTGTTGCAGACAATTATCAATGGCTTGTTCATGAACAGAGACTTGATGCTGTGGAACAGCGCTGCCTGCTGTGCAACAGTGTAGCCACAAGATCCAGAGACATCAAGGAAAAATAGGACAGCAGCACGGAGATGTGCAAGTGCAGTAATACTGCACATTTCAATGATGTTCCTGTCTTCAAAAGGTCGATCCAGAATACCAGGAGTGTCTATGACTTGGTATCTCAGGTACTTGTAATCAGTGTGACCTACGAAAAGGGACTTGGTCGTGAATGCATATGGCTGGACATCAACATCAGCCCGAGTGATCTTGTTTATGAAGGAGCTCTTTCCCACATTCGGGTATCCACATATGAGAATGGTGCGGGTGTTTGGGTCAATAGAAGGCAGGCGAGCCATGTGTTGTCGAACCTGCTCCAGGTATGCTAAACTAGGACCGATTCGCTTAACTATGGTGCACATCCGGCCTAAAGCAGCAACTTTAAGAGACTTGCAGCGATACAGAGAGTCACCAAATTTTAGCAACTTGATGTAGTCTTTGGAGACTTTGCTAATGAGGTTTCTGGCAGTGTTGATTTGCCCAAGAGCAAGTTTATAATGGTCCTTATTGTAGAGAACATGAAGGAGATCGCCATAGAAAGGATGGATGTCATCAAGACGGGGAAACTCCTCAATGATAGTGGAGAGCTTCTCATGGAAATTCTGCTGCGTGTACTTCACCTTACGCATATAGAACTGGCGGAGGCGAGATATGGCATAACCCTTGTGGACCACAGTAGGGGTCTGACGCTGGGTGCGAGAAAGTATGATGTCTATGAAGTCCTTCCCCGATGGCACCACAGTCATTTTCTTGAAGTTATATTGCACCATCTTGAATGATTTATGACCTGTGACATATTTATCCATTGAAAGAGCAATGAACAAGTGATTAAGAGAAAGCCTTTAAACTTATCAAAACCAGCAAAAGAAAGAGAAGTATGAACAAGGATCAAAAGCAGAATACAAGAATATAACCGGGAAAAATTGGTGGTGAATATTCCTAGACGGCAATAGATAGATTGACTCGGGACTCATCATGATTCCCGCAACCAGTGCAAGAACAACAATCCAAGAAGCTCAAAGTCGAATCGTAATCAGAAAGAGGCTCCAGAGACTTTACAAACATATAGTCCTCTCACACAAAGTACAGAAAAAGGGTGTCTAGGCTCGCATCTTTAGAAAAGATTCTGATGTACATGGATAATAAAAAGATTCTTACCATTGTGTCCCATTGTGCCTCAAAATAATGCTATCGTGCCCCATGGTGCCTCACGATATGAAATTTCGAATTTCAAGCCACCCATTACCAAGATAATGGTGTACGAAAATTTGTAAGAAGTATTTAAGTTATTTCAACCATAAGTTTAAATTCATCATCATGCGACTTATCAAAGTAACTTTAAATCTAATCATCCGGGCGAACTGTTTTGACGTAGATGCTAAGGAACCACAATGAAAATTGCAGAAGAAATAAAAGCGAGACTATTTATGTCCAGCATCTTTCTTCCTTCGCACCGATCTACCCCGACAGACGTAAACAGGATTAATATCATCCCAAGGATGTTAAATCGAATCTGTGGTATGAAGGAACAATAACTAATTTGTCAGATGGATTAATCGTCAATGATTGAATAATAAAACATCGGAATAAAAGGAGAGGAGTACGAAATCGGGAGAAAGAGATAAATAAGAGGAGGGGAAGAGATGGGAAGCAAACCTGCCAAAAGATGGGGAGAGCAAGGGAGAAGGGAAAAAAGTGGCGTCCGTGCGGCTAGGGCGAGCGCGGCCGCTGGTACTCCGGCGTATAACCTAAAACCCTAACGCCGAACCGACCAACCCCTTAGTACACTAAGCGGGTTAATGCTGTTGGTCCAATCCAAACTGCCTAGTTTCGGCCCAATTAACTTTGGGGGAACTCAAATGCTTATTGAGAGAGTGAAAATAATTCATTTTTTCTTTTGAACGTTGGCACTAGGGATTGGGCAATCTTCATCGAGTCTTCTATTTACTTTCAATTTATCGATTGACAGACAATCTAGTGAAATTGTCAATTTTGATCAAATGATCTAAAATAGATAGGTCCTCTCCCTATTTTAGGATTGTCTCCCCCTCCTCCCTCTCCCTAGAGCTTGAAACTACTTGTTTGCAGAGTATGCCATAGGCCATGTCATGTCGAAATCAAATCCCATGTTGAGTCAATGGATTAATTTTTTTTATCATTACAAGATTAATCATGAATTGAGATTTTAAGTTAAGTCTATATTGGGAATAAAATAAATTGAATCATCCGTTTTTCCATATTTGTTCTTAATATGGTGGATTTCTCAATATTAAATAATATGTGTTTTTCTTTAATGCATTTATCTTAATTTATATACCTTCTATTTTATTTAATATATCTTGCCTCTTTCCTTGCCTATTGTCTCTTTTTCAAAGTCAATGGTTTTTTAGGGTGAAGGGAGGCTTGATATAAAAAGGGAAAGAGAGAAAGGTCGTTTCTCTTTCATGGCCCTACAATCTCAAGAAATGGGTATCAATCTTTTCCTTCTCAAATGGTGAAAGAAAAGAAGAAGGGTAGTGATTCTTCTCCCATCGTGCCTTTGAAAGGCAACAGCCCTTCCTCCTCAATGATCTTGATAAGAAGGTATCTATGTTCTCTTGGGAAAGAAAGAAAGAAAGAAAAGAAGGACAAGATCTTCGATATCTTTAGATTCATTTTCATAATTTAATTTTCATGAAATTTAAAGGAAATTTGAACCTATGTATTAAATTATTGATCTTATTTTTTTGGTCTTACTTATATTCCTACATCATATTTAGAAGTAACTCTAATTTGATATATGAGCTAGAGATTTGATGTATCAATTTTTTTAATAGCAAATTTAAATGAGGTTTACTCAGTCTTAAAAAAACTATGAAACTGGTATTAAAAATTTTTAATAATATTTACAAAGGAAATTTTGTTTTATATAAATAATTATAATGCACATCATCATACTTCAAGTGCATATTCATCGTTCTATACAATTTAAATTAAAATCTCAAAATATACTATTTTAAGGGATAATCATGCATAATTAAAATTTTGAAATTTTAGAATAGATTACTCCTATTTTATATTTAAAATTATATTTAAGTTTTAATTAAAAATAATAAAGAACATATTTTTATACACACTCATTTATATTTCTAGTTTTATTTTCAAAAGAAAATGAGTGTACTTTTTGGTTAAACATTTATTCGCTTGTTATTTTTAAATTTAAATTTTAAAATAATAGATTATTTAATTTTTTTAATTAAAAATTTATATTAAAAATGACTCGTTTTTTAAGTTATGAATTTTCTTATTTTTAGGGATTTTTTTAGAATTTTATTAAATTTTATGGAATTTATTTTGAATATATCTTAATCAAACAAAATTAAAATTTTGGTTTTTATCACGCTCTGACATGATTGATGACATGGCATGCGCATTTGTATGTCGCCAACATGGTGGTGTATGCGTGTGCCACATGGCGTGAGCATGTGCCTACATCATTAATGATTAAGGGCCATTTTTAAGGGCGTAAGCTACGTTTACACACAACATGTGTATTTATGCACAATGATTACCCTAGCTTTTTTGATGTGGGACTAACTTTTTCTTTAGTTTATACAAGTAACATGGCGGGCTCATGAGCATCCGATCGGTGTGAAGAAAGGACAGTTTATGTTAAGTTTAATCTCTATTAAGTGGACATAGTTTATGTACCATTGTGGATTAGCTATCATTTAATCCTATTAAGTGATTCAATTATGTTTGATGAGAGGATTAAGACATTCATTTGTGTGTGCTGAGGTTGTTTATGTGTAGAGACAATTAAATCAATTGATACTCAATAATGGGCTGATTAATTATGATTTAGAGGCTTATGCTCTCCTCGCTCTCTTTAGATAGGAGGTTGATAACATGCATATTTAACTTAAATTCGTATCTTATTTAACTAATATGCATGCTTATTATATGTGATTATGATGCATGTTATCATAGTTTTTATGAATTTTCTCCATTGGTATGTCATTTTACTAAGGCCCATATTTATGGATTATTTAGGGTTAATTATGTGCTTTATGGAGGTTTAATCTTTTTCAAGAGTAAATAATTTATAATTGACCAATTTATTTGACTTATTTTACTTTAGTAGATGATTAAAAGGATTAATTCCAATAAAAGAATGATTGGATGATTAAAAAGAGAGAATTATTAATGAATTACTTAGTATTATTTTCAATCCATTCCATTTTCTTGTTTGAATTTATATTTTTAGGTGGCTTAATATTTAAGAAGAAGAAATTTGTGATCCAATTGAGAAAATTTGAGTCAAAAAGGAGTTATATTTTGTAAGATATTAATTTCTAAACTTTTTGGATTTTTATGGAATTTATTTTGATTTTGCAGGAGTTTTTCTGATTTATTTCAATTAGAAAAATACCAAAAAGAGGGTTTATTTCTCCACAGGACCTGTGGAGCTGACGTGGCAGGGCCATGTGAAGCCACGTGGACACCTGTGTGGCACATGCGTGACGCACACGTGACACCTGCATAGCGCCTACGTGGTGCAATGACAGTCTTCGGGCTAGCAGGTGATGGGCCCACGGGTATAGTGGGCCCAAGTAAGATAATTGGGGTGGTAACGCATTTGCGTAAAGATGCCCCACGTTTTATACTTGTGCATTCTGTTTATTTCCTCTGTGTGGGACTATGTTCCCTTTTAATTTCTTCTTTGCAAGACACGTGGCAAAACCAATACGCGTCGGATGAAATAGCGTGAATTAAGAAGCGTCAATCAGGTTAACTCCGATCCACCCAATCGCCATCAAGCACATATGCGTTAAAAGAGACTTAAGTGACGGTGGACAGCTGAGATTCAATCGTGCTCTTAACGACTTACCTTGCAACACGTGGCGTCATAAGGAAGCTCTAATCATGTTCGGACAAGCGAAAGAAAAGGGAGAACGTGGGCTCGCGTCGTGGAATCATGGCTCATCTTCAACATGCGATCGTGGCCGTCCAACCGATCTTCATCAGATCGAATGGTCCACGATTTTCGCGGGGATTTCTTCTATAAAATGGTGTTCATCCTCTTTGTATCTTAACTCTTGCTTAATCGTGAAGCAATTAAGCAATTTTCAAGGCATATCTTGAGTTCATTGCAATTCTCCTACGTTCTAGACTCAATCGCCATTAGATTGACGTAGGATTTGTCGCAATTCATTGCAAGGATTGATCAAAATCTCCCCTTGAACGCCGAAATCACGTCAAAGATGAAACAGATCGAATACTCTTCAATCCGCGTGAATTGAAGCCAAATCTTTTAGTCAATTGGGTTAGTAGTGTGATTCGATCACACTAGTTGCGTGAATTGTAATTTATATTTGACTTGGTAGGTTAAATTTGTTTTTAAAAAGTCGTTTTGTTCTTCATTTGCCCAAATTTGGTTTAGATTTTTATGGGTTTTAAAATAAGGATTTCTCCCTGATCTTAATTCCGAATCACTTGATTATGGTTTCATTAGATTCCTTATTTCATCAGCTATCTGTGGATAGTAAAATCGTAAAATTTCATCATCATTGGACCCCCTCAATTTAACATTTGACCATCTATTGTTGATTTTCAATTCGAATTTGGGCGTTGACTTGCGGGATCAATTACTCTTAAAATACAAAGTGAAATTTGACAATGTTGGTCTCTTTAGAATCCTCTTGTTTTTATCTTTCTATTCATATGTGAATTTCAATATTTGGATATCATTAGTTAGTCAATTTTAAGATCTTCACCGAAGTGTTCATTTCGGGATGATCTTTGATTTTCAATAATTCATAATAAATCCAATTCTTCTCTAAAAATCATGAATTTTATATCAATAATTTTTATTTTCTCTCTAGTTTTTGAATATATAATTTTTCATAATATTTTACCCTCTTTTTATTCTTTAATTTTATAGAAAGTCAACTGTTGGTTAAGGTCAATGCTTTGACCTTGACTTTTGACATTTCTTTTTAAAACCAGTTTACAAATTCTTAAAATATTTTATCTAGTATATTTATATCACTACCATTAATAAACTATCATTTTCACTTCTTAAAAACCCTCATTAAACCTAAGTTTGACCAAGTCAACTCTGCGATCAAAGTCAATTGTGTTCTCTGTGGATCGACCCGATCTTTTCACTATACTTGATTTTATATCTTTGTTATTGTGAATTCAGAATTATAAATTTTTTTTGACCGACATTTGTGTGTTTTAACGACCGCATAAAATGCTTCGTCAGAGGCCATAGTCCACTTGAGTAACCCATGCTTATAACCCTCTAGATAGATTCACATTTCTTCTAGAGATAAAGTGGTTATCTTGGGGATATTCAAGATACTACTCTCCACTTCAATAATATCCAAAGATGAAGAATCATGCAATGAATTCAGGTATAGTTTATTTCTATTTTAAGTATATGATTATACTAATGAATCTAAGATGCAATCCAAAGTTTCCAACAATTGGTATCAGAGCATTCTATGCATTTATTCAATAGGATAATCAGGTCACTTTTATCTATTCATTGGAATATTTAGTGTTTTTTTATCCTATATCTCAATGAAATTCAGAAGAAACATCTATCGGGAATGAAATATTTAGAATGAAATATTTATCTTCTAGAATTTCATCGTGTAGATTTGTTACATAATTCAATTAAAAGAAATCTTGTTTGATTTTTTTCAAAAAGGATTTAGAGAAAATACCGATTTGGTATAGTTCTAAAAAAAACAGAAAGAGACTCAGTCAAAACCTCAACCAATTTCCCTTCGTGAAACAACCCGACCCGACGAGGGGGGGGGGAGACAATCCTCTTCGGTCACCACCTATTCTAGAAAAAACTTAGATCTATGGCATCGTAGATTAGGACACCTTAGTTATCATAGTCTTACGAAACTAGGGTCACTAAAATTGTTCCAAGGATTGCCTTTAGACTTAGAAGAGAAACCTAAAACTTGTGAGACTTGCATCAAGTCTAAACAAGTTAAATCTAGCTTTGACAAGAAGATAGAGATCTCTACTAAGCGACCTCTAGAATTACTTCATATGGATCTCTTTGGTCCAAATCAAGCCTCTAGTTTAGGAGGCAAATCGTATGGATTAGTCATCGTAGATGATTACTCACGATACACTTGGGTCCATTTCAATGTTTCCAAAAAGGGGGAGAGAAAATGAGGGTAGAATTGCATTAGATAGGGGGAGTCTGATTCTTGATTGGAGGGAGTCTAGTAATCATTATGAGCATTATAATGAGGGTATATTAGGACACCTTAGATCTAAAATTACTAATGAGGGTATATTAGGACACCTTAGATCTAAAATTACTAATGAGGGTAGATTAGGACACCTTAGATTAGGAAACCTTAGTCTAGTCATCATTATCATAAGTTTAGTCAAAACACAATCATCCGTCTAAAATATGCCTTTGATGTCTCACACCAAAGGACCACTTTTACAACCACGAAAATTAGGTACAATACAATTCAAGTATTCATACAGATCAATTCAGTGAACTCTTTCTCTAAAGAGCACCTAATATCTATCCTTGTTGTCTCCACAACAAATGTCTAATGATCAGCCATATTTATCAAATGAGTGGGATCAGCTAGTGCTATTCTTACAATATTTTTTAACCTCCTTATTGAGCATCTTTTGAATAAGAATATTTAGAACATATGTTTAAAAGACGTGATGTATATATTATAATGGTATCATAATTCACTTAGTCATTACATATTTTCATAGACTTCATTGAAAATATTACATAAGAATAAAAATGCATAAAATTTAATTTCAATGAGACATGGAAATGTGATTAGCTTAAAGGCCACATAACATCCATTAATTCTCCCGATTCACTTAATTCTTTCTCCTCATATAAGCTCATGTAATATTTCCCTTTTGTTATTTCGACACTCAATTTTTTGTTCCACTCTCACTATTTCACACTCTTTTGTTTAAAATATTGGGATCCAATACTTAATAGTCTCTAAATTTTTTTATCAAAACATTGATAATCCTATCATCTAGTATAGATTAAAATCCATACTTGTCGGGTTCATTTGAAGGAGTTCTTTAAGTTGTTCGAGTGTCCAACCTCTAGCGTTGTCCACACAATTACTAGATATTTGGATCTCTTCGCAAAGATATAAAGAGAAGAAGGGACAAAGTTTCCTCAAGGCTTGCATGAGCACCTTGAGTTGTGGTTATTATCCTCCAATTTATTAACAATTTATATGAAATTTCACAAATGCCCTCAAAACTATATCTATATCTACCAACATCCATAGACCTTATTTATGTAACTCCCTAGGTCCATAAATCTCGTTACTTAATAACTCAATAGATTGACAAGACGAATCCGTGTGGTCATTGAATATAAGCATATATGTGTCAAAAACAATTACCAAACTTACTAATTTTGAGAAATATACCCGGTGAGAAATAATTTCAAATCAAATAGTATATTGGTGAATAAGGGTCGAATCCATGAAGAATTAAGGTATTTTCAAGGTGTTTTTCAAAATTCGATCAAATCAGACAATGAATTGAGGTGAGAAATTAGGGATTTTAATTGATTTGAAAAGAGAACTCCAAGACATAATCCACGGAATCAAAAATCACTTGAATGTGATCAAGTTTTATGAAGAAATCAAGAAGCAAAAATTAGGTAGAAAATCGATCACAAGGAGAGAGAAAAACCAAAATTAAATCTAAAATTAACCTAATCTACGATTCAAAATTGAAAGATAATTATACATGACAAAATATTAGGATAAAAACACATAATCTAACCTAAAGTTGTGCTCGAATTGATTCAATTGATCGCCAAATCAAGGGCTTTTCATTATGCGATTTCGAAGACAAAATTTGGCATCCAAGAGGCTATTTCTCTTTATTCTTTCGACGAAATCTTGATTTCAAGCACTCGTTGAACGCGGAAATGAGTCTAGTAGATGAAGAAATCAAGATATTTAAGGATTGAGATGCCTAAATAGTTTGATAGCTCGAAGCATCCAATAATACATTTCTTGTCAAAGAGAGAGAATTTGGGTGTGACCGTCACATCTTCTCCTTGATGAGATAAAATGTTGCGATAGAATCCAAAGAGGTGAATCGTTATGGTTAAGTCGTGACTGTCAGATCGTCATCGAAGCATCAAGATTGCACCACGTGATCACGTGAAGAGAGAGCATCGCGAGATTTTGTCCATTTGATCGTGAATCGACGTTTCAGATTCTCAGATGGCGCTTTAAATCATGGTTGTTATAACTCCTTAGATGAATGGCCAAGATTGATTCATTTTTTAATGTGAATCGTCATCCATTCAGATGTTGGCACGTACCCGCCTCACTTAAGTGAAAATGAGAGGTTGAGATTAAATCGCATTAATTCACGTCGATCAGATGATTCTGAGCGTGCCACGTCACTTGTGAAAAGATAAAAGAAAACATAGTCCTACATGAAAAAAATAAACACAATTTGATGGGTATATAAGTAGAGTGTATATAGTGGGTTAGAAAAAATCCTTAATGGATGCTTAACCCACTAATTACACTTGTGCACACACGTGCGCACACACGCACACACATGCACACGTGGGCACACTCGTGCACCATTTGTTGAGTGTACACGTCACCGCATGGAGGCACATCATTCCACTTCCGCGGCAACTACCACATCAGCGCACGATAAAAACTAAATTTTTTATTTTTAAAAATCCAAATAAATCCAAAAAAATTCAGAAAATTTTAGAAAAATTCTATAAAAATCCCTAAAAATTAGAAAATTTATAGCTCAAAATATTCTAAATTAATCCAAAAAAAATTTTGTATCAAAAATTAAATAATCTATCCTTTAAAAAAGTCTAATTTAATAAATAACAAGAGAATAAATTTTTACTTTAAAAATACACTTATTTCTCTTAGGAAATAAAACTTAGAAAAATAAATGAGTGTATAAAAAGTAATTTATCTTGTTATTTAACATTAAAACGTACATATAATCTCAAATTTAGATGTGAATAATCTACTCTAAAATATATTTTTTAAAAATGAATAATTATCTCTAAAATAATGCATTTTGAGATTATAACTTAAAAATATATGAAACTCAAAGTATGATAACATGCATAAGAATGAAATGTTTTATGCCTAAATTTGTATTAATAATCATATAATTATATGTATAAATTGTATGTTATCATAGGCCCAATAACGATAATTGGTTAACCTTATTAATTATCTACATCATTTTATAGATTAACTAATCAATGATAAATTTAACCCAATTGATAGGTTGAGTTGCCAACATGTTGGGTACATTCTATAATCATATGTTGAAAGGGATATGGTGTATAATAACTCTCATATAAAACCTTGTCCTCATCAGTTACTGTATATATATAAACCTGTAGAATCCACGTACTCATAAATGACTTACGGTATAGTCAACTGTAATCCCTAATCGACCACTTAAATTAGTATTGATGCATGAAGAAAATAATTGATAACACCTTCTCTAATATTTCTATTAACTTGGTCAAAGATTTCATTGAATCTCATTCCTTGAGTCAATCTCCTCAAATATCAAGTGTAGAAGATCCTATTATTACCACATGATCACTTTCAAGGACTTCATGTTGTATCAAATTTCTAATGCTTTTGGAGATCTTGTGGGCAAGGATTACAAGTTATAATTAACATGCGCTCATCCATCCACAATATATCTTTGGTGTCTCATGTCAAAGGACCACATACACAACCGTGATAAAACAAACTTGATTGATAGTAAGATATAATATCATTCATGTATTGATATAGATCAATTTAATGAGCTCTTTCTCCGAGGAGCACCCATAATCTACCTTTTGTCTTCCCACATTAATAGCCATAAGATTAGTCATACTCATCATATACATTAGATCAGGCATTGCTTCTTTTCAGATAATTTGATGTCCTTCTTGAATATTCTCGAATGAGAATACTTAAAGATATCTTTAAATGTTAGTGATCTCTATATTTTGATCTCATCATAATTCACTTAGTCATTGTATATACTCATAAACTTCAATACAAACGTCGCACAAGAATAACAATCAATAAATTTTATTTAATGAATGTAAACGAGATATATGAAACCGTGATTAGCTTGTCGGCCACATAATTTCCTTCAAAAAATGGTTCCTTCTTTTGAATGAATAAGCCATAAAGCACATGAAAGTGATGCATCAAGTTAAAGCTTAATAAGAAGTCCTTTTGTTGATTATTTTTATTTGAGTGTGTTTTGCTTATAAAGAACATCTTCTCTTGAATTCATATATTGATTCTCCATTGATAGAGGGTGATGATAGAGCTAATGTGCATGTACATTTTTTTCAAATACACTCATTAATAGTTTATGTACTAATAAATCTTTGGTTTCCCTCTTCATTTGCATCATTGAGAAGGATATTTTCTTGCAAAGTTTGCTTGAGTATTTACAACCACCAGGGGATCTAGGAAAACCTAAAAAAATGGGAGAAGTCCTCTCTTAAGTCTAGATCATATTCAATAAAGAACCCCATGATTTCCATATAGATCCCTCCCTCTAGAGCAGGGAGATACTCTATAAGCTTCTAGCGAATGATGTTGGATGAATGAAGTTAATGAAATGTCACATAAGCTGTTTATTTCACTCTCTCATTTAAGAGAGAATTAAGTACCAGGGATTTCTTGACCTTTGGAGTTTACACAAATGTGATGAACAAGTTTCAAGCATAAACTCTTTTTTATTTATTTAAGACTAAGGTTGGGCAGGTCAAGTGAGGATTGCCCCAACTATACTTGTAAAAAATGCCACAGATAAGGGGTGGTTCAAGAAGACTATTGGTTGGAACATGTGCATGAGTTGTTCTCACGGCCTTGACCTAGGACAAGGCTAACCCAAGTTGATAGCAACCAAACCAACAAAACCGTATTGAGTGTCTCGCATTTGGAGTAAGGGTGGTCAATTATAGTTGATTAACGTTGCTCAACATGTGATCTACTTCTCAATCGAGTAATTCCCATGTGTAGAAATCTCCAATTGCCATGATCGATGCTCAATCAAAATCATTCACAAAAATTGATTATTACTATTATTATTATTATTAAAAATTTGTAATTATGGATGTACATATCATTTTTCATTAACTTGTAATACAGTAAAATGGGAACTTGTGTTGATTTTGTATTCCATATTGTTGGTAGTATATATTATTTTATAATTAACATATATCATGCTAAAATGGATATTTAATTAAGTTAATGTTGGAAGAGGGAGATGGAAAAGGGAGAAATTGGCAAAGAAAGAATAATTACATAGATTTATTTTTATGTTTACATAGAAATGGAAGAGGGAGAAGATAGATAGAGAATTGAGAGGCAACGATAAAAAAAATTATGTAACTATGATTTTACTAAGAGCGGAGACTTTGAGAAAAAGGAAGGATTGAAGATATATAGATAAATAGCTGAATATGATGGCAGAAGAGGGAGAATTTAGGGGTAGATAGACAGAAGAGGGGGGATTTTAGCGATGGACAGATGGAGGGAAAGTGGTGGGAGAGGGAGAATAGAGAGGACACAATAGAACACAAATCAGCTGTTTTAACGAGGAAGGGAGGTGGCGAGTTTCGGAAAGGGGGAATTTTGAAGACAGACAGACAGAGAAAGAGACAAATGGGAAAAAGGAGAATTGCAATGTCATCATTGAAAAGTGATGAAGACAATGGAAGAGCCACAACCAACGTCGAGGGTTGGTGGCGACGACGACGATGTCCGAGGAAGCTAGCCACGACGGTGTCTTGGTGAGGCGGCGACAGTTGAGAAAGGGGAAGGCGCGGGGGAGGCAGCGTCTTCACCGGCGGAATTGCAGAAGCGGAAGGCTCCACTCAATACTAGTCAAAACTTTTGGCCATTGTGACCCGTTAGATCAATTGATCGACGGCCCATCCAGCTATCGATTTTTTCGCTCGATTTTAGATCGGCGATCCGGAGTCCGGGAGAAATAAATTTGAAGAAAATGGAGGTTGTTGTCGCTAATTTATATTGGTCTATCCCTTCCTAATCTTTCACCGGGATCAAATCTTTTCGTCGAGGTCGAGCGGCGGACGACCAGGGCGTGTTGCGGGCGCAAAAGCCATTTTGGCCATGGTCATTTCCGCGAACCAGCATCTGGGTTTATTTCAATTTGCTCGCGCTGTACAATCCGATTCTTGTTTTGATCTCCTTCCCCAGTCTCGCATTTCACTTTGGTATTTAGTCGTTGACAGATCCGCTCTGTTGGCAAGGTCCTCTAATGTTTTGGAGTCCACTTTTGCTCCGTTCGTAGAGGGGCGCGATATGTAGGATATTTCTTAGCAGGTATCCACTAAGCGTCTTTGGCGGCGTTCGCTCTACCCATTCTCGTCTCCGAGCGAAACATAGAAAGTGGGGCTTTCTTGATGACGTTTCAGGTGCCCGGCACTTGATCAGTGGAAGCTTCCAGATTACCCCGGCCGGTTTCCTCTTCGGCACTATGACTGGGATCTGGAACTAAATTCCACGCTCCGACGATCTGTTGCTCAGATTCTATCTTAATTTTTTTTAATACTTTATTTTTTCCATGGATTCCTCGTGCCCGACTTTTTTTTAAAAAAAACTGAGATCCGATGATGTTCAAATTGCGCATGTTTACACGACGGTGATCTCTGGGAACTTATGTTTACTTTTCATCTAGGATGGGCAGGAACCTGGCGAACAGAGACGGAGCGCTGCCGATATGAGTGTCTTTGTGAGTAGATTTCTTCAATGATGCTCTAGCGCTGCCTAAACAGCATCGTATACTCTTATTTTCTCGCGGCTTATATGAATTTCTCGTTGATTCGTGCGCAGGTTCAGAATCTACTCGGGCAAATGGTGAGTTAGACTTGATTCTCGTTGTTTCTTGTTGCATCTCTAATTCGGATGCTAAGGGGGGGGTGTTCGATTCGGAATCCAGCAAAGCAGGTTTCAGACCATGTCGAGTTCCATCGTCCAGAAGAATATCCTTTTTAGGGCTCTCTAGAGGCTCTCTCTCTTCACATAGAGGTATATGCCTGGGGAATAGGGTATGCCTTGACTGTCTGGCACTAGACGAAATGGGAGGCAGGATAGACGAACTGGAACAGAGCATCAACAATCTCAAGGCGGAGATGGGCGTTGAGAACGAGGCCCCTGCCGATAAGACCGGAGAAAAGGAGCCAGCAAACACCAAGGATCAGTAGGATGAGTAGGATCCTCTTTTCATCGGGTTTCCTGCCATTTTTCTTTTTTGGTCTATCTAGACTCTGGGAAGTCCTAATTCTCGTCGCCTTTTTTTAAAGATTTTATCTTCCGAGGGCAGGATAAGGTTCTTGAACCTCTCGAGTCCTGAATATCTGTTCTAGTGACGTAAGCAACGCCGAACTAGGAATTGAAAAAATCGACGGCCGGCGGTTCTGGCCTGGGTTGGGAGTCAATCGCCCGTCGCAGGATCCACGTGCACGTAGAAGCTGGCAGCTATGATTAAATAGCAGAGGATGAGCATAAGGCCTTTGAAGTAGTTGGAGGTTCCTTCCTGCACACGAAGAAATCAAAATCGAGGAACAAACAACAAGGGATTCTGCAGACGCCGTCTCTTTATAGTAAAGCGGGAGTGTGCTCGAGATGAACCTGCAATAAGAAGGCGACGACCAACACGGTAGTGAAAAGCGCGGCCGTCTCGAATATATGAAAGTTTAGATCCATGGGGCGGTCCAGGATCCAGCCCACGACCACGCAAAAGGGGATCTGCGGCAAAGAAGGTCAGAGATTTTTTTATTTAGAAAGATCATCGTATGCAAATTGCCTCCAAGTTGGATCTGTCGTGTTATTATACCCCGAACATGGATATTTGGGTAGAGGAGCCGATGGCGACGCCGAGGGAAATGTCCTGCGCAAGAAAACCGTCCGATTTGAGGTCCTCCTGGGAGGAAACAACCGAGGGAAAATGACAGTCACCAGTTTGTCTTTCATGGCGAACATGATGGCGCTGGCGTGCTCCGCGGCGTTGCCCACGATGGGGAGAAGAATGACGCTGATAAAAGGGACGGGGATCTTCCACGCGACCGAAGCTCCCTGTCGTTCGTCAATCAGTCAGCTGCTTAGTTCCGAGTGGGAGATGGAGTTGAATAAACCTGAATGGCATCCACGAGGTACTCGGAAAGGACGGAAATACAGGCAGTGATGATGGCCAGCCAGACAATCGCCTCCCACTTGGAAATTTCGGGAACTTCCTCTTCTTCGTGTTGGCTGCCCGCATCGCTTTGGCTTAGACTTTGACTTGGACTCTGGCTCGCTACCGCGCGCACGGGATCGTAGAGGCTTCGGTGGCTCTTTAGCTGGAAAAGGAGGTAGCAGGCGTAGGCCAGGAGCATGACGCAGCTGCTAAATCTGGACAGAGCCACTTCTGATTTTCCTAGCTGCGCTTCCGAGTGGGTGTAGTGGAGAAGGGCCGGGAATAGTATGCCCATGACGGCCATCAGCAGCAACCCCGAATTCACAACCGCCGCCGACTGCGGAAAACGCACAATCTAGAATGAATAAATAATAGACCAGCAGATAATTAACCAAATCTTGTTGCCTTGTTGAAAGTCTGATCCTTCTTGAGGAACACGATCCCGCCGCAGAAGAATGCGCAGCCGAGGACCAGAAGCATGTTGGACAAGATGGAGCCGAGCAGAGACTGCTGGACGACTCGGATCATCCCTGACTTGAGCGCGAATATCGATATGATTAGCTCGGTTGCGTTCCCGAAGGTCGCGTTCAGGAGCCCCCCGACTGCAGCGTAAACACGGTGAAAATGATAGCGAGAGAACTAAAGTCACTCCGCTTCTGAACTCGCCGACCGAGGAATTGAAGAACAGAGACTGCTTACCTGTTGCTCCGGTGAAAAATGCCAGCTGCCTGGAGGAATCAAGAAGGGAAAAAGTCAATGACATGAAGTCAAAAGCAGCGTTCGAGGTTGCTCACTCCGTGACATAGCCCAGACGCTCGGCCAAGGGAATGATGCCGAGCAGGCTGAGGGCGAACACGAGTCCCTGAAATCCGGGAGGCGAGCAGCATGGATGAACCGATATAATTGATGGAAGAAGTGTGATTCGGAAAGAAAGAAAGAAAGAAAATAAAAAGAACGACTTGCTTGGTGGCCGTAGAATTTGTGGACGAGGATGGCGGCGGGGCCAAAGGGGAGCATGAGGTTGATCTTGGCCTTGAGAATGGCGAGGATGGAACTCCCGAAGACGATGTTCTTCAAATAGTAAGCGGAGCGCTCCCCCCGAAGGCCATCCGCGAAGGAGGAAGAACCGTGGACCCTGCGAACGAGGGATATCGGGCTAAAGTGAGCATCGTCTTCGAACTCGCTCTCCAGTTTGTGGCGCATTAATTCCCCCATCTGCGAAGACGAGAGATGTCTGGGCTCAAGATGGACGGAAATCGAATGAATTGGACGAAACTCACTTCAAGACGAGCGGGGGGGATCGGGGGATTCTTCTGGTCCTCATCACCCATTTCCAGGCCGGTAGGATAAAAACAACTCAAGGGTGCATCGGCATTACTGCGCAAGCGAGCAGGCGGTTATGTTAGAAAGAAGATGGAGACGTGAACAATAACCGTCTGAGCGAGAATCCGGGAAGATGATCGTCGCTTACGATGCACGAGGTCCTTCATCGGCGTGTCTCTCCAATGGGCACCGGGGAGATGTGGAGGAAAATGCAAGAGCCAACTAAGAATCAAGGGTAGGACGTAGAACGGGAGAAATAACCAAGAGCAAAAGGGAAGCGCGTTGAAGACGAGCAAAGGCGAAACTATCTCTTCCCGTGTGGAATGTAATTCGGTCGGTCGGGCAATGGTGGCGAGACGGGATCCGCTCTCTCCTTCCTCCGTTTTGATTTCTACGCTGGCCTGGCCTCGTTCCGATGCAGATTTCACGGAGGAGAGAGCGCAAGTTCTGCGGAGTGGCGCGAGAGCAACCGTCCAAAAACAGCATGGCGTGCCACCTGACTCTCCCGCTCTCTCTGCAAATAATTCGTGAATAAAGATTTCTCGAGAAAATGAAACCCTCAGTCGGCATAATCTAGAGAAAAAAGACGCGAACAATTTTCTTACTAGTGAAACCCCGACTTTGCTGCTGCGCATTGAAGCCCTCACCTCGCGGTGGGGCAACGGACAACTACAACCGCTGCAAATATTTTGAAATATATCCCCACAGCGGCGGCGACGGAAGAGAGCAAGTTTGCCATCCAGGCTTCTGCGTACCAACAGCTACTTCGGTTGGTATGACCGGGATTTCTCTCCGCTCCGATTCAGTTTACGACGGCTCCTCTCCCAGCGATTCTTCTCTGCCGCCAATTCCTTTCCCCAAGCCGTTGTCACCTCTCCATCGGTTCTTATCTAATGCTGATTCCTTCCCCTCTGTGGCGTCTCCTCGTCTTCAGTCCTCTGCCGGCGATCATTCTCTGTCGACGATTCATTTGAGAGTTTTAGCGTTTCTTCATCTATCCCGGTGTATTGTGCCGAATGAGTGATCCCTTAACTTCTCTAGGAGTTCCTCAGATTCTAGCAAGTTGAGGAACTCCCTCAATCTTCGAATCAATGCTACATGTTTGTGATTTTATCCAGTTCTTAATGGTTTGTAGATGTGATTGTATCGCGTTCGCACATTCGAGCTTTTTCTAGTTTGTTTCGATTGAATTTTGTCTTATTTTGATTTTATTCGATATGTTTCGATCTGATGGAATTATCTGTCCCTCTGCCCCCCGATAATCTCTCTCTATTATTCTCACTTCCTATCCTATTTCCTATATTCGTATTTCCCTATTTCCTATGTTTCTCTCTATCACTCACTCTACGCATGTCTCTCTTGATGTGCATCTCGTTGTCTATATACAAGCACATATCTTGTCTCGAGTCTTCTAAATCCCTCTTCTCCTCTCTTTCATTCTCTCTATTTCTCCCCTCCTCTCTGTTCATCTCTCTTCCTATCACTCGCTTTCTCGGTATACCTCCTTTTCTATAATTATTCCATCTCTCCTCTCTCTCGGTCAGTCTCCCTCTTCTCCTTTCTATTCCCATCTCTTCCTATCGCCCTCTCTTCATATCAGCCATAAATTATCTCTCAATACTCTTTCACCCTTTCACCCTCTCTAACTCACTTTCTCCCAACATTCTCTTTCTCCCTGTCCCCGTATTTCCCATCTCTGTCTATCATTCATTTCTCTCTATATATTTGACGTATCCAAAGTCGAGTTCAACAGCCCATTTTTGATATGGAAGGGGAAGCCCATCAATGATTGGGAAACACCTACTCATATCCATCGAGGGAAAAGCTACCATAGATCAGCATGGTTCTATACTCTATTTTATCAAAAAGAATCTCTCCATCTCGGCACTCATTACTCACCCCATTCATAAAGGAAACTTTACAAGGATCAACAAAGAGTTTTGAGGAAATCAAAACGAAACCTTGTGTCACTCTTCTACTTAATGCCAAATTTTAAAAATGTATTCTTCCATTATCGGTGGTGGAGCAGTATTCTCCCGAACATGAAAGCATAACACAACGACATAAGAAGGTTAGTAAGGATGGCATGGTCATCCTATCAATATGGAAGTAGAGATTCTCTTTTGCAATGGACAACAAGTTGGTAGAGAGGAAACACATAGAACCACAAAAATGTTCTAAGAATATCGATATCTCCAACACTTTTATCTGAATGTGGCATCGGGTCCCAGCCCATTAGGGCTAAATTTCTCTCGCTTACTCCCTAGTCTATATAAACTCTCATTCTCTAATCGAGGATTCTCATGTTCCTTCCACTTAACATGGCATCAAAGCCATAACTCTCCTCACTACCGCCATCGTCTTTGGAGAGCTGCCATCACTGGTGCAACTCAAGCGCCTTCAGAAATAATATGATGTATTTTCATAAATAAGGCAAAATATTTGTACTCGAGAGCCTTAAAAATAAGTCAATCTACAAATGGTTTTTGACTAATGGCTTCTAGTCCCTCTATATGTTTTGCCGTCATCCTCACTATCCAAATATGACTGATTATTACCAAGTTCCTTTAAGCCACGTTGCAAGGCTAGATTAAGAACATGGGCCATGCAAGGCGTGGGATAGTTCTTGGTGAACCTTGAACTAGAACCCTTCAATAATTTTTCTAAGCTTTCTGACATAGTATCATTGTTGCCTGCATCATCAGCAGTGATTGCGCACAACTATACAAAACAAGGAAAAACAAGTACTCAATACCAAAAAGTATGTAAAAAAAATTCTTACCTTATCCATCAAATTATAATCTACGAGCACTTCATGCAACACTTTGGCCATGCGTGCACCTCCATGAGATCCACACAACTCTTCGACAACAAGAACATATTCATGAAGGTTCCACATGTCATCAACTCAATAAATCGTGATCCCAAGAATTGCCAAATGATTTGTAGTAGTCCAAGTATCTACTGTCAGTGACACTTTCTCAATTGGTCGAAACAATTGTCACATTTTTACCTTTTCATCATCAAATTTGATTGAGATGCCACGTCGTAATGTGTTTCCACTCAGAAGGGACACATCACATTGTGCAAAATAGGAACAAAAAGCTTCAAATTTTGGATGCTCAAGAGTCGCAAAGGCTGTATCGGTGTTGATTATCAAATCAATGCATCTTTCCTTTGTAAGCTCTTGAGTCCTTCTTGAATATTTACTTTTTTTTGGAAAAAAAAAATTGGTCAGTGGATTTTGAGTATCTGAAGGCTTGAGATCCCTATAAATAGAGTGATGAAACTTTTCTAACTGTTTTCATAGAATATTAGTGCTTCTCATCTTGTCTCTCTTTATTATCAACTCTCTCAAGGGGGTACTTTGCTTACAAATGTCCTAACAATAATCAACATTGTCATTCTTCGTATAGTAGACCAAAGCCAGGGAGCCTTTGTATAGTGCTCACACTTATAGAAATATGTGTCTCTGTATTATTTGAGACAATTTGCTAACAACATATGAATGATGATATCAAAAAATTAATATTATTAAACTAGATAAATATTTCATACACGATCAACGAGAAATTATGTACAATAAAAGAATATACTTTATCTCATCTTGAGGGATATCCATTTGAGGTTGATGATGCTCAGTGATTGTTGACTTAAATTTCTAGAATTCAAATAATCTATGTTAGATAGAAATAAGTAAGATATTTAAAAATCAGTTATCCACCTAAATTTTGAAATCATTGTACTCGAATAAATAGAGTGCAAATGATTGCAAGAGGAGATCCTCGTCAAGATACATTTAGAACATATTAAAGAAAAAGTTAATAAAAAGTGAACAAAGTTAAAGTCAATGTTTCCAAGAATTGATAATATAATCAAGTCTTGTTCAAGAAAATTCAGCGCAGAAGTATTCAAGAAAAAACACCATTTCAAAGAGAACAAAGTTTCATATTCAAAACCAGTACTGAAAGGAACTAATTTTAGATGAAAAAATGATCAGAAATAATTATAAAAATGTCTTATGGAAGACAAATATTATGAGAAAGAAGATGAAGTAATTGTGATGCATTGAAAATGCAAACTTATATTGGAAATTAGCAATTAACGGAACTTTCCTCAGGAAAAAATGAGCAAAATGATAATAAATATGTGTTATAGAGACATATTTTTGGGAAAAATAAAGGAAAAAAGATGAAATGATAGGGATGCACTTCAAATGCAAATTTATATTCAAAATGAGAACTTAATAGAACATTTTATCTGAAAAATGAACAGAAGTGTTCATAAAAATACTTTTAAAAAATGCTTTAATTTGGCTTGAAGATGAATATTTTCGAGAAAAATAATGTAATTGTGATGCACCTAAAATGCAAATTTATTTCAAAATCCAAAATTAAAAAAAAATTTCTCTGAAAAAATGAGCAAAAATGTGATAAAAATGCTTCCATTCGAGTAGAAGATGAATATTCTTGGGAAAAATTAATGTAATTGTGCTGCACCTACAATGCAAAATGAAATTCATAATCAGAAATCAAATAAACTTTTTCTCTTAAAAAATAGCAGAAATGATGATCAAAGCGCTTCGATTCGGTTGGAAGATGAATATTTCAAGGAAAAATAACCTAAAAAGAATAAAAACTAATTTTGAGCAGAAAAATTTTCTTTAAACGATTAACAATCAACAAAATGTAAATGAAGAACTAAGAAAATTGATGAAAGTAGCTGATCACGAGCAAGCAAAACACGAGAATTTAGTAGAAAATCATTCTAGACTCACCAAATTATTGCTTCAAACTAAATCCCTACTCCTCAGATAGAAATTTAGATCTCCCCTTCTGGCCGTACATTGCTTAAGAATTTAATTAATTTGAGTCGTGCTCTTATCTGTCCCACGCTGTAGTCACCCCAATCTTGGACGAGATTGCAATGCAGGCCTATCCTTGTCGGTTGACCGAATGCAGATGGCCGACAAGCACCCATCCATCGTTCAAACTTGAGCCATGTTCTCCCCCAGTCTTTATCTATGAAAATGCTCAATGACTTAACCCAATGCAAGATCATGTTTCTAAAAAATCCTATTTCTGCCACCAAATCAATGAGAAGGACCCCAAACGTCCAAGAAAATGACATAAGAGATATTTGCGATAGTTGTGTTGAAATTTGCAGCGCTATAATGTAGGATCTACTTGACTTCAAATTTCTAGGAACATGCAGAGTCAAGCAAAGAATACGAGCTAAAATTTTACATGAATCCTCTAATGAGTTGAACTAAATGTTATTTGAAGATTATGGCCATATCTTCACGAGTCTGAATGTGAGTAGCAAAAGGAAGAGAGTAAGAGAGAGAGAGATGATGAAATATAGTGGGGAGGTGTTGACCCAACAGGTTGCTAGGAAATTAATTTTGCAGCTGAAAAAAATAGAAGTCACCCCCAAAGCAGCTTTAGCTTCAGCGGAAAGCTTTCAACTCACGTTGTTGGCAAAAGAGAGAGAAAGCTTCACGAGAGAGAGAGAGAGAGAGAGAGAGAGAGAGAGAGAGACATATTTTCTTGCACCAAAATTCCTAGTCGCAGACTCACAATTTGTGATAACACGTTATATCTCTCTCTCGCAATTCATGATTTGCCTTAAGAGTGACTAAGTGCGTGAGAGAGAGAGAGCAAGAGAAAATGTCAAACTTTCGGTGCTCACCGGAAGTGAAAACTGAAACTGAACCGAAACCTTTGGTTTTGGCCATTTTTTTACCACCGCAGAGGTCGATTCAGTTCGATTTTTTGGTATCCGGTTCGGTTTTGGTGATCCCTAAAGCCTAGTTCCATTCTTTAAAACCTAATATCTGATTTGATGGAATGGCCCGACCCATAAGATTAATACGATGCATTACATTTGTACAAATGGTGAACATAACACTTCAGATGAAGAGCCAAAATTCACTTGCAGATCGGCCAAGCATAGGTACTAGATCTTAAAAGTCTTGGCCCATGGTATGACGGGCACTCAAAGACATGGCGAATGTTGGCCCACTGTTAGTATAGTAGTATAGGGGTTAATGGGCCCTACTCTATTAGCCAATTAACCCCTTATTATCTCTCTCTCTCCTAGGATATAAGTACCCGCTTGTATCCCTCATTTGTGAAGTTTGAGTATTCTCCTTCCTCTCTCTCAACCCTAAACTAGGGTTTCACCATTGACATGGTATCATAGCACTAACTCTTGGGGCCCCTCAATCGCCTCCGTCCGTAGCCAACCATACTAGTGAGCTTGGATGTCGCACAAAGCCCTTCCTCATCTTTCTCATCGAGCCTCCTGCTCGATGGAGCCCTTCCTCACCTTCCTCATCGAGCCTCCTACCTGGTGGAGCCTTTCCTCATCTTCCTCATTGAGCCTCCAGCCCGATGGATCCCTCAGCTCTCCACTTGGAGCCCTTTCCACCCAATGGAGCCCACTGCTCCCCCTGTGGCACATCCTACTCCTACTCCATCCTCACTTGGATTTCCTTCCCCTTCTCTAGAGGGGTCATCTGAGTCAACATCGACATCATCTCCCATGTTGTCTCCTCTTGCCTTGCCTCCTATCCCACCTGATTCGTCTTCTGTGTCGTCATCATCCTTCGAGTCCTCCCCTACGATGCCTCCTGCGTCATCCTTTCCCTCACCCAATGAGTCCTCTCCTCCTCCCAGGTCATCATCTCCACCTCTTGCTTCCACTCTTCCTCTACCAGGTGATTCCTCTCATCCGTCTTTCGATGATGACAATAATGATTTGGAATTGCCCATTGTCCATCGCCCTTCAAAAATGGGTTCAGAAGTGCACCAGCACTCCCCTCTATCCTCTTTCTCACTACCTGTCCTTCGAGCGGCTGTGTCCTCCCTACCAATTGTTTCTTTCTCGCATCGATACGGATCCTGTACCATGCGGCCTTATCAATGCTATCACTTCTCCTCATTAGAAGGTGGCGATGGACGAAGAGATGCAAGCCTTGCTCAAGAATCATACTTGGGACATCGTGCCTCTCCCTCCTGGCAAGCATGTTGTCAACTGCAAGTGGGTCCACGCCAAGAAGCACCATGCTGATGGCACCCTAAAGCACCTCAAGTCCCAACTTGTGGCTCGAAGATTCACGCAGTCTTATGACATCGACTACTTTGAGACGTTTTCTACAGTGGCCAAGATGGACACTATTCACCTCCTTTTAGCTCTTGAAAGCTCACTTCCGGTGGTTTGTGCGACAGTTCGACGTTAGGAGGTCTTCATGTAGCATCCTCCCGGGAATCCTCTCTACCCCCCGGGGATGGCTTGTCATCTACAGAAGTCCCTCTATGGAATGAAACAACCTCCCCGAATGTGGTTCGCGCGATTCACCTCCATCATGCGTGCTCAAGGGTACACTCAGAGTAATGGCGACACCACTCTCTTATTCCATCATGGCCTAGTTGAGGTCACTATTTTGGTGGTCTACATCGATGACATTCTGATCACCGAGTTCAATGGTACAGAAGCTGCCCACCTTAGTATTGCACTTGTTGCGGAGTTCGAGATCAAGACCCTCAGTTCCCTCCGCTATTTCCTAGGACTTGAGGTGGCCTACTCATCTTGCGACATCTGTGTTTCCCAGAAAAAGTATGTCGTTGATCTTTTGAAGCTCACTGGTATGGCTGACTGCACTCTTGTCTGAACTCCCATTGATCCCAATGTCAAATTAGGGAAAGGGGAGGACTCACCTTTGGTGAACCATCATCATTACCAGCAGTTGGTGGGCAAGCTCTTGTACCTTATGCACACTTGGCCAGACATCAATTTTTCCGTGAATCTTCTCAACCAGTTTATGCATGTGTCACATGAGATCCATTGTCAGGAAGCCAATCGGGTTCTTGCGTACCTGAAGGGCGGCCTCGAGAAAGGTTTGATGTTTCCTCGAAGCTCTGATCTGACCGTCAAGGTCTACACTGATGTTGATTTTGCCAGGTCGGTGGTTGACTGCCGATCCAAGACTGGATACTTTACATTCGTCTTCGGCAGCCTTGTCACTTGGAAGAGTAGCAAGCAAGACAAAGTGTCCCACTCGAGTGCAGAAGTCAAGCACTCGGCAACGGCAACGGCACCTATTGCCATTGCCATTTTTCCGTGTGTTACGGAAAAACGGGAACGTAGCCGAGTGCCGCGTTTAGCAGGAATAGGTGCCGCGTATAGCCGGTGCCGTTTATAGCCGATAATATAGCTGATATTAATATTATTATATTAGAGTTTATTTTAAACTAAAATAAAATAAAAGGGACTTATACATTAGTATATATACATTATTAGTATATATACAATATCTTTCTCTCTTCTTTTCTCTCTCCCCCACTCTTTCTTTTTCTCTCTCCCCGACTCTCTCTGTTGCAACCTCGCAACCTCTTGAAGAAGAAGGTCCTCGCAACCTCCTGAAGAAGAAGGTAGGTCTCTCTCTCTCTCTCTCTCTCTCTCTCTCCCGAGAACACCGATTTTCCATTTTTTTAATTTTGGGTACTCTGAAAGTCGTTTTCGATTTTGGTACTCTGAAATTCGCTTCCGATTTTTGTATTCCGAAAGTCGTTCCGATTTCGTTTCTGATTTTCTGATTTTTGGTATTTTCGTTTTTCGTTATTCGTATTTTCCAGTTTTCCGAATTCGTTTTTAGAATTTGTGATGTATTTTCGTATTTCCGATTTTCGTTTTTTGTTCTCCATTTCATATTTCCGATTTTTCGTTTTTTTCTTTTTTTCCGATTTTCCGGTTTTTGTTTTTACGATTTCATTTTTTTCCATTTTCTTTTCCAATTTTCCGATTCCGATTTCGATTCCGATTTCATTTTTCTATCGATTAAGGAGAAGCTATTCTGAAGTCTCAGACTACAAATCCGTTGCTTTATTTTCCTTTTAATTTGAATTTATTTGCTTTTAGTTCTTTTGTCCGGTAACTTGGGGGGAAATAAAACGTTCGATCACTTATTTGTGCATTCATTTCACTTGGGGGGAAATAAAACGTTCGTGCATTCATTTTACTAATTCACTTATTATCCCAAAAATTTTGACGAGTATTTATCTTTCTACTCCTAAGAAAGATAACTATTTTTATTAAATACGTATTTTTTGCAGATACGTTCAAAAGGGACTTTCTACGCTAATCCGATTTTTGATATTCCCACAAACTGATTTGTCTCTCATTCATAGGTATGGGGGAATTCATTTTCATTAAATTGATATACTATTTTTAATTGAATTTTTATATTTTATTTCTGGGTTCTATTTTCTGATATCAATTTTATTGATACTAGGTGGTCCACGATGCGAACATTAGATAACTTTCTCCACTATGAGTCGAGGGAAGCCGGAGAGGCGGGTCCGGCTCGGGGAACAACCGAGCATGATGATGATGTAGATGAAGTAGGTTCGCGAAGACGTACAACTCGATCGCCTATCTTCCAACAATTTATTTGGGTGGTCGATCGTACATACGAGTGCACGATCTGTCGGGAGAAATACCCAAATAGCGAGCAAGGAAGAATCAAGCGGCCATCTGACGGCAGCACTTACCCGTTCTGGATGCACTACAAGCGAGCGCATTCGCGGATCCACGACGCCTTGAAGGGAAAGGAGAACCCCAAAAAGCAGAACTTTATTGCGGAGAATGCCGAAGGACGCATGGAAGTCCAGAAGTCGAAGAAGAGGGTGTTCAGGGGTCTGAATGCAGAGGAGACGAACGATGTCATCACTAGATTCGTCTGTGCCATTGACTCTCCGTGGTCTATTGTTGACCACGAAACATTTAGGGCAATGTGGCGATATGCCACACAGGCGAACATTGATCCGCCCACGGCGAAGGTTATAAATCATTTTATTTTTTTCATCTATTCATTTCATTTATTCTTCTCATTTTACTAATCAATCTCTATAATGCAATTTACTTGACTCAAATAGGTTATCAAGGCCTGGGCAATCAAGATGCACGGAGCGATGAAAGAAGAAATCATCGGATATTTTCGTGACATCCGCTATGTGACGGTGAATGCCGACGCATGGACATCGGAGAACGGTTTAGGTCTTCTCGGTGTCACAGCCCATTGGGTGGACTGCAGTTGGCAGTATCGTGAGACCGTACTTGCTTTGAGGGAGCTTCCGGAGAAGCACGATGGAGAGGGTTTGGCAAAAGTTCTATATGAGATCATCACTGAGTTTAAGATACGATCCAAGGTATTGCATTTATTTCTCTAACATTTACATTATAGGCGTAAGTATCCTAGACTATTTCGTTTTGCAGATTGTCGCGGTGACGACAGACAACGCATCGAACAACAAGATAATGATGTAGATCCTCGTGAATAAGCTGCGTCGTTACAAACAAAATTCTTCACTTTGCTTCTGCTCGGGTCCTCGCTTTGCTCACATCATGAACCTGGTCGTGCAAGCATCAATGAAGACATTTAATGTGCGGCCGGAGATTCAAGATGAAGTTAATGCTTCCGAGGATACTCCATTGACTCTAAATGTCAATGACTTTGTTTGGACAGACCGTGCAAACGTCCATAATGAAGATGATGAAGAGGGCTCTGGGGAGGATGAGGACGGAGAGTCGTCCGAGGACGATTTGGTGCCTGATGAAGACACCCAGTAGCTTGTTCACGATGATACCCTTCATTCCAGCTTTCCGTCGTCTCTGCCACTACATCCATCCATCTATCTGAGCGACATAGTGGAGAAGGTACGTATTCTCATTCGGGCAACTCGTATTGGCAAGCAACGCCAACGACTATACAAGACATTGTGTATAGATTGCCCCACCAGATGGAATAATACATTTGTGATGTTCGATGCGCTCTTGATAAGCGGTGTGTTTTAGAGAAGGGGGTATCTCACTTCAAGATGAGGGGTAAGGAGACGGAGATCTCAGATGAGGAGTGGACAGTCCTGGAGATTTTTCTTGACATACTACAGCCGTTTGCATTTGCGACAGAAAGTGTGTCAAGTAGCATACACTAGACCATCAACGACATCTTGACTATGGTAGAGGTATATAATGAACGTCATTTGACAGTCTTTGAAAGTCATTTTATATTTTGCCATTATCTCATTCGTACAATTTCCGTTTCAGGTCCTCATGAAGCACTTGACCGATATAGAGATGAAGAATCGAAGGTCAATGCTCTTCAGAGGTGTTACGAGTCTGGACGCAGAAGACCGATCGAGTATACTTGTGGCGTGTAGACAAATGAAGGCCAAATTTGAAGACTATCGCCTACGCTTGACAAAGAACCAGGTGATAACCTCTATCGCCATCCTAGATCCTCAACATAAGGGTAAGAACCTTACAGAGAGGGTGAAGTCTCAAACAGTGGCCTACATCAGAAGCCTCCTCCCTGACTCGCCACCGCAACCGTCAGCATCTCGCTCTACATCGTCCAAGCGTGCCAAAATAACACATCATGATTGGTACGACTCAATTATTCGACCATCAGAGACACCGGAGAGCTCGTCTTTGACAACAGATAAGCAGTTAGATGCCTATTTGGATGAGGCCGCGTGCAAAGATGGCAGCTCAGTTATTTCCTGGTGGGAACGTATCGGCCAAACATTGTATCCGGCACTAGAGCCTATTGCACGTGAGCTCTTGTGCATTAGTGCAACAAGCGCTCCTGCTAAGCGTCTCTTCTCTGCAGCTCGTTCAACTGTGAATTATAAGCGGAATCGCCTAACTGCCCAGAGTATTGAGACATTGGTTACAGTGAAGTGTTGGCTGAGAGGGCACAACACGACATTGTACGATGTTGTATTAGCCAAGGACATGGACGAGGATGATTGACATCATTTTGTACTTGTACTTGACAATTGTTGGTTTATTTTATTACTTTCTTTTACATTCCATGTCTTCTTAACAGTTTGCCTTACGGTAAAGAAAGATTGCTGATTGACATTCTTCAAATTTCTTAACTCATGCGATCGCATTTTTTCTTCCAATTTCTAATCTTTGATGCCCAATGACCGTATACTAGAAGTGAAAGTGATACTTGATGAACTTAAATTCAGCTTTGATGATCTCAAGTATCAAATTTTTTCCTGCTTCCAAAACAGAGAAAGACCAGTGCCCATCAATGGAGCACACCCTCCACATTCCTCATTGCCTTCCTGACATTATCTAACTTCTCCTGCAAGTCAGCGCTGCTGCTGCTGCCAATCACATGGTGACTGATGAAAAACTACACGCCATTTCTCAACTCTTCCAGCTCCACTGACCTTGCAACCCGAGTAAACACATTCCACAAAATCCTCTCCTCTGCTGCCATCAGCTCCTCAAACATCACCTTAAAATGCATCACTCTCCGCACTGACATTCTTGCTGCTGCTCCAAAGTAAATGACTTTCAGCACAGCCAGAGAGAGGGCGAAAGACATCAGCATCTCGGCTGTTAACCTCGCCAGGTTCAGAGACCTCCCCACTTCCATGCTCTCCATCTCCTTGTAATCGTCCCACATGCAGTACTATGAAAGGACGCCACGAGTTAGTCTAGAGAGAGATTGAAAGTGTGAAGTCAATGCCCGACATACCTGGAGAGTGAACTTATGGTTCTTGTCATAGGTGCAAAATTTGGCGGCAAGAACAGAGTAGTAACGGTTGAAGACTTTCTCTTGCAAGCAGCACTGTACTAAAACTCTAATGATCTCTCTATCCTACAAGTGGGCATGCAGAAATATCAGTGATGTCAGCATCAAAGGTTGATATCTGGTGAGAGTTGATGCACTTCAAAGAAACAAAAAGAAATTGCAAGTAGAAAATTCTATGATGGACTTTTCTACCGTAGAATTAATCAAATGGTTTTACAAATAAAAAGTGCGTTATTCATTGACCTTTCCATAAATTGTCGGAGCTTCCAAAGAGCCAGTCATAACAATGATCTAGAGAGAGAAAGATAGACCTATTAAACGAACGAGAAGAAGTACTTGCTTGCCAGACAAATTGAGGCGAAGAATCTTTTCAAATGCGTCAACATAATCCTCAGCACTGATGATGATGCAAAAGATGGCTCTCCTAACATCAGTGTTCATGCGCTGGGCCGCTGGCAAATGAACAAGCTGCTGGGCCTCCGGCAGCTGCCGCTCTGTGGCCGTCGCCACCTCCCTGACCTTGTCATTCCCTGCCGCTGCTGCAGCTGCATCTGCAGCTAACCACCACTGGCCCTTCTTCTCAGGATCTAGGAGCTTTCCCCATGTGAGATTCCTCAGCACAATGTCCTCAATTCTAAGCTGAAACCCCAAAGATGAAGTCGAGAGGGGGAGAGATATCAATAATTAGACACACAAGTGGAGAGAGAGAGGTGATAAATGCAGAGATAAAAAGCAAAGAAAGAGTGAAAGGAGGGGAAATAACAATAAGAGGGATTGGGAGAGAATAGGAGACAAGACAGAGAGGGGGGATATCCTTGGAAAAAAAGAGAAACACAGATAGAGAAAAGGCATTTGGAAAGAGGGATAGATCTAGGGAAAAAATGAGAGACAAGCGACAGTAAGGGCTAAAGGAATAGATCTTAAGGAAAGAGAGCATAGAGAGAGAATGGTAATGAAAAATTGATAGAGGACAGAAGGAAAGTGAAATGACAGAGAAAAACAGACTATACAAAGATTAAACAGAACAAGCAAGATATAGAGAGAGAAGAGGAGCACATATATAGAATAAAGCACGTGAGAAAAAAGAGTGGCAGAAAGAGAAGTGTACTAAGAAACAAAAAAGACAGAAATTGAGCACGGAAAGAGAGAGAGAGAGAAAAAAAAAGAAGAAGGAAGAAACGTAGAGAAAGAGAGGAGACCTTGTGCAACCATTTCTTTATACGGGCATGATGGGCAGGGTCCTCTTTGACTTTACTTTTGTTATTCTTGATATCAATTGCATTTTGCAATTAACTTTATCAAGCCCACCTCCATGGTATCTGTATCACTGATCTGTCTAGATCACCGTTTCCAGCAACGGCACCCGGCACCCCCCGGCACCGTTGGAAACGGGCGAACCCTAGTGTCCGCATGAGTTCGTCGAGAGTTCGAATTCCTCCGCCTAAACGATTTTCAATATTTAATGTTCCGCTTGCTAACTCTCCTTGTTAGAAGAAGGCTCTTTGGCGTTAGATCTTCAGAGAGTCTCGCTTCGTATCAATGATCGGACATGAGGTGATTTGTTTCTGTACTTGGAGTCCAAAAGTTCGCAGTCTCTTTCTTCTACTATTTAAGGAAAATCGTCTGTCCTCCTCGATTCACGAAAGCGGCGACAACACCACGCCGGTTTGACGGAGTCGAATTTCCCCTCTTGTTTGCAGCGGAGGAGAAATCCTTGACTAGATGAATCGCAAGAAGGAGCTCTGCAGGAATTTTCAGCGAGGGAGGTGATTCTCTATTTCTCCAATTGGATGAGACCCCGTTTTGGCTTCTCCTCATTTATTTCCCATCTCCTTCTTCTACCCCATTCTTCCTCAGAAACCCTAAGCAGCCGAGTGTTGTCCTCTCTCCATTAATCTGCGCCTTGTGACAAATCTTTAAATTTTCTGTGTCTCCGCTTGAGAATTAGAGATGCCCCCCTTGCGCGATAAATCCTTTCTCCGAGGAATAACAGCAATCACCTTTTTCTTGCCCTTTCCTCCGAAACTGGGTTTGCCAATACGGGTTTTGTCCTCTGAGCTTTTTTCAACCGCAGCTGCCAATACGGGGATCGGTGCAAATTCCTTCACCCGACATCGCAGGAGCAACCAAGACCCGGAGGACCTTCCGGGTTGTTCGGGGTTCAAAGCACCAATGTCCATGATGGACAAAAGCCCAACCCTTTTGGGTTCGGACTCCACACGTCCTCCCATCCTCCCGATCATAACCAGGTCTTTTTTTAAGTCGATTTAATCCCGAGAGATATCGAATTACCCTGTCCTGTTTTTAGGTACTTACTCTGAGATCGAATTTCTTTCTTCTTTCGGGGCGCAGCCATTCGTGAACAGATGGACGCGTTCCTCCGCGGCTACTGCCAGCCCAAAGTCGTCCTCCAAACAGGGGACTGGTCAACTGCAAGTGGCTCATCAGTGAGTTGACTTTTTGGTAGATCCAGATTTCAAATGACAGAACGAATGAATGACAATGCGAGGCTAATTTGCTAATGGCTTTCTTAGATGCTCGGATGTTGAGTCGTGCTGGCGCCTGATAATTGAGGATCTGGATCATGAGAGGCCTCTCTGGAAGCTGACGAGCTACGGCCACGACAGGGGGTGAGCTTAAGGAGCTGGCTTATTAATTTATCTGCTTTCTTAAGATTTACTGCTTTCAACGAACTTCCATAAGAAACGCTCCTATTCTTATTTCCAGGAAGCCTTGTGATATCTTTGGTGATGTCAGCTACGAAGAACTACGGGCCACAGCGTACGAAGATGCAAGAAAAGGACTCAGCTTGCAGTCAATTGTCAGTATGACGGGATGAGCAATTTGAACCGACATTCTACTTGATATTCTGATCTTCACTTTTTTCTTCTGATGCTAACTTTGACCTATATCTTTTATGCAGGTAGAGAGAGAGAGGAATCTGGTTACCTCCAAGTTGATGGAGTTTGATAAATTGCGCAAGAAGCCAGAGTCGGCAGCCACTACTCCTGCAGTTGTTAGCCAGAACCACGTAACGTCTTCTGCTTTCAGCTTCGGTCAACGTGGGACGTCAACTGAGACAAGTCCGATGAATAGGCGAGCTCTATACAAATCATTTAGTTCTTTTTCTAGTTTTTTTTCGTCCAGCAGTGGGCATTCAATCTATACGTATCTCAAGGCATTCAATGTTCAGGCTTGTGTCTCAAGGCAGTAACATTTTCGGTCAGACTAGTTCCTTTATGGTTCAAAATCAATCTTCTGGCATGTTTGGAGTCAAGTCCGAGGCATCAGGTTTTGGTTTCTTATGCTGGGAAAGTTTAATATTCTTCTTCTTCTTCTTAGCTGCTTTGTCTTGGCCTGCTTAGGTATGACCTTCGGACCAGTACAACAGAATTCAAGCAACTCCAGTTTCCAGTTGGACAGTTTCAAAGATGCTCAGACTGTTTCTGGAGCGATTGTGGGTCAACAGTTGACATCTGGGCTCCCACTGTAAGTTCTGCAAGTTGTATCAGCATGTTGCGAGAATCTTTTCATGCCTTGGCTGAATCTTTTATGGTAATTTTCGATTACAGGGAGAGCAAACAAGAAATAAATGCCGGAGATTATGCAATTTGGTTGAAAAAGGAATGGGAGATAGGAGAGGTGAGCATTCATTTACTCCTCGATTTTGATATGTACATTATAAGTGCAGTAATTTTTCTGCCGCTCTGTATTAAGATACTGTTATTTTTCTAGCAAGCGCTGGAGCCTAGATCGATATTTGGATAATGATAGATGAACTGATGTATCAGTGGGAGAACACCATTTTTGGCTTAGAAACATTTGGGAACTAAGATATCGTGATTGGGTTGTAGGGTTCTCTGAAGTTTAGTACATGACAGTTCTCTACTGATCCTTCGGTGTTCCAGTATATTGGTATGACGCACCTTAAGTTGATGTCACCGTCTTTGTTGACACTCCCCATAAGTTGTCAGCCATCTCCGTGCTTGTTAGGTTTAAGTTTTTTTGAAGGGGGGGGGGTACTGGTAATTCTCTCGCTGCTTTTGCAACTCAGTGTATCACCGCCCATCACCAATGGCAGCATGCTGGTCTCCAGTATTTCTGTCCTCGTCAAAAGCACTGTCACACTCTGCCACTGTCTGTGCCATGCCCACTCTTCAACCATCTACTTTCCTTTCCTTTTCTCTGCTACTTATCTTGAGCCTTTGCAAGTCTCAGACTAATTGCTTTATAGCAACCGTGATCGATCTGTGATTCAAACTTGATCTCTGACGATTGTAATTTCAGTACTTAACTGACTGCTGTTGGTCAACAATCATGGCAATAGATCAATCCTGATTGCCATGATCAGAAATAAATATAGTCAAATCTGACAATTATCCCCAGCTGGGCCTGTTTAATCGATTGGATTCTCTGCTCGGTCCATCCTTCATCCAGCCCATTTTGACGACTTGGGTGGGGTCATTAATGAACGCAATTTAGGGTAGTTTTTATGATGGTTGGGTGCAATTTAAGTCCTAGCAGAAATATTTATGAACTACGTCGCTTAAGGTGAATGGCTGAATCCACAGTGAACTTTGGTTGTCAGAAAAGAGTAGTTTTGAATAAGGTGCAAAATTTCAGAGCATGTCGATTTATCTGAGGTGTTCCCTGCTTTCAGATCCCGGAGGAAGAGCCCCCTGCTCGGTTCTGTTTATAAGGCCTGAGTGAGACATCTGTCCTCGCCTGTTGCAAACTGCCGGGTATTTCTTACATTTATTGGTAACTTCAGCGAATACATCCCGTCCTCCCATTTTCATGAAATCCAATTGACTCTGGCAATTTCACTTGCGCAGAATGCGTACAATACAGGTCAAAACGAGGGCCGACGGGCCCCTGGGGCTTCAGCGATCGTCAATTCATCGTCCTACTCATGATGCGATCGATCTCCGAGGCAGTCACTCGATTGGGAAGGAGTAGAGTCGAAAGGTTGAACCACGGCGGCCTGGAATTTTGAAAGCATGTTTTTTTTTGTATGCAACATGGCTCGAGAATGGAATGGTCCACAATCGTTTTGGGACAAGATTTCATTGCCGTATATTATAAAGCCGTATAATACACGCTGGATGGATGGATGGATGAATCAACGAATGAGTCGGCCTCCTCCGAGGAGGGTACACTTTTCAGCGGGCAAAGAGCAAACAGACGGGTGATTCTCTCGACCTGTCCATCCCCGATTGATTCTTCTCTCCCGCTGCTCTGCTGCCGCGGCCAATTCACGCGGTTATTGCGGGGGGATGTTCATGCAAGGGGATTGGAATTCCCTCCCGCGACCTCCGCGCTTCTCATTCGCATCATCTCCATCACCGCCGCCCTCCTCCGGGAGTCCGACTGTTGCTGCGCTCTCCTCAGATGCTCCCGCAGATCCCTGACACAAAATGTCAAAATCTCCCCGGCCTTGTCTATAAGTCTCTTCTATCTCATTACCTGCAGCGGGGAACGTGGCAGCTGGCTTCCTTGCAGGCCCTGGCGTGGAGATGGAGAAGGTACCACATCTTCTTGCACAGGACGCAGCCCCCCGAGGCGCGAATTTTGCAAGTGTTTCCGTGGCGAAAAAGTCCCTTAACTTTGCGGCAGTTGGGGTACTGGCACTGCAGCGACCGGCACTGCGACGAGTGCACCAACAGATCCAGCATCTTCCGAAGCTGCGAGACTCTCTCATTTTTAGATTCGGCAAAACACAAAAAAAAGAATAGGCGATGGATGGAATGTGTGGATTGGATTGGATTGAATTACCTGCAATACCCTCTTCTGGCGCGCCTCCTTGTTCTGCGCATTTCGCTCCGCCATGGAGGGGTGGTTGGTGAGTCGGTGGGGATGGGAGGCGCCTCCATCTCTCTTGTAGCAGTCGTTGCAGACGTCGAAGTCGGGGCAGACCTCGCAGCGCCAGCCCTGACCGGTTTCGATGTCGCGATGGCATGCGTTGCACGTGATCACGAAGGCCGGCGCCGTGGGATTGTGCAGGTGGTACAGAACCATCATCGATGAGTGCTTGGCGCGCCGCAGCGTATCGTACTGGTAGTGATTGCCCTGGCAAAGGCTCAGGAATGCCTGTCTTGTATCGAAGAACTCGCTCTCCAATATATCGTCCTTGTCTTTGATGTCCACCGGCACGCCCACGATTTCGATCTGCCCATGCAGATTACCAATGGTGATCGAGTCCTTTCCAATATATGGCAAGCTACTAATTTTCTATTGAAATAAAAATGGGTAACACTCACCGGATGGAGCATATGTTTTTCCCGGGCATGGACAGGATGCTTTTCTCTTTCCTCGAGCTTCTTTTCGGCATCGTGGCACCTGAAAACGAGGTTTCGGGTTTAATCACTGCGGAAAACGCTTTACAGAAAAATCAGAGGAGCACTTCAAATCAGAAAAATCGACATGCTTCTCGAGCCAGACAAGAGATGGCACTTACTTGTCACAAAGCTGGAAATTCCTGCACTGCTTACAGACCCACCGCGCTCCAGACGACATCAACAGACAACAGTGAGTGCAGGCGTGCTGCAGGTGAACCATGATGAAATCTTCCTTCATGGGAAGTATGGTCTCTCCCAGCTGAGGACGGGCAAGGAGGAGTTATTTTGGAATACGACACTATTTAGCAAGCGCTGGAAAATTAAAGTCCTCCGTCATTTTAGAGGTCACCTTTTGCATTAGCATGGCATCCTTGGAAGCGTTCCCCGATAGATCGGTGTGGCCGGCGGCCTTGAGAGCTCGCTTGGAGATGGTCTTCTTAGTCTTGCCCTTCTTCTGAAGTTTGCGGCCGTCTTCTTCCTGCTGCAGTTGACTGATCAAGTCTTCGGCGGCTCCGGGCCAGTAATCCCCGTCGAAGTAGGGCAGCCGAGAGGCCGTCACCTTCGCCTTGCTCTCGTTCATTTGTATGAAGAAGTGATCGTACAGATTGGTCAGCTCCACTACAATGCTTTCCTTTGAAGCCTTCCGCAGCATCGACAAGTACCTGAATAAAAAATATGCACATAAAAAGGGTCCTTTTATTTTCTTCCTGTTTCATTCGGATATAACATCAGAGAGAGAGAGAGAGAGAGAGAGAGAGAGCGACCGACCATTCCCGGAGTTTGTCGGATTTGGGGGTTTTCTGAATTTCCGGGTGGCAGTAGAGTATGTAGTCTTCGCCTTTCAGGGGAGGGCAGGCCCAGATGTAGCAGCTGGTGAACCCGCGCAGCTTGCAGTACTCGAGATAGCCGATCTGGATGAAAAAGATCACCAAAGAGTGATCAATTCTAGGTGTTTATATTTTTGGGTACGTAGTACCAAGAATTTTCGCAGGCTGTGGATTTTTCCTTTTCCGTTACCAGAATTTCGTGGTAAACGAAGGTGCGCAGAGCTTCCCCGGTGACGGTCTTGATCTCGGGGCGGAAGTACTTGACGGAGTCCAGGTAGGACAGATAAACGCGTCTCTGGTTTGGGAACTGGGATTCCGTGCCGAATTCTTGAACGTACATCCCGAAAAGGCACACTTCCACGCCTTCGATCTTTTGGAACAGCAGCACCACCTGCATAATTCGATACGCAAAACAAATAATGTAATTTTAGTTTAATTTCGATTAATCTTGTACGACGATCAGTCGGAACAACGCGTCTTTAGTCTACCTTGGACTTGTAGGGAAACTCCTTCGGGTAGTTCTCCTCCTGAAACATCTCCAGGAACCGTTGCTTCACCTCGAGCTTCTTGTCCACAGAAGATACCACTCTGATGACGAGGGATTCTGCCCCTGGAATCTGCACGCGAACAATCCAAAGGTAAGATCAGACATCCAAATCCAAGACGGACTAAGAAAAAAATAAACACGAGAATTACCTCGTCGACGGACTTGCCCAGATGGCGGGCCCTATCCGACTTCTCCTGCTTTAGCCGTCTAAACAGCCGCTGCTCAATGTGGTCGCTGAGCGCTGTTCTGGGCAGGTCCTTTGGCGCCGAGAACGGCGCTCTGCGCCAATGGTGTGCGCTCACCCTTGTCGATCTCTTTGATGTAGCAATTAGGGCACGTGTACTCGGCCTGCCCCCCGTCGTTTCTCTTCCCGTTGAACAGCGCACAGATCTGGTGCTGCCACGCCTCGCATTTATCGCACTGAACCCACTGCATGCACGCACAAGATGGACGATCTAAGGAGTTGAAGAAATTCAACGACGCAATGATGGAATTAATAAATGAATGATCTAGGAATTCAGAACCGACCCATTCTTCGGTTTCCTCGTCGTTCTTCTTCTTGTCGAACCTGGCCTTGGGATAGCAGGTGCCTTCGATCTCGACGGAGTCCCCCCGGGAATCGTTGTAGCAAGGAATGCAGAGGTAGTGCCTTGTCTCGCCTGAGCCGACCGTGTAATAATGCGCGTTCCGCTTGATGCGGCCGCCGCACAGCGAGCAGTATATCGGCGGGGGCTCGAATGTCAGCTTCTCCACGGCGCACAGCTGGCACGAGTTTTCGTTCATCGCGCGCTCCATCGCCTGGTTCTTCTCCGCCTTTGCTTTGCTCTGTGCCATTTTTTTTACAACATAAATAAAGTCATCACAAGAGAAAGATCGACTAGCAGCCTATGACTGCACGGTATAGATTGTTCTTACCTGCCCAATCCACTGCCTGAGACTAAGAATATGCTCCCGAATTTGCTCGGGGGTGAACAATTCGGTCAGAGACACCCCCTTCACCTTCGGCTTCCCCGATTTACTGACGGTCGGAACAGATTCGCCTGCGATTGCTCCGGCCTCTTCCTTTTTCGGCTCTGACGCAAGCTGCTGGGCATCTCCGTCAATTTCCATCGCCTCAGTTTTCAGAGAACTGCGACGATCGTCTGGACGCGCACAAGCGTAAACATCCTCAAAGTTCTCCATCATACTGTTGTTGTTCTTGTTGTTGTTGTTCCTGTTGTTACTATTGTTCTTCGTCTTCACGGTATTTTCCAGCACCGATGATTCCGTTTTCACCTCGAGAACCTCCAATTTAGCCGATGATAACTTTTCGGCCCTGATCTCGCCGGAAGCATCCGACGTTTCGTGCTGGGATGAAGGCTGTCGTTGTAGTTTCCGGCGTTTTGGTTGAACCCCCGCTGGATCACTGACAGATTCCAAGCCTTGATCTGGACCAACGAATTTTGGCGACGCAGCATCTTCATCATCCGGACGAACTTCGGAAGGAGGAATGGATGCCTTGAGCTGCTGCGATGTCACGTAGGCATGAACAGGAACGCAAACGGGGCAAGCCTTGTCTTGGCACTTTTTGTAGTGCCTGAGGAGGATTTTTGATTGATGGCACCGGGGATATCGACACTGATCCACCTCGCAGCTCTTCATATGACACAGCATCTGACGGACAGTCGAGCAGTTGACTTCTTGGCATTTTCCGTTAGGGGAAGCGCACCAGCGAGAGTGGTGCAAAAACAGCAGCCACCTCTGTTGATTGCGATACTGTCTGTCCCGGAGAGAGTTCCCGCTCACCAGAACAACCGTCGTTGACCGTTGAATCGTCATACCAGCTGCCGCAGCAGGAGGAACGAGAGATCCTTCGGCGGAGAAATTGGGTCGCTGGGCTTCGTCTTGAATAGCGATCCTCTGGTGAAAATCGTCTCGGAAGTGAGTATCGAATGAAGGTTCCTGCAGCAGCGACTGCGGAGGCCACTGGTTCTGCATCTGAGCCGCTTCGGCTGGAACATAATTGAACTCGCTCTGCTGTTGAGCAGCTTGACTGTGCGGCGGATGAAACGATTGCTGCATTTGCCGAAAATCCTGCGAAGAAGAAATTTGACCGGAGCTAGGGTTTCCCTTATTGCTTTCAGACGAGATACTGGTCCGGTAGGTGTCGCGCAACTCCGAAAGTTGAAACTGCTCTGATGTCTGAAGGAGCAAAGATTCAGAGAAAGTGTCCATATCATGCGCGACGCCAAGTTGCCCGACGGAATTGTTCTTGAGCATATGTCTCTGAAGTTGCTGGCTCTGGTTCTGCTGTGGCTGCTGATTTCCAAAACTCCCGTACATTTGAACAGGTTGTTGCTGCCGAAATTGCTGCTGCTGTTGTTGCGGCTGCTGCTGAAAGGATTGCATCTGCTGCCTTGGCTGTGAGTGCTCTTGCGAAGGATGAACAGGCAGCAAACTCGTCTTATGCATCGTGTCTTGCGTAGTCTGGAAACCTTGCGGATTAGCCAGTAAAGGATTCATTTTCGGCTTGGGCTGATAGTTCATGGAGGTTATGCCTTGACTGCCTAAAGCGGATGCCGTCGATCCATACCTTGCTCCAGACCCTGATAGATCAGCCGCCGAATTGCTCAGCTGGGACGATGAAGCTGCAGGAAGAAGAACAAGTACGAATAAAGTGAATGCGTAAATGCATAAATGGAGGAGAGGAGGATTTTACTTGTAATGATGCCTTGATGTTGTGGGGCCCGTGGTGAACTGCCATAGGTGGCGGAAGTAACGGACGCTTCTGATGATGTTGCAGGGATGTTCATCAGCTGCACATTGTTGCCGATGAAGCCTGCTGTGCCGCCACCACCACCAGAAACACCATTCGAGAGACCACCATAGCCGGATGGTCTAGCCTGTAGTTGTACGCTGGACCTCAAGCCAGGACTCATCTGCATTCCGAGGCTGTGGAGCACGCGGGGGCTTTGATTTCCAAAATACTGCTTCTGTTGCTGCTGCTGCTGCTGTTGTTGTTGTTGTTGTTGTTGTTGTTGCTGCTGCTGCTGTTGCTGTAGTTGCTGCTGCCTCCGAAGTTGCTGCTGCTGCTGTATTAGTTGTTGTTGCTGCTGCCTCTGCTGCTGGAGTATTTGTTGTTGCTGCTGCTGGGGGATGATTTTGGGCTCCATGTTGGATAAATTGGTCATGTTCATCGAGTTCATCGGCGAGGATTTGGGAATGTTCAATCCAGGAGTAGGTATCATATGACTCGAATGCGGAGCCATCATCATACTAGTTCCACTGGATCCAATGGACATGTGTGAGGACGTGATGAAATTGCCGGTCCCTCCATTGGCAGATGGAGCCGTATCCAGGGAGTTTGCATTGCTGTTTTCCGACATGCCCGGAGTTGGGATCATCGTGCTGACATGAGAGGAGGACGAGATATTGCGGGTCATAGCCTGGTTGTGGCTGGAATATCCTCGGATGACGGAGTGCAGGCGACTCTCTAGTGTCTCCATGTTCAGGTAATCCTCCTGTTTATTTCCGAAATCAAAAGCTTTCAAGTCATAAACTATAACTATTCTCCAAAGTCGGGGAAACTATGCCGACAGAGGACAAGCAAAAGTTATAAATTGAAAGATTCACCGTCGAAGGAGCAGTCTTAAACAGTCGATCTTCCAATTGACGCACAATGTTGGGCAAATTGTGCATGTTTTCAGAGCCGGATTGCCTCTGATGGAATATTTGTGCACTGCAATAAGAGAAAATGTTTAATTTCAATCAGCAGGAGCTTTGGTAAAAAAACTAGGACAACGTTTATTTACAAGAACGTTCATCTATGCCATGGCGATGCATACACATGACGTAGAGACGGAAGATAGAAATTTCTCCCGGAGATCAAGAGCAGGCAAAAAGCGAAAAAATGAGTAAAAGAGACATACATTTTGTCGCGAACTAGCTTGCGCTGAACAGAAATATCGGTGTTCATCCCGGCGACCGCCCCAAATCCTTGCATTTGCGCGGGTAGAGTGTTCACGTTCATCCCTTTCCCCTATCTGGGACTCTATTCAGAGATCCAGACGAGTTTCACGTGTTGGAATCGCACCGTCCAGCTTTGTACCACTCGCTCCATCCCAGAGGTGGGGATATACGCCATATCACGAGACGGTCGAATTATTTTCCTGAATAGAGATAATGACTCCGGCGCAGTTGACCTCAGCGCAAATCACCTGTAGGGATCGGTGAATTGATTACCTTCCTTTTTGCGCGTCGGTTCCATCGTTTCACGACTGCGAGGAAACAGATAATTTTTAGATAATTCGGCGACGCAATTGTTCAAAAGACCAAGGAAAAATTCGAAAACTGTGGAACCCTAAGAACAATCTACGAAGGGAAAGATCGAGAGATTCCTCGGTGAATTCTAGGGCTAGGGCGACCGAGGACGGAGATTCTTGTCCCGTAAAAGAAAAGAACGAGCGAGCGAAAATGAGTGGAAGGAAAGAAGAGAAAGCAGTCGGAGTGAAGAATAACCGCTTGGCCGCACCCGGAGTGCCAATTTCACCCTCTTTCCCCGAAATCGAGATGTCGAGGTCGATGGGGAGGTCCAATCGGTCGACGGTGACGTCAAATTGATCCCGCTGCTGATGCTGCTGCGGCCACTCGCTCCAACCAGCGAGTCCGGCGATCGCGCGGAAACGGGCGAAGAGCGAAACTCGTTGCTTTCTTCGGGTGTGGTCGATTCGGATTAGGGTCGATCCTAGGAGGCCTGGATCGCGCGCGCGTTTCCGGTTTCCTGGGTAAGGGCGCCGCGGTTAATCCCCCTCTTGTGGCACCCGGCGCATGGGAAAGCCGAGCCCCTTTCTGCGACTGTAATGAGAATTCGGTCGAGCCCCGGCCGGGTTAACGTGAGAGGGTGAAACAAAAATCAGGAGAAAAGAAAAATTCAACAGATTTCTCTCTATCAGAATAGAAATTGCGAGAAAATTAAATAAAAATTCTGGAACAATGATTAAATGCATTACGATAGAAAATGGGAATGCTTTTATTAATTACCTCATCGTACGAATGTAAGAACTCACGTGCCGAATAAATGATACCAAGTAATCCATCTGAAAAACAGTTCCACTCACGACTAATGCTTACTTCTATCCACAAGTCAATAAATAAATTTGGGTTAAATGTATCAGTTATTCTTTTTACTTCTTCGTTTTCAAGAGTCACTGTGATTATGCATTACGATTGGTCAATAATGATCAATATATATGCGATAATAGCATTTTTTTTATTTTTGTGTTCTTCCTATTATTGCACTCATTTGCACATTTTTGTATGAAATTGGCATTTTTTACAATCACATTTTCCAAGGTCGAACGACCTTCTACTAATCATATTTTCTTGAGTTTTCAGTATTTCAGGGCTTCACCACATAAATTGCCGATACCAATGAAATAGAAATGAGGATTAAGTTGATAGTTTGAAAGCCAAAATACCATTTTTAGATTGGTTAAACTCTTTCATCCTTGGTATCTATGTCGTGGGGATAAACAGCAAACAAGAGAAGCGAAAAATGGATCATTTGTAGAAAAATTTCATCTAAAACAGACTTATAGATTGAAATATATGAATATCTAAAGTTTAGGAGAAGTTTCTGGTTTTTCCAAAACATTCTAGTATTTATTTAAAATTTTGTGGGCATTTTCAAAACTTATGTAGAATGTTGACGTGGGCAGATGTCTACTAGCTAACTAGTAGTGGCAAAAGACAATCGAACTAGCATGTGCTCATATGTCACATGAGGTAGGATGGATATTATGTACTATGCAAGCTAATCACACTTTCATGTCTCATTTATATTTATTTTTATAAAATTTATTCTGTATAGGATGTTTCCAATGAAGTAAATAATGACGAGATCATAATATATCAATCACTAGTTTTTGAACATATGTTATAATCATTTGTATTCAATAGATATTCTAGAAGGATATCAAATTATTTAGAGAGAGTTGCACTACCTAATATAACTCATATGATGAATATGGATGATCATCTGGCTATCAGTGTGGAGACACCATGGATAGATAGTAGTTGTTATTTTGATGAAGAGTTCACTAGCTTCATTCTTATAAATCCTTCAATGATATTATACCTAACTATCAATTAATTTGATTCATGTCACGGTTGTGTATGTATTCCTTAAACTCAAGACACCAAAGATATCTTGTGGATAGATGATCATGTTTTGAATATAGCTTACAAACTTAAGTGATCGATTAAGGTTTGAAAGTTGATTATACCCTAAGTCATTCATAAGGCTCGTGTGAATAAAAGATTATATGTACACAGTAATTGATAAAGTCAAGGGTCCATATGAGAGTTCTTATTCCATCCATATCATTTAGAACACATGGTGTAGCTTGACACTTGAACACAATGAATTGATAACTTGACGTGTTGCTTGGGTAAAATTGATACTTAATTAATTTATCTATATTTTGATATATATTATTAATGTGGTTGACCAATAAGATGGTATTCGATTTATGGAGTTATTAACTCGCAAGATATATGGACCTAGAGGATGACATGCATAAGATCAATATATGTTAGTAGATATAAATATATTTTTGAGGGTTTTGTAAAAATTTTACGTACCTAATGTTTATAATAAGGGGAGAACAACCACACTTGGGGTGCCATTTATGAACCTTATTAGAAACTCGACCATTTCTTCTCTTTTTCTCTTGGTGAAGAGTGTTCAAGAGGAAAACCAATCTTCAAATGATTGTGTGGAACCACTAGAGCTTGCACACTTGAAAAACTTCAAGAACTACTTCAATGAACCATGTAAGTATACCTCTATACTAAATGATATGGTCAAGAGTAATTGGTATCTCATCATTTTCAATATTCAATTCAATATTGTCCATTGTATTCAAAGTTTTGATCAAAATTTTAAAGACTTATCAAGCCTCATATCCCAATATAGAATCAAAGCCAAGTTTTATGCTTGATAAGCTTTCCAACAAGCCTAAGAACATTCAAAGCAAATGAAAAATGAAGGAGTTATGTGTATTTTGTGATCAAGCTCTAATTTAAATTTAGAAATAGGGGTAGAGAAGGCTCAATACAGATCAAGGATCACCATCAATGTGGAGACACCACCAATGTCTTCAAAAATTATCACTGCCACTACCAACGCCATCAAAAACCACCACTACCACCTGATCGTCACCAAAAACCACTATTACTACCAAACTATTGTTGAATACCACTACCTTTGGGGCGGGGAGCAAAAAATGGTCAAACATGAGATGCAAGAAAAGTTCTAAAATCCACATTACAAAAAATAAATATAAAATTCTAGTGTTAATATTCTCCCTCAACCTAGAGAAAATTTGTCTATCATGTCCATCTTGCCACAAGTCATGACATAAGTTTTACTCGAGGAGCCTTCAATAAATTTTATCTCTATGGGTTATATGTTAGACCCTACTAGATCTTATCTTGAAAAAATTAAATTCATCTCATAATGCCTAGACACTCATGAAAGGCTCAACTTTAAGCTTGGTGATATCGCTGAAGCATTTGAAGATCTGCCGCAGGCAGTTGATAGATATTAACCTTTTATATGAGAGCTTGAATGCGATAGAAGTGAGCCATAAGTGTGAGTTCATCCTACTCATAAGTGAAGAGAGAATTGAAGAGCTCTACAATGTGACTAATGTTTTGTCCAATTGGTATATATCGTCTCCATATTTTTCTAGAGAAGCCAAGCGAACTTGATATGAAATAATAGTTTGATAATACTCTCCTTGATATTATAAAGCATCCATGTGATAATTTGTAGAGTCAAATTTGTCCCTAGGAGTCATAAGAAGCATCATTGGTGGTAGGAGGATTGTCCGTCAAGTGAAAAAGAAGGTCGTGTGACTAGAGGAGAAGCTCAAAACTTAGAGGCACATGACATGTAGTTGTTTCCATGAAAAGTGTATGTGGGGCAAGTAAACGGTGCCATGATCGTGTGTCACGTTAGGTGAATTTTTGGAGGAGGAAGCACACATATAAATAAAGACAAGTAGTGGAAAGAAAATAAGCCGACACATGACAAAAGGCAAGCGATAGTAGTGGAAAGCAAAGGTGATGCTTGGGTAGTTCATATGCACAAGTAGCAATGATCAATTATAATAGATGCAAAGAAAGTGCATGATAACATGCAACTTATTTTGAGTTTTAATTACATGACTATTAATAATCTCAAAATGAATTATTTTAAGAAATAATTATGCATAATTAAATATGAAAATTTAGAATAAATTATTCCCATTTTAAATTTGAGATTATAATTGAGTTTTAAATGTAAAATAATAAGATGTATACACATTTATTTTTTTCTCTTCAAAAGAAGATGAATATTTTTTTAGTTAAAATTATTTCTCGTTAATGTAAATTAAAAAACGATGATAGATTATTAAATTTGTGATCCAACAAAAAAAGTTTAAAAAAGAGTTATATTTTGACAGTTATAAATTTTTCAAATCTTGAGGGATTTTTCTCAAATTTTTATAAATTTTTTTGGATTTATATTAAAATTATTTTAATTAAAAACATAATAAGGGGGGTTTTATAGGCACACTGATGTGGGTGATGACGCGACATGTGTGCTTACGTGTCATCACGTGGCGGCATTTGCGCGTGCCACATGGCACACATGTGTGGCGTGCACCTTTAGTGCTAACCGTAATTTTAAGGGCATGAGCTAACCCTTAGAACATTGTATCTATTTGTACATGATAAATCTTGTCATTTTTGTAATGTGGGACTATTTTTCTCTTTACTTATGAAGGTGACATGGTATGCTCCATTGCGTCCAATCGATGCAATGGAGAGAGAGCTAATCTTAGCCCTTCACTTTCACTTAAGTGAAGGGGGTACGTAGCAAACTTTTATTTGGCAGCGAATCATTTTATATAAACCGTGTGATCTCAACCGTTCATTCAGAGAGTTATAACGGTTGAGATTAATTGCACTCGATAGACTTCACGAGATAAGTGGCAATATCTCAAGCGTCTGACAAAGATCAAACGATGCACGTTACACGATGCTTCTTCGTCATGCGCGACGTATCCTCACCATTTTCAATCGAATAGATGTGACTTAACAATGCCAATTCGCATCCTAGCATTTCATTTAGGCTGTTAATCAAAGTTCAATCAATAGATCAAACGGTCACACCCAATTTTTGCCTATTTATACTCTCTCTCGTCAACGATGTAAACTATTCTTGGATTTTCAATTGATCTAAACTTTTGGACAACATAATTCAAGGATCTCTTGTTTTCTCCCTCTTCCAGACTCATCTCCATGAATAAGGAGTGCTTGAAATCAAGATTTCGTTAAGGAGGAACAATTTGTCACTTGAACTCTAAATTTTTGTTTTTTGAAATGTGGAATAAAAATCCTTGATCTATCAATTAATTGGATGATTTTGGGTTAGATTACATGTTTTCTTCCTAATCTTTTGTCCTATAAAGTTAGATTTTGATTTTTAATGCCTAGATTAGTTTAATGTTACAAAATTTAGCCTTTTATTTTCTCTTTGCGATTTTTGCTACTTGATTTCTTCGCAGATACCAGTCCAAATTGAGTGAATTTTTATTCTATATATTTTTCTTGGAGCCTTCTTTCTAAAAATACAAATTTCCTTAATTTCTCACCCCCAATTGACTGTCCAATTTGATCAAATTTTGAATACATCTCAATTTTTTTTAATTCTCTATGGACTAGATCCTTACTCACCATTATCCTAATTAAATCCCAATTAAATCATTAAATCAATGAGTTTAGAAATTTCTTTGACGCATGAACATGCGTTTCTAATGATTGCATGATATCGTTCCATTAGTGCATGTGTAGGCAAAGCGAGTGGTGGTGGTGCTTGGGGGGAAGTGAGAGAGTAGCATTGGAGCTCATGGAGATGCCCTATAAGGGCCTCTAGAGGCAGCTAGCACGTGCAGTCACTTGGAGATGGAAATGGCACACGAAGACCTTGAGGGAGAGGCCCTTGAGGAGGTAGGGAGGTGGCACCCTCACTTGTGCACTAAGAGGAGGCGTGGACAGTAGGGAGGCACACATAAACAAAGAGGAGTCACACAAAGACAAGGCGTGCACACCTATGGGAGGAGTCTCGTAGGGTAGGGAGGCATTGAAGAAATTTCTCAAGTAGCAGACAAATTAAGAGGAGGGCTTTGCAATAGGGAGGAGACATGCTTGCATGTGCATAGGGAGGAGAAGGAGGCATGCTCGATACACGGCAAGTGAGCATGCACAAGGATAGAGTTAGCAAACAAAGAGGATGTGCACATGCCTGCATGCCTGCATAAGGCATAGTGTAGGGCAGGGAGGCATGCAAGAAATTTCTTAGGAGGGAATGCGACAGGGATGAGGACGTGATGAGGAGGAAGGCGCAATTGGAGGGTGGCACAATGAGAATGAAGGAGCCCTCCAAGTGCTTGCCTCCTCGTATCATCAACACAATGAGGAGGAAGGCGCCCGTATCATCAACAATGTATCAGAGCAATCGGAGGGCGTCACAATGACGAGGAAGGTTAATGGCTATGATACGATGTTGATGCAAAGAGCAAGGAAACCAAGTGCTTACCAGGGAAAGGAGGCATACATGAGTTCATATAAGGAGAGAGTGTGAGAGATAGATAATAGACCCTAATAGGCTAGAAGCTTGACAATGCCTTCAAAAAAAGACAATAGGAACTTTCCATCAAGCTTAAGGTATTGCAAATCATGCTAGACTTGATGAAGAACTAGCATAGAGATATTTGAGGGAGAAAGTATGTGTGTTACATGTAAAAGCCATTATTAATGCCTTAATAAAAAATGAAATAATTAAACCTTTGTACGCCTTGTCAATGTGATATAACCCTTTTATAAGCTGCATAAACCTATAGATCAAACAATTAGCATTGGAGAGAGGATAATCTGGCATGATCAAATTAATGAAGCTTAGAGTTTTAAGCAAGGTGTACCCCATAGAAAAATGTTCTCAACATATTTCTAGCCAAATAGGTTAAAAATTTTTATAAATGTGTATAGTACATTTTGGATCAAACGTGTGTGAATTCATGCAACTTGGACACTACTTTGGCTCTCCTATGACAAAGAAAAATGAGAAGAACAAGTGAAGGCCAATTGCAGAAAATCATGGTTGTCTTATTGTCACCCTCCACCCATGAGACCATGTCAACCCCTCTTTAATGGATTTGCATAATTTCATCAATGGAACTAAATGGATTCCACCATGTCATCAATGGGATTAAAAAGTCCTACATGAAGAACATACGAAAGAAATTATGGCAATCTCACCTACTAAAGTGTTACTATAATGACACTAAATCATCTATGCACCATATGCATTGCACCATGTATGTGTCATCCTGGCCACACAGCACTGTGTAGACACCACAATGACCCGTGTGAGTCCAAGCTCGTTAGAGCACTCCCATGTGGAAGTCTTGTCATGTCATTACCCCTTTTTTTCAAAATAACCCTAAAAAGTCATAAAAAGTAAATTTAAAAAGAGGAAAATTCAAGATAACCCTCCTTAAACTTCTTAAATCATAACCAATAATCTATGCATCATTAAATAAGAATTTTTTCTTGTCAATTATAGGTTGAGTTTTCTTTAATGTCACCCCCTTGGTTGGAAGGAGGAACTTGAGTAGAAATCATAGCCCCATCATCTCCAAAGCTATATGACCCATCCATCTATACTTGATATTTGTAATGGATCTAGAAATACCATTTTAATTTTTTGGACCAAGTTATCAAGTTATATCCAAGATACATGCAATATATACTTTTAGGATTCATAAAAACCAAAATCTTTTGTGCAACTTGTATCATAGTTGGCCTCAATGTTGCAGAGACTATCTTATATTGGCGTCCATTCCTTTGAGCTTTCTTTAGATTAGCATGTCCTCATAGTGTGTTGGTCCATTGAACCTATATAGGTTTGTGCATGAAATAATCAACTCACTAGTGCAAGCAATATCCACACATGTCCTAGTCAAATAATGAAATTTGTGATAAAACTTGGCAACCGATTAGGGTCATAAAAAAAGGAGAATTAGAAATACCAAAATTTCTCCCTATTCTCTTAAAGAAAGCTTAATTTATATTTTATCAAGATATCACAAGATAATTTGATGTGAGGACATAAAATTTTTTAGATAGCTTTTCACATAAGACATACGATCAAAATTTCTCCAAATTAATAAATTTGATAAACATATATGAATGTGTGTGCATGTACACACACACACACAAATATATATATATATATATGAAAATGTGACCATTATTAGTGTGCATGGTGAATATGAAAGGATCCACCAAGAAACACTTGAAACCAAAAGAAAACAAAATGCAATAAATTCATCAAAAAAGCCCTTGGGATTTTCTAGTGACCATGTGGTGGCTAATTAAGGTTCCAAAATTTGGGGGAATTCCCTTCATGTTACATAGCTTTGGAAGTTTCTCCATAAACATCTGATAACATGCAATTTTCATGCATTAATATTATCCAATTTATAGTTTTTCTTTAAAATATAATCATAAATGCATGTTATCATGATTTAAAATGATTAAAATGATAATTTTTATATTTAAGAAAATATTCTTGATTTTTCATAAATTAATAACATTTTATGAGCATTTAATGACATGATTGATCAAGAATATAATTTTTCTAAAAACAAATGAGATTTCTATTTATTTTCTGGATTTTCTAAGATTTTTTCTAGTTGTTTTTAGAAATTTAAATCATTAAAAAATGATTTTTTAATGAAAAATTAATTAGAGAAAATAGAGAAAAAGAGAAGAGAGGACCTCTCTCTCTCATCTCTCTCTTCTTCTCCTTCTTCCTCCTCTCTTTCTCTTCTCCTCGTTCTTTCTTTCTCTCGTGGAATCTCTCCCTCCTTCCTTCTCTCCTGCACGTGTACGTGTGCGCGCGCCTCCTTTCTCTCACGCAATGGAAACAATTCCGTCGCGCGCGACTTTTCCCCTCTCTTTCTTCTCTTCCCTGTCTCCTTCTTCTTCTTCCTTCTTCCCCCTCTCCTTCTTCCGCTTTTTTTCTCTCTCCTCGCATCTTCTCGCGACGGAAACAAATTTCCGTCGCGAGGAGAAGCGTGAGGAGAGCCTCTCCTCTCTTCCTCGCGCGCGAGAGGGAGAAATCACTTCTCCCTCTCTCTCTCTCCTCTCATCTTCTCGCGACGGATATTGTTTCCGTCACGAGGAGAGGCGGGCTCTCCTCTCTTCCTCGCGTGAGAGGGAGAAATCACTTCTCCCTCTCTCTCTCTTTCTCTCTCTCCCGCTCTCTCCCTCTTCATCTCTTCCTCTCCCCGTTTTCTCTCTCGTTCTTTCCTTCCGTCTTCCTCTTTCTCGCGCGACGGAAACCGTATCCGTCCCGCGTGCCTCTTCCTCTCTCCCTTACGCGTGCGCGCGCATGAAGGGGAGGAGGAAATCTCGCCTTCCTCTCCGCGCGACGGATAGAATTTCCGTCAGCGATGAGAGTGGCATCCTCCCTCTTTCTTTTTCTTCTCATCTCTCCTTTCTCGCGACGAAAAATGATTCTGTCGAGAGGAGAGGCGAATCTCTCTCCCTTTCTCTCTCTTTCTCTCTATTTCCTTCTCTCTTTCCCGTGACCTCTCTCTGTCTCTCTATCCTGATCGCCTCCCTCTCTCTCGCGACAGAAAATTTCCGCTGCAAAGAGAGAGAAGCGCCTCCGCCAATCTCTATCCACTCCTCTTTCTTGCGCGACGGAAATCGTTTCCGTCGCGTCTGTCTCTTCATCTTCTTCCTCCACTCTCTTCCTTCCCTTCTCTCTTCTCCTCCCCATCACCGTACTCTTCCGCATGCACTTCTTACGCGCGACTTTTCCCGTCCCATAAAATTTTCAAGTAGATTATTCTTATTTTATATTTGAGATTATAATTACGTTTTAATTACAAATAATAAGAAAAAAAATATTTTTTACATACACTCATAGTTTTCTAATATTATTTTCTAAAAAAATGAGTATATTTTTTAGTTAAAAATCTCTTCTCTTGCTATTCCTTAAATTTAAATTTATAGAATGATAGATTATTCAATTTCTTACCCAAAAAAAATTAAAAATAAGTTATATTTTGAAAGTTATGAATTTTCTAATTTTAAAGGAGTTTTAAAGAATTTTTTTGAATATATTTGTAATTTGTTTCATTTAAAATATTTAAAAGGTGGTTTTATATGCACATGCTCATGTGGCAGCTGATGTGACGCGCGCGCTTGTGTGTCACCTTGTGTCAACGTGTTCTTGCACCATGTAGCAAACACTTGTGCACATCATTAGCATGTGTGGTTAGTGGTTAAGCTCCCTATTTAGGGCATGAGCTAATTATTTATAAGTACTATCCTTATATACTTGTTGTGTCCCCTTAAATTTTCCATATGTGGGACTATTTTTGCCTTTATTTCTTCACTGCATGTGTAGCATGCGATTGAGCGACGATTCGTTTTATTAATTGGATCAATCCTGGCCATACATCTGAGAAATTATAACGGCTAGGATTTGAAGCATTTCTATGAAGATCTGAAATGTTAAAATTACAATTGGACGGACTAGATTAGGTGAAACTCTCTCCTCATGCAAACACATAGCACAATTCGGACGCTCCAATGAGGATCCAATGGTCGCAACTCAAACATAATGATTCATCTTTTCGGGATTCCATTGTGACCATTGATCTCATCAAGGAGAAGATCCTATAACCATGCCCAATTTCAAAATGTTATAAATTCTATCTCTTCGATGGTATCAAGCATTCTTAAATTTTTTTATTGATAAGACCTTTTGGATAGTAGAATCCTGAAATCTCTTGTTTTCTTCCTCTTCTATACTCATTTCCGCTTGTAGGGAGTGCTTGAAATCAAGATTTCATCAAGGAAGAAGGAAGACTTTTCCATTTGAACTCAGAATTTTTAGTTTTTGAAATGCGAAATGAAATGCCTATAGCTAGTGATAAATTGCATCATTTTAAGCCTGATTTCAAGTTAGATTACTTGTTTTCTTCCTAATCTTTCGTCTTATACCATTAGATTTTAATTTAAATTAGTATATTAGTAAAAATTTATGAAATTTTATTATTTTCTCTCTCTTCATAAACAATTTCGATCTCCTTGTTTCGCTCCTTGATTTCTTTGAAAATATTGATCTAAATTGACTGATTTTTGATTCCGTGGATTTTTCTTGGAGTCTTCTTTCTAAAAATATTAATTTCCTTAATTTCTCACCCAATTCGTTGTCCAATTTGATAGACTTTTGAACACATCTCAAAAGTTTCCCTACTTCTATGTAGATTTGATCCTTCATCACTATTCTCTTAATTAATTCACAATTAAATCATAAAATTGGTGAGTTTGGAAATTATTTTGATACGAGGAAGTATGTTTTCAATGATCACACGAAATTGTTCCATTGGGCATCTCCCCAAATTCTTATATTAGTTCATATGAATAATATCTTCTAGTTAAGGCTTAATCATAAAAATATCTTAATCTCTTGATTAATTGTAGAGTAAATAGTTTATATAGACCACATCTAAATTAGTATACCTATTCTCTTTAGAAATTTGATGACTATTTTATTTGGTTTTTATTTTTATTTTATTCTAAATATTGTTATCATTAATTTATTTATTAGACATGTAATGGTGGTGTTGACCGAGCAATAGGGCATTGACCAAGGCTAATTTGGGCATAAAAAAAGAAAAAAAAGAAAAGGGGTTGCTGCTCATCCTCTTGGTGGCAATCTCTATCTCTCTCTTTGTGATCATCATCAAAACTTGACGACAAGCTCTCAAATTGATCAAGACTCAAGTTCAAGCTCTCCTTGATTAGATCTCGAAACTAAACTGGAGTTAAATATCTATTTCTCTCAAAAACTTGTTTATCTGATATCTAGAAATTCATTTAACTTATTTTAAAATCATTTATATATTTTTTTGATTTTGAGAAATTCAATTTTCCTCTAAAATCACATTTCATATGTGGTTTATATGAATATGATGAATTGAGTGACAATGAAGATGATGATAGCAATGAGAGTGGCCTCGATTTTTCTTATTAGGTTTTCTCGATTTTATATCTGGTTTTTATTGATCTGGATTGACTGAACATTATTTTATATGTGGAATAAATAGATGTCAGCGATCTGATGTTCCGCAGCTAATATGCTTGATTAATATTTAACTGAGTATTGTACTGCCCTCCATGAGGTCTAGAATCATATATTCAGTATGCTATTCAAATCGACCATTATTCAAAGGAAACGGTTCACCAAACCTGCTGGCTTGTGGTCTGGCCTGGAATCTGCCGCTTCAATGGGCTGCAAGAGAGGGCTGGGACTTGGAAGGAAGGAGGACGGACGGTGACCTGTGCATGCAAACGCAGCAGCCAGCAGTCCAGTAAAATTAACTGAGGGACGAGAGCGGCGCATGAGCTTTGATGGTCCATCCCAAATCCTCCGAGCGACGACGAATGCGATGCTTCATGACACATCTTCTGACTCCATGAAAGCAAAGAACTCCATGATATTAAATAACAAAGTATGAATACACTCTGTATCAGCAGTAGCGGTCGGGTCGAATATTATAATGATAGACAGCGGTTATGCTCGACCGGCTCTTAGACGGGCACCCGGCGCAATTAAGGTGAATTACGGAGCGGGGCCCTCTACCGCGCTGCTGCTCTCGTGGAGTATCTTCCTCTTCCATGGTCCTCGGCGAGGAGATGGGACTGCGGAGTAGAGGAAACGGAGGGGAGTAGATTGATTGATGGATCCATTGGTAGGGCCAGGACCGCGGCCTTCGCCTTCGAGCCAGTCGCGTCCCTTTCAAGTTAGTCACGCAGACGCAGCCGCACCTCCTCCCGTGACGCGGACGTGCCCCCACCAACCGGCGACTCCGCGATTCCTTCCAAGCTTCCCTCATTCCTTCTGTCCCATCCCTCCTTCGACGAGATGTATATCACTAATCCCCACCGAATCTCATCGATCTGACATTAATCCCCGAGCTTAAAGAGATGCCATATCTTCCGAGGGTAGAACGGGACTGTTCTTCCACGGCATACCGAATACTAATATTGAAGCTGGACGCTGATTGGCTACTGGAAGCAAAAAAATCCAGCTTTTTTCCCCTGCGCTGAAAGGCGAAAGCGATCCGTCCAGTTGTGGGCAGGCAAGTCTCGATCGATTTTATTTCTTTTAAAACGCCCCGGGAGCTCCGGGCCAGACTTCTTCTTCCTCTTCCTCCCCTCCCCTGGCCGCTTGCAGCAGGAGGGAGAGCGAGCTGCACCCAAGTTCTCATGAAGCCAGGCGTAGTTGTAGGATAAATCAGGACCTGAGGGGAGGGGGAGGGGGGAAGATGCAGACGACGATGGCGGGCAATTCTCAGATTAGGAGGTTATTCTCCGGCAGGCTCAAGACTTCGGCTAGCAAGAGCGAATCGTTCTCCTCTCCCGGCTCGAGGTTCCCGAGGAGCTTCGACATGGACAGGGCCGTCGGGCTGGGGATCGTCGCCGCCATGAAAGACGGAGACCAGCTCTCCCCCGTCGCAAAATCGGACCCCGTCCCGATCGTCTTCTCGCAGAGCTTTCGGCAAAAGGAGAAGAGTGAACATGAGAAAGAAGAGATGGAGCTCTCGGAAGGCTACAGTTTCGTCATCTCCCACGTCGGGCCGGCCTCACCGCAGACGGTCTACGTGGAGGACGGATGGGAGGTGTTCGGTACGCCGCCGTCGGCGCCTGTGAGGCCGTGGGTTCTCTCACCGGCGGAGGACTTTCTCAGTCTGTGCTTCCGCTGCGGGAAGAATCTGAACGGGATCGATATCTTCATGTATAGGTAGTAGATGAGCGTTAAATTATGGGTCCGAGAAAAAAATTGGGCTGATCGGGGTGAGTTGCAGGGGGGAGAAGGGCTTCTGCAGCGCGGAGTGCAGGTTACAGCAGATGGTGAGCGAGGAGCAGAGGGAGAAGAAGCCGTTCGACTGCTCCATGTCTCCATGCTCCGCCTCGGCTCCCATCTTCTTCGCTGCCGGCGTCGCGGCGGCTTAGGATGCAGCCAGTCAAACGGCACACACGTCGTTCATTTTGTTTTTCCTCTCTCCCCGCGAGTGAATAAGAGGTGCGAAATGTTCTCTGACGAGTCGCTATCGAGAGAGCATATTGCAGAAAAATCATGTAATGTAAAACAAAACGAAGGTTTAATGCAATGCAGTGAATGTAGTGGACGGAAACGGCCTGCCAGCTTCCTCCGCGCTAGTCATCATTGGTTCTTGTCGCAATCTCTTTTTTATTTTTATTTTTTTATTTTATTCCCCGACGGGCACTGATTTTTCTTCGTTAGTTTATTTTTTGTCCTCTCTTCGGTCGTCACCTTTGACTGTGGGCCTCAGTTCGGGGCAGCTGCACCCTATGGGACCCATGTTGCACAACGTGGGCCCGGATGGACCCGATCCAGAGCTAATGCTTGTTTATTTTATTTAATACTAAATTGCTGCATCATTTGTTTATCTTCAAGAGATGGAGTAAATTATATTCATTTCGAAAATTTATAATCCAAGATAGACCCCTTCTATCTCTTGATATTAACCCAAGATGAAATCCAAATAAGCTCAATTATTTTGTTTTCCGATCTACCATTACAAATAAATTTAGTTATGTGTTTTTGAGAATATTTTTATGGGTATTTTCTTCGTTTTCAAGTTAAGTTCTCATTAATTTTGTTAATTTCTATAATCAATGAATACATTTCTCCTATGTTTCTACTTTATCTCTCGCTTAAACTCTCATCCTCAATACATCCCTCCATATTTCTCTCACTTCCCTAAAATCCATATGTATCTTCAATTATATCACTTTCTTTTCCTTATACTAATTTTAATTCGGTTTAACTTATTTTATTTTCTACTCTTCAAAATTTATTGGATGCACAATCAAATAGAAGATAAGAAGGCTTTGTCGTTCTTCCCTTTCAACTGCTAGCATCCATAAATCAATGAGCCGCATGAATTGCACATACATGTTCAACTTTGGCAAAAAATTGATAGGGATTTATTTAGATTTTATAAATGATAAATTAATATCAATGCATAGGGTTCAAACGATGATAATCACATCTGACGAGACGAGACCACGAGGTCGTCGATTTCACACGGTCTCGTGTCAAAAATTAATCCGAACTTACCAATTTTAAGAAATTCACTCGAATTGAGGGGTATAATGGTAAATAAGGGTCGAATCCACAGGAAATTTAGGTATTTTCGAGATATCTTTTGGAATTTGGTCAAATTGGACGATGAATTGAGGTGAGAAATTAGGGAAAATGGTCTTTTTAGAAAGATAACTTCAAAACAAATCCACGGAATCAAGAATCATCGAATTTGGACTTGACTTCGCGGAGAAATTGAAATTTAAAGTGGAGAGAAATTTTCGGACGTTGAAATCATGATTTTGAGCTAAATTTGATGAAATTAAAATCTAAAACCTAATCTAAACAAAAATTAAACATAATAGGAAGATAATCTAGGAAAAACCGCTTCCACTAAACCCATTTAGCGATCAAATCGTCACGATTAAACCGATTAATCGCGAAAAACGCCACGAACGTCACGACGAGCTTAAAGCTGCGATTTCTCCTTCGATTCTCTACCAAATCTTGATTTCAACCCCTCCATGGATGCGGAAATGAAAGAGGAAGAGGATGGAATCAAGAGAAACGAGTGGAATGGTGTCTAGACAGTTCAATTTGATTGAAATCCAACTCGAATACATACATCGATGAAGAACAAGGCTATTTTAAGGAAATTTGGGCATAACCGTCCGATCGTTTCGATCGACGGTTACGATGAAACGGTCCATCGTGGACCGTTTCGATTAAGTCGTGGCCGTCGGATCGTGATGGACGGCCATGATTTGATCCGTAGATAAACGTTATAAAACGCCGTGGATGTCACCCCTTGGATCGCGATCAGACGGCTGAGATGCTTCCCGGGGGATTAAATCTCGTCCGTTATAACGCCTTAATTAAGGCACGTGTTTGATCTGCGATGTGTGGACCACGCGTCCACGCGATCGACGCGTGTGATGCCGCCACGTCGCCTCTATTCTGGCCGTTATAACTCCTCTAATTAAGCACGTGCGTTGATCTCTGATCCGTGGACCGCGCTCACGCGATCGACGCGAGAGATCCTGCGCACCGCCCAATCCAACGCTCTGCACGCGTCCACGTCACCTGAAAGGTAAATACAACGTGTGGATTAGTCCCACACGGTAATAATTATAGAAAACCATCGGGTTTATAATACCCGACAGTTTAAAGGGTTAATAACCCTTCCCATATAGGGAAGGCTGAAGACCCATTATATATATACAATAATAATAAAAATACTATAGATATAAAACGTGCCACGTAGGCGCTGCGCGGGTCTGCGTGGCTCTACCACGTGGCCTTGCGTGCCACGTCGCACCCGCGTGGGACCCGCGCTCTTTTTGCATTTTATTTATTTATTTTAAACATTTTTTAAATAGAAAATAAAATCATAAAAATCAGGAAAAATTCAGAAAAATCCCTAAAATTGTAAAAATCATATCTTTTAAAATAGAACTCCAAATTAATCCAAATTTCTTTCATTTGATCTGAAATTTAATTATCTATCATTCTAAAAATTCAAATTATTTAAATAACAAGAGATTTAATTCTTATTTCAAAAATACATCCATTTCTTTAAGATTTTAACTTTAGAAAATTAAATGAATGTTTATAAAAATAATTTCTCTTATTATTTAACTTTAAAAACCACTTATAATCTCAAGTAAAGATAGGTTATAAAATCATTTATCCTTAATTTATCACAATTAACCCTAATTTAGTGTATTTTGAGATTATAACATAAATTTGCATGAAATGATAGAAATGCACTCAAAGTATGATAACATGCATATAAATGGAATGTTTTATGCCTTATTTTGCAATAATAATCATGTTTTATCATGTTAAGATTGCATGTTATCAACATCCCAATTTCTTAGAAAACACCTTGAAAATTGAAGAATTTCACGGTTTCAATGACTTTAAAATCCTTTGAATGTAACAAACAAAAACATTGTGTGGTTGATGTGCAGGGAGGGAAAAATCATATTCAAAAGAAATATTACAGCAACAATGAATACTAGGGTTCAAAGTAAAAAAAGGGCCCTCTTTTCTTTAGATAGGGAGAGTTTAGAGTGACATTTAGTGGGCCCCATTGGACATATACATTCCTACTCTCACTCAAGATAATGTGTAGATGTTAAATATGATTAATTTTATAGAGGACATCATAGGATATCCCAAAAAAAGCTCCTGCAGTTGTTTGAAGTTCATCAAAGTATACAACACGTGGTATCATGATGAGTCCTTTGAAGCCTTTTTCGTGGATGCAACAATCCATCTTTATGTGCTTTTTACATTTCTGAGAGCAAGATTGCTTACGAGGTAGATAGTTGCCTTGTTTTCACATCATATAGATATAAGAGGGACTTGCAAAAAAATCTGTGACTGTTGAATTAATGATTTTTGGCATTAAAAACTCATGACAATATTAAAAAAACCTCCAGGAGCAGAGATGAGCATGAACATATACACAAAAAATTAGGTTTTAACAATGATGATCAATGATACTCTATAAATTTCAAAAAGTCAGAGAAATAAATGAGGTCATGATATTAAAATGAAGAAATATTTATTTTTTAAAAAAAGATATAAATCATCAAATGAATCAAATCTCACACAAAATGGATAAGAAATGGAGGAGATACCATATCAAGAAGGTCTAGAAATCAAATTCAAGGAGATATAAATGACGACTCATGATCTAATTATCAAGATCGATGCTAATGTAAGACCTATCTAAGGACTTCTTTGAATATGGCCCAAATGGGTTAGCCCATTAGGGTCATAGTCCCAGATGGGACATACTCCTTCCTTTGTCATCTTCTCTTGTATAGCAAGAGGCTTATCAAAAGCTTCACCCATTCACATGATGTCAAAGCCAAAATTTTCTCCCCTTAATATCAAGTAATCTTTTATCTACACCACCCCCACTCAACATCTTCTTGGCCATTGTAGTCGTGGAGACCTAAAGACACTTCAACCCCCTCCCATCCTTTTTGGGCTTAATGCAATTGCTACCCTTGCCAAGAGGATATTCATTTGCATATAACTGACCCCCCTAGCCAGGATAACTATTATTTCTAGTCAAAAGGTTATTTCCCCTGCCAAGAATGCAGCCATCCTAAGAGAAGAGGCCTCCCAAGGGCCCCTCACCCTAGAGAGGCCATGCCCTAGGGCTGTTGCCCCTAAAGGTTAGAGAGGGTCGCCTCCCCAAGCAAAGGGCTTTTGCCTGATAACATGCTAATTAGACATGATAATACATGATTATTAATGCATATTAAGGCATAAAAGATTTCATTCCTATGCATGTTATCATATTTATGAGTATTTATCTATCATTCTATGAAAAAGTCATTCTAATATCAAAATACTTTAATTTATGGTTAATTATGATGAATTAAAGATAAATGATTTCATAACCCATCTTTACTTGAGATTATAATTAGTTTTTAACGTTAAATAATAAGAGAAATCATTTGATAAACATTCATTTAATTTTCTATGTTTTAAAATATTAAAGAAATGAATATATTTTTGAAATAGAAATTAAATCTCCTGTTATTTATTAAATTTGACCTTTTAAAATGATAGATAATTAAATTTATAATCAAATGAAAGAAATTTGGATTAACTTGGAGTTATATTTTGAAAGTTATGAATTTTCTAATTTTTAGGGATTTTTCTGAATTTTTAATGAATTTTTAAGGATTTTCCAGAAATTAAAAATCAATTTTTCTAATTAAAATCAAATTTTAAGGTATTTTTAAGTGCACAGGTGACGTGACGTGATCTGGATCGTCTGATCGCATCGTGATTAAGGGTCATGATCGCGAGGTGACGTGGCAGCATACCGAGCGTCCGATCTCGCAAAGAATCGTGACCATTGATGATCACTTAAGGCGGGGGGGGGGGGTGGGGTACGTGGCGCATCCTGATTCATCGACAAATCATTTTCTAAACAATTTAATCTCAGCTGTTGATCAAAAGAGTTATAATGGCTGAGATCGAACCAACGGAGCGCATCTGAATCGTCTGATCGCGATCCAACGGCGAGCATTTGATATATTTTTATAACGTACGCGATGTGACATCATCTCGGCGGTCCATCTGCGATCCAACGTCCACGACTTAATCGCCACGATTCACATCCGATGAGTATCATCAGAGCCGCTGATCGAAGATGGATCGATGACCGGACAGTTACGCCCAAATTAGCCTATAAATTGAGATGTTCTTCGATGATGTAAGACATACGAGATCAATTCGAGTAAAGTGAACTGTTTAGACACCAAATCTCTTGAATATCTTGTTCCCAATTTCTTCTAGACTCATTTCCCTAGTGAAAATATGGTGTAGGATAATTTGGAAAGATGACTATAAGAATAACGATAATGAGTATGATTACGAAAAGAAGAAATATGGGTGAGAGGTTAATTCAGTTTATGTGATGAAGATGATGAATGACGTGGAGAGGATTTAGTAATGATATTACTAAGATTGGGAATTATCTTAATATTATTTTGGATAATAGATATGTGATTGAGAATAGATAGTAAGAATTTGTCAATGTTGGACTTATGGACATAAGAAGCGAACTATTAACCACAATAACGGGAGAGAGGATAATTACCTTGAAGTGGACGTGAAGATGATGCTTTTGGACTTACCAATTGATCAGGGTTGTCCTTGATATGCTTCTGTACTTTAAGATGGATGAAAGGGATAGCAAGGGAGGGAGAAAAGATAGGGAGATAGAACTCGGAATGAGGTTTATGGAAGAGAGAATGGAACACGATGAACACAATAACGTTTTCACTAAAGGAAACAACTTCATTTATCAAAAACAATGACGAAACGAATGCATGCGGTCATTGAATACACACAATGTCATGTCAAAACAAAGTCCAAACTTACCAATATAAATATTAATTCACGAATTGAGGGGTATAATGGTAAATAAGGGTCAAATCTATGGAGAATTAGGGAAATTTGAGAGATATCTTTGAAATTTGATCAAATCAGACGACGAATTGAGTTTAGAAATTAGGCAATTTATAATATTAAGAATAAAAAATCGAGTGATTTGGATTAGAATTCGCAGAGTAATCGATGTTTGAAGTTGAGATAAAAATTCGATCGCGAAATTGATTTAAAACCGAAGTTCAACTGATATTGAACTTAATCTACGATTCAAAATAGAAATCTAATGCTAAATGTCGAAAGAATAAGATGAAAACACACAATCTAACCTAAAGTCACACTCGAAATCATCCAATTAATCGTCGGATTCATGGCTTTTCATTCCGCGATTTCGAAGACGAAGATGACATTCAAGATGTGATTTCTCCTTACTCCCTCGATCAATTTCTGATTTCAAACACTCCTCGTACGCGGAAACGTGTCAAGAAATTAAAGAAATCAAAAGACTCTCAGATTGTGGTGTCTAGACAGTTTGATTTCACTCGAAAATCTAAGGGTGATCTTCCGTTGCGAAGAACACTCTTATTTATAGAGAGAATTGGGCGTAACCGTCAGATTCAACGGTCTATCGCGATCAACGGTCCAGATCACGCGTCGATTGATGAATCGAGGCGATTAAGTTGCGTCCGTCCGATCGCTGATGGAGCGTCCGAATGCGTCCACGTCACGCGAAGAAGAAATGCGTCATTTCAATTTGTCCATTGGATTTTCATCAGGCGGTCACGATCAATCGGAAGGTCCACCAATCACGATTAATCGTGACCGTTATTACTCCTCAAATGGATCGTTGAGATTAATCCTCATTTAATTGAATTGACGCCTCTTAAGATGCTGTCACGTACCCCTTGAGTAAGTGACATCCAACGCACGTGATTAAATAACGTGATTGGATGTCTCACTCGTTGCTACGTCACCTGAAATAAAAATCAAAGGAACATAGTCCCACACGGAATAAAATATAGGATTTAATCGCATTTATAAGATACACAGATTTGTAAGGTTAGCTTAAATCCGATTACTGACGAGGCGAGACCGCGAGGTCGTCGATTTCAAGCGGTATCGCGTCAAAAATTATTCCAAACTTACCAATTTTAGGAAATTCACTCGAATTGAGGGGTATAATGGTAAATATGGGTCGAATCCACAGGGAATTAAGGATTTTCTTGACGTGTTCTTCAAATTTGATCAAATCGGACGAGAAATTGATGGAAGAAATTGGGGAAAATGGTATTTTAAGAAAGTAGACTTCAAATCGATTCCACGGAATCAAAAAAATCGTCAAAAATCAGACTTGATTTCGAAGAAATCATGAATTGAAGTGGAGAGAAATTTCGAGAGCGGCGAAATCGCGATTTTAGAGGAAATTTAACAAAATTGAAATTGAAATCCTATTCTAAACAGAAATTAAACTTGATTGGAGGTAAATCATGCAAAACCGCTTCCACTAAACTCGTTTTGCGATCAAATTGCCGTGATTAAGCCGATTAATCGCGGAGAAAATCAAGAACGCCTCGACGAACTTCAAGCTGCGATTTCTCACTCAATACTCCACCAAATCTCGACTTCTGCCCCTCCTTGGACGCGGAAATTGAAGAGGAAGAGGAAGAACTCGAGAGAAACGAGTAAGGAAGGTGTCTAGACAGTCAATTAGATTGATTCTTACTCGGATGCATACATCGACGAAGAACACGTCTATTTATAGGGGCGAAAAATCGTAACCGTCCGATCGATGTAATTGAGGCTTCATCAACGGTCACGATGCATTTGTAACGGCGAACCGTTACGATTGAAGATGGGTCGTACGATCTTGAATGGACGCTCCCGATTGGATCTTGCGATATGCGTTATAAAACGCGTGAAAGCTCGTCCGTTAGATCGCGATCTAACGCTTTGGATGCGTTTGATCGCGTGCGATCTGGACCGTTATAACGCGTCTTTTAAGACACGTGCTTTGATGATCTCCGGTGGTCCACTCGACCACGCGATCGAAGCGTTGTGATGCTGCCACGTTTCACTTCATCCGACCGTTATAACTTGTTTATAACGCACGTGGTTTTGATTTGAATCCGTGGACCACGCGTCCACTTGATCGTCGCGCTCCGATCACGATCCGACGCCCCTCCGCGCGCCACGTCCTGCATGTTAGATAGAGTAGTGTGGAGATTAGTCCCACACGGAGAAATAGAAAGGAAAATGTCGGGTATATAGTACCCGACATTTAAGAGGGTTAATACCCTCCCCATCTAGGCGAGGCTGAAGAACCCTTTTAATATATATATAGTAATAATAAAATAATAAAATATATACGCGCCACGTAGGCGCTGCGCGGGTCCGCGTGGCGCTGCCACGTGGCCTTGCGTGCCACGTCGCATCCACGCGGGTCCCGCGCCCCATTTTTTAATTTTTTTATTATTTTTTAATGTTTTAAATAAAAAATAAAATCATAGAAAATCCGGAAAAAAATACGAGAAAAAAATCCTAAAAAAATTGTAAAAAAATCATATCTTTTTAAAAATACAACTCCAAATTAATCCAAATTTCTTTCATTTGATCTGAAATTTAATTATCTATCATTATAAAAATTCAAAATATTTAAATAACAAGAGATTTAATTTATATTTCAAAAATACATTCATTTCTTTAAGATTTTAACTTTAGAAAATTAAATGAATGTTCATAAATATGATTTGTCTCATTATTTAACTTTAAAAACCATTCATAATCTCAAGTAAAGATGGGTTATAAAATCATTTATCATTAATTTATCATAATTAACCCTAATTTAGTGCATTTTGAGATTATGACATAAATATGCATAGAATGATAGAAATGCACTCAAAGTATGATAACATGCACATAAATGTAATATTTTATGCCTTAAATTGTATTAATAATCATGTTTTATCATGTTAAGATTGCATGTTATCAATTACGGATGCTCCTAACCCATTTATAATTCCACGCATACGTGTCACGCACACACACGCGTGTCACGCACACACGTCACGCACACACGCACACATGCGTGTCCACGTGTCACATAGACACACTCAGCGCGTCGCCACGTGGCTTCGCTCCACCACGTCAGCGCGCGGTAATTAAAACCCTTTTTATATTCCTTTTTAGTTATTTAAAAATAAAAAATACGGTTAATTAAATTCTGAAAAATTCTAGAAAATGCTTAAAAATTATAAAAATCATAACTTTTAAAATACAACTCTAAATTAATTCAAATTTGTTTTGTTGGATCAGAAATTGAATAATCTATCATCGTAAATACATATATTCATGTATCTTCTAAAATAACTTTAGAAAAATACATGAATATAAATAAAGATCTTTTTTCTTATACTTTAAATCATTAAAACGTAGTTATGATCTCAAATATAAGTAGGATTAAAATCATAATATTTAATTATGCACAATTATCCATAAAATGATGTATTTTTAGATCATAACATGAAATTATGTAAAATGATAAAAATATACTTAAAATATGATAACATGCATACAATTAGAACAATTAATGCTTTTATTTGCATTAATAATCATGTAAATTCATGTATAAATAGCATGTTATCAAAAAACATCGGTCTTTGTCTTAAAATTCTTCCTTTTATAGAATGAAGAGAATAGAGAGAGTAGAGTGAAGAGATGTCTCGAGGTAGTTATGACAGTTATAACACCTGTTCGGAATTTAGTTTTATGCCTCTTCAATGATGTATTCATCACACAAATGGGGATACGTGGGATGAAGTCAGAGGATACGTTGATTCCTCCTTGATCCCGTGTTGACTAATGGTGGTTGTAGTGGTCTTGGGAGCATTTGTTTGATCAGTTGTTAAATTTAGGAGGAGTTTTCTTAGACTTCAACAGCCGTGGATGACTAGTGTCCGTTGAGAGGTGGTTATGGAATATCCTCATGACCTCCTTTCTTGGTGGCAGCTTTCTTCAAGTTGATCGATCTTCATACAAGCTTTATTCCTGCTTTAATTCATGTAGAACCAATGACAGTATCTTTGTGGAGGTTTTCACGTGTAGTTAATGCTTCTATGGTGGCCGACGGATGAGATGTGGAATCTAACTGATCTCATGTTCTCCATCAACCGTGCTATCTATCATTTCTTCAGATATTAGATTAAGTCTTCATGATCCTTAGAAGCCGTGAAGCTTTTCTTGATGTAGCTGTCCTCATATTCAACTTGAGTGGATCGTGAGCTTGATATTCTTCATTTATAAGGCTTCTTTTATGCTGAATTGTCTTCATAAAGGCTTTGATCACTCTTGACTTTGATTTTATTCATGCATGGGCTTTGACTTGAAGTTATCACCAAAGATATTTACTTTCACAAGTTACCAAAAATAGATCTCCCCTATGCTTCTAACTATGGGTGGTTGATCAAAGAAGAAAGGGAATTGAAACAAGATGTTTCCTACTGATTTTGAGATCAGTTATTCGCACAAGGTACCTATGATATAGTGAGTAGAGTTTGGATGATAAGGAACCTATATCAAGGTGAAAGGTGGTTGACTTGTTCAAATCATGGAATTCTAAGCATTCTAGGGATGAGGATTTAATTTCATATGACCAAGTCAATCTTTAGATCAGTATATAAATGGAAAAGGAGGGAAACTAAGCCCCTTTGAATCTACACTCTCTTTCAAAGTCTTAGAGAGGTCTTCTTCATTCATTTCATGAATGGATAATTTCTCAAACTTGTGAATAAGGAGGAACATGCTATTTTTTTACTGTTGAGAATGAGTTCTCTTCCTTAGTTCATACCTAGGTTCACATGGAAACCTTGTGTTCTTGTGTTGAGATAATTCTCCATCAAGATTATAGTAGTGAATAAGGGTCAAATCAACGGAGAAATAAGGGAAATTTTGAGATATCTTTGAAATTCAATCAAATCAAACAATGAATTGAGGTGAGAAATTAGGGATTTTAGTATAATAAGAAAGATAACTCCAATAAAAATCCACATAATAAAAAATCACTGAATTTGGATTAGAATTTGTGGAGAAATTGAGAAAGAAATTTGATCGTGAAAATAGATGAAAACTGAAATTAAAACTAAAATTAAACTAATCTACGACTCAAAATGAAAATATACTGCTAAATGAAGATAGATTAGGATGAAAACACACAATCAAACCTAAAGTCGCGCTCAAAATGATCTAATTAATCGTCGGATTCAAGGCTTGTAATTTCACGATTTTGAAAATGAAGTTTGGTGTTTAAGATGTAATTTCTTCTGATTCTTTCCACCAAATCTTGATTTCAAACCTTCCCTGGATGGAGAAATGAATCTAGAGGAGAAATAAATCAAGAGATTCAAGGACTGAGTTGTCTAAACAGTTCAATTTTCTTGAAACATCCAAGAATGAGTTTTTCCATCGAAGAACATTCTAATTTATAGAGAATTTGGGTGTAACTGTCAGATCTCTTCTTCATCTTTGATCAAAGGCTTACATTAAAGGTCAATTTGTGACTTGTCATCTTTAAGTCGCGTCTGTTTGATATTCATTGAATGGTCGAGATCCTTCCACGTTGCATGTGAAGAAGATGCGTCGCTTGATGTTCAACGTTCGATCTTCATCTAGTGATCAAGATAAGTCCACATGTCCATCGAGCTACATTTCATCTCGACCGTTATAACTCTCCTAGATGAGGAGCTGAGATTAAATCATCTTTAAAATGAATCGTCGCCTAAGCTGATGCAGCAACGTATCCCCTTGAGTAAGTGAAATCCGGCGATCGCGATTAAATCGCGGGATCGTTTAATTTGCTCAAGATTAATTTGCTCGAGATGGCATAAATTTATGAAATTTATGAAAATTTATGAAAATTTATGAAAATTTATGAAATTTTGCGCTTGGGATAGTCCCACATGGCATAAATTTATGAAACTTGGTGTGTTTATAACATACGCAATGTTAATGGGTCAGCGTAAATCTTTTAAGGATGATTTGACCCATTAATTACTCTCGCGCACACACACGCACACATGCGCACACACACAGACATGTGCGAACACAAATGCACACATACTCCGCCATGTGGCGTGTACACACGTCGACACGTGGTGACGCTTTGCCACATCAGCTCACGATAAATAAAAACATTTTTTTATTCTTTTAAAATCGAAAATAGGTTGAAAGACAATTAATTTTTTTAAAAATCCTAAAAAAATTAGAAAAATTTATAACTTTCAAAATACAACTCCAAATTAATCCAAATTTGTTTTGTTGGATCAGAAATTGAATTATCTATCATTATAAAAATTGAAAATATTTAAATAATAAGAGAATAAATTTTAATTTTAAAAATACACTCATTCTTCTTAGAAAATAAATTTTAAAAAATACATGAGTATAAGTAAAAAATATTTTCTCTTATCATTAAATCATGAAAATATAATTATGATCTTAAATATAAATAGGATTAGCACTACATTGTTTAATTATGCATACTGATCCCTAAAATAATATATTTTTAGATCACAACCGAAAATTACAGAAATTGATAGATATGCACTCTAAAGATGATAACATGCATACAAATGAAATATTTAATGCCTTAAATTGTATTAATAATCATATGAATTCATGTATAAGTTTCATGTTATCAGAGGCCTAACTTTGACATTTTAGGCTTGGACATGTTGGTGATGAAAGTTTACAAAATTTGTATAGAGATACATACTCGAGTGCTTTTGATTATGAATCGTTTGCAACTTTTGAATCTGTAATAATGAGTAAGTTATACAAATTTCCATTCTTAGGGTATGAAGAATAGCCAAGGGCATCTTAGAGGTGATCCATTTTTATATATGTAGCTTGATGCATGTCCATGAAAGAGGAGGTAGCTTGTATTTCATCACTTTTACTAATGATCATTCTAGATTTGGATGGCTCTACCTTATGAGGTACAAGTATGAGGCATTTGAGAAATTCTAAGAATTTAAAACAGAAGTAGATAAGAAATACATAAGAGTATCAAGACCCTTCGATGAGACTGAGGGGATGAACACTTAAGTATAGAATTTATAAAATTTCTAAAGGATAATGGTATCCTAGCTCAGTTGACACCTTCCTATACATTTTAGATGAACGATATATCAGAGAGGAAAAATCATAGCTTGTTGGACATGGTACAATCTATGATGAATTTCACAAAACTACTAATATCCCTTTGAGGATATGAGCTTGAAATAACATCGCATGTCCTTAATGTCTTACCCAAAAAATCTATAACTTTCACACCACATGAGACATGTAGAGGGTATGGGGTTGTCCCACTCATTTTAAGAAATATGATATGAATAAGTTGGAATTGAGGATTGAGTTATTTAGATTTGTGGGATATACAAGAAAGACAATTGTATACTACTTTTATTGCCCTATAAAAAATATGTATTTATTGCAAAAGAGTCATCTTCATGGAAGATAAATATTTCTTAAGAAGATAAAGTGAGAGTAAAGTATTCTTGGATGAAGTTCAAGATCTAGACACAAATGTTACCTTATTAGATGAGAACTTAGTCCTTGAACATGTTCACATACACATAGGTACCACATAGGTTTGATAGAGTACCGAGACAACTATATTGATATGTGGAACATATTATCACATATGAATCATTTGATCTAAGATAAAGGGATGAATCATTCCAACTTTAAGGAATGGTGAGAAGCAATGGATTCAAGGATCTAGTTCATGCATCAAAACCAAGTACTGTTCTAGGTTGACCCTTATGAGGGTATTGTACCTATTGTGGATCTTCAAGAAGAAGATTTATGCTAATGGACAAGATTGAACCTTCAAGGCAAGGTTAGAGGAAAAAGGTTATCGTTAAAGACAAGGATTTGATTATCACAAAATGTTCTCACCATTTACTACGATTAAGTCAATTAAGATTCTTTCTAGAACTACACATCAAAAGTCTGAGATTTAGGAAATGAATGTAAAGACCACATTCCTCAACGGACATATTGAGACAAAGGTAATATGATACAATCATAGGGTTATATGCCTAAGGGTTTCTAGAGAAAGTGTGGTAGGTTACAAAGGTTAATTCATGGATCCAAGCAACCATCTAAGAGTTGGAACATGAGATTTGATGAGGTCATAACATATTATGGCTTCATTGAGAATGAAGATGAACCTCGTGTGTACAAAAATATTAGCGGGAGCATGATAACATGCTAAATTAATATGATAAAACATGATTATTAATGCATATTAAGGCATAAAGGATTTCATTTCCATGCATGTTATCATATTTATGAGTATTTTTCTATCATTCCATGAAAAAGTCATTATAATCTCAAAAATACTTTAAATTAGGGTTAAATATGATGATTTAAAGATAAATAATTTTATAGCCCATCTTTACTTGAGATTATATATGTTTTTAAAGTTAAAATAATGAGAGAAATCATTTTATAAACATTCATTTATATTTTCTTAAGTTAAAATCCTTAAAAAATAAATGTATTTTTTGAAATGGAAATTAAAACTCTGATTATTTATTAATTTTGACTCTTTAGAATGATAGATAATTAAATTTCGGATCAAATAAAAAAAATTTGGATTAATTTGGAGTTATATTTTGAAAGTTATGAATTTTCTAATTTTTAGGGATTTTTTTGGATTTTTCTGAATTTATTTTCGATTATAAATGATTACAAAAAAATAAAAAAAAAAGAGGAAAAAGGGGGTATATTTGCACGTAGGACCCACGTGGATGCGATGTGGCACGCAAGGCCACGTGTCAGAGCCACGCAAGCCCACGCGAGCGCCTACATGGTGCGGAGGTGACACGTTGCATGCGTATTTATATTTACTCATAATATTAGGGTTATAGTATATATAAGTATTCCGTAATTGGAATTTAAGGTAACCCTCTAAATCGACACTCGTTATATACCCGACTATTTCTCTTCATTTTTACCGTGTGGGACTAAGTTCCCCATAGAATTTTAAATCGCAGGACACGTGGCCGAAGGAGGAGCGCTGGATCAAGCGATCGACGATCGTCGTGCGTGGATCATGTGGACTCGCGGTCCACCGGATCCATCAAATGCACGTGGCATAAATAGGAGAGTTATAACGGTCGTGATTTAATCGCGCGGGGAGCATCCTGATCGTCAGATCGTGATCCAACGGCGATGATCTAAGGCGTTTTATAACGCACCTCAACGGACTTCATCTGAGCGCTTCATCACGGATCGGACGGCTGCGACATTTTCTGAAATGGTTCACGATGGACCGTTCCATCGTAACCGTTGATTAAAGCCATCGGACGGTCACTCCCAAAACTTGTATAAATAGAGATGTTCTTCCGATTTCTAAAGCATTTAAGAAAGAAATCATTCCAATTGATTTATTTAGACACCTCCGTTCTTGAATCTCTCGATCATAGCCTCTTCTACACTCAATTCTACACCTTTCGGAGGGCTTAAGATCGACATTTGGTTCACGAGACGAAGGAGAAATCGAAGCTTGAACTCCATGATTGCGTTCTTCGTATTTTCGATGATTGAGGTGATTAATCGTGTTAATTTGATCGCTATTTGGGGTTAGTGGAGTCGGTTTTTGCTAATCTATCGTCCATTCATGCTTAATTTTGATTTAGATTAGGAATTAAAGTTGAATTTCGTTTAATTTTTGTTAAATTTGTGATTTACGATTTCGTAAAATCCTCTCTACTTCGATCTTCAATTTCTCCACGAAATCAAAGTCAAATTTGATGATTTTTTATTTCGTATAAACGATTTGAAGTTCTCTTTCATAATTTACCATTTTCCCTAATTTATATCATCGATTCATCGTTCGATTTGATCAATTTCTAAAATATCTCTCGAAAATACCTTATTTCCCTATGGATTCGACCCTTATTTACCATTATATCCCTCAATTCGAATTATTTTCATCAAATTGGTAAGTTTGGATATATTTTTGACACGAGATCATGTGAAATCGACAACCTCGTGGTCTCCGCTCGTCAGAGCACAATCACTTTCGTGGTCCTTAAAGTTGATGACATATTACTCATTGGGAATGATTTAGGTATGTTATTTTTAGTAAGGCATGGCTATCAAAGAACTTCTCCATGAAATATTTGGGAGAAATTATGTAGATATTGAGAATATGTATATATAGAGATAGACTGATGAAATTTCTTGGATTATCCCAATCCATGTGCATGGACAAGATGGTCAAAAGGTTTGGCATGGAGAACTTTATGAAAGGTTTCATATTGTTGAGACATAGAGTTTAAATATCTAAGGAGCTTTCACTAAAACTCCAAAAGATAGAGCACTAATAAAAAAGATCGATTTTATGCCTCTAATTGGGTCTATCATGTGCACCATAATATGTACAAGACTATATGTGACATTTGCTTTGTGTTACAAGGAGATTATTAAGCTGACTCAAGTGAGAAATATTTGGGAATCTAAGAGATATATCTTTAAGTACTTGAGAAAGACTAAGGGTTTATTTATGATCTATGGACAAGAAGAGCCAAAGCTCTAGGATTACACTTACTCAAATTTCTAGTAAGATCTAGATGGTAGTAAATCTTCATGTAGATTATAGTTCATTTTGAACAAGGAGCAATGTCTTGGAAGATTTCCTTGCTAACCACCATGGTAGATTTGATGATAGAGGCTAAGTACATTATTGTAAGTGATATCACTATGGAAACAATTTGGTTAAAAAATTTCATTATTGACCTTGGCATTGTCCTTATAATCTCATATATCATTCCTTATGTGAAGAAAAAGCTAAGGTCTCAGAAGAAGTCAAAGCATAATTTGAGATACTTTCATTAGACTAGGAATATCCTCGCCACAAGAGATGTAGCGGTAGAAAGATCTCCATCAATCGATAATATTATAATTTATTGACATAGCCGTTAGCTCAAGATGATTGTGTTTGGATGGATGATCACATTTTGACTATGATTTAGAAATCTCGAGCCTTGGTATAAGGTTCTCAAAGGTGATTGTATAGTCAACATGGTGTCCTTCACCCTCAGTAGTAGAAAATTTTGACTTAAGGAATGAGATAGGGACAAAATCTTTAGCTAAGATAGTGGAAATATCAGAGAAGGTGTTCACAATTACTTCCATTATGTATCTTAGACCTAACTTGAGAACTAACTTGAGTGAAGAAATTAAGGTTTGACACTTGACCATACCCTAAGTTATTTATAAGTCTCATATAAAGGAATATACAACATGGTAATGGATAATGACAAGGTCCCATATAAGAGTTCTTATATACTCCATATTTCAGAGAGCACATGGTGTAACTTGGCACCCAATAAGCTGCTAACGTGATACGTTGATTGGGTTACATTGATCCTATATATATATATATGTATGTATATATGTATATGTAAATGTATATGTTTCTAGAGATAAATAAGGTTGACTAATAAGGCATTATTGGGTCTATGAAGTTATTAATCAGCGAGATATATGGACCTCAGTCACACACACAAGGTCAAGGATGTTAGTCAAAATAAACATAATTTTGAGGGTTTTATGAAAATTTTATAATCCTAATATTTATAAAAAGGGGAGAGCAGCCACATCTAGGGTTGCCCACGTGAACCATGTTAGAAACTATACTTTTTATTTTCTTTATCTCTAGGTGAAGAGCATTCAAGAGGAGAAGCAGCCATCCAACAAGGGTGTGGGACCACTAGAGTCTAGACACTTGAACAACTTCAAGAAATCCTTTGATGAACCTTATAAATATAGATAATAATTTATTCTAGATGATAAGATCACAAAGTTCTTGTTGCGACAATATTTTGAATGTCTGATTTAGTGTCTTCCATCGTATTTGATATTTTAATTAAAATTTTGAGAGCCTATAGAGCATGAAATCTCATAAAAGTTGACATACTTAATGTCTATAAATATGTGGACAATGACCACACCTTGGAGTGCCATTGCAATAGTATTAGAATACTCTCCCTTTTCTTTGTTTTATCTCTTGTGAAAGAGCATTGATGAGGTGATTGACGGAACTAGACCGCGAGGTCGTCAATTGCATAAAGTCTCATGTCAAAAAAATAATTCCAAACTTACCAATTTAGTGAAAATATCTCGAATTGAGGGGTATAATGGTAAATATGGGTAAAACCCACAGGGAATTAGGGAAATTTCTGATGATCTCTTCGAAATTTGATCAAATCGGACAATAAAGTGATGATAGAAATTGGGGAAAATGGTAGATTATGAAAGAGAACTTCAAGACGATTCCACAGAATCAAAAAAATCATCGAATTTGACTTTGATTTCGGGGAGAAATTGAAGATTTGAAGTGAGGGTATATTTCTGAAATATAAAATCACGAATTAACTGAAAATCTAAACCAAATTGAACTAAATTCCTAATCTAAACGAAAATTAAATGATAATGGACGATAGATTAGTAAAAACCGCCTCCACTAACCCACAATTGCAGTTGGATTAACCCAATTAATTGCCGGAATCAAGGCTTTTCATAAAAAATTCAAAAATCGCAATCGTGGAGTTCAAGCGTCGATTTCTTCCTCATCTTTCACTCAAATCTTGATCTTAAGCACTCCGTGGACAATCAAATTGATTAACAGCTCTGATGAAACGGTCCATCGCGAACCGTTACCGTTAAGTCACGGCTGTTTGATCGTGATCAGACGCTCGAGATGATGCCACGTGTTCGCGCGTTATTAAACGCCTTGAAACCGTTGCTGTTGGATCGAGATCTGATGCGTTTCTTCGCGATTTAATCTCAACCGTTATAACTCTTGCGATCAACGGTCGAGATTTAATGCGATCCGGTGTACCCTGATTAAAGCCATGTGTCCATCAATTTAAGTGAAGATCAAGGGCCACGATTCACCGTGCGATCGGACGTCCCTTACACTGCCACGTCATCGCTCTCATCAACAGTTCGATTGTGACGCGATCGAACGGCTCTGATTACACCACATCACCTGCGTATTATAAAATATTCAAAAAATTAATTTTAAATTAGAAAAATCAATTTTTAATTCCAGAAAATCCTTAGATATTCATTAAAAATTCATAAAAATTCTAGGAAAATCCCTAAACATTAGAAAATTCATAACTTTCAAAATATAACTCCAAATTAATTGAAATTTCTTTCATTTGATCAGAAATTTAATTATATATCATTTTAAAAAGTCAAAATTAATATATAACAAGAGTTTTAATTTATTTTTCATAAATACATTCACTTATTTAAGATTTTAACTTTAGAAAAGTTAAGTGAATGTTCATAAAAATGATTACTCTCATTATTTAACTTTAGAAAACCACTTATAATCTCAAGTAAAGATAGGTTATAAAATGATTTATCTTTAATTCATCATAATTAACCCTAATTTAAAGTATTTTGAGATTATAATGAATTTTTCATATAATGATAGATAAATACTCATAAATATGATAACATGCATAGGAATGAAATCTTTTATGCCTTAATATGCATTAATAATCATATATAATCATGTCTAATTAGCATGTTATCAGTGATCTAATCATCTGATGATCATGTGCATATTGTTATGCGGATAAACCAAATAAGTATGGATTTTTAATCTATAGTAGATGATATGATGATCACTTCTTAGAGCCAAGATATTATGAATGTTTGATTCAATATCTTCCGTTGCATTTGATATTTTGATCAAGGTTTTTAGAGTCCATTGAGAATCAGATCCCAATATAAATTTAATCATATAGTAGGTAGCATTTCTCCATATCCTCCAATGAATTCATTTGTCCACCATATATAGAGCCCATGCACAATCTTTGATGACAACTAGCTACATTACATTGTACACTAAAATTAATTGTTTTCTTGAGTATTCCTAGGTAGCTCTCATTTCTCATAGAAAACCCCCATCCCTTGAGGATCTTACACTTAAGACATGGTTCATTCACATTCAATCTATCACTGCTTAGATGCTCAAGATTGCGGTTTTGACTACTAGCAAGAAATATGTCCACAAGATTGTGGTGTTTTCCTTTATCCATCCAAGGGCATTTGGGATGGCTGGACTTATATGTATGGATATGAGTCAAATATTTCTTGTGGTGTGGACATATACAAGTAGTTTGTAAAGACAAGACTCTCCATGAGTCATTATAGGATTTTTATGATTCCCTTCATGATTTTCGCAATCAATTGGAGACCTATCAGCTATATACGACTAATGTTATGACATAACGTCAATATCATGACGAGCTTTCTGCTGCCCTTTTTCTTAGAGGCTTAAAGTCCTCTAGTAGCAATTGAATCCATGACTTGTTTTAAATGCAACCCATCTACCGTCTCTTGCGAAGACCTTTTTTTTGCTACTCTACAAGATTTGCTAGATTTGTGCCTAGACTGTCTCCCCTCTAGCCTCTAATTCTAACCAGCCCCCCCTATTCTCTGATACTTGTGGCACAAGGCATGACATTGTTAACAATTTGGCCCCCCCTCCAATCGTTGTTGGGAGATGTTTGGCAAACTTGATGTAGTTTCCAACTCTATCTCTGCTTACTATGCATCATCGCCTTCACCTCAGTCTATGGTTACTATGCAAGAGGAGTATGATCATCTAACGTGCCTCCTAGATCTGATTGAGGCTTCTCATGCATCTCATCACGCCTATAATTCTAGTATAAGACTTCTGGAAAAGGACGAGATTTGATTTGGGATAGGAGACTAGACAAGGCCTCTATGATCTTGTGATTGACACCCCGCTTTCGGTCTGACCCGTTCATGCTCTCGGTTAGTGACCTCACTCTATTGCTGTCCTTCGATACACCACTGCTTGTCCTGTCTCCCAAGTGATGACTTCTAGAGCTCTATGCACTACTCCCTACTCCCTTTCAGGTGGGCTTGCCTCTCTATAGTGTTTGAGTCTTGTCATTGATATCCACACGCTCTAAGTAGATCGCTTGTCCCCATTCTAGTCTGGTCCTGCAAGGTAGATAACAAATATGCCTCAAGTTGACTTTCTAGTCAACTCCCTAAACTCATCTCATCTTGTTATGATTCCTTTGGAATCTCCCCCTTACCATGGGTAAGTAAGACTCTCCTTGTGTCAAACACAATGTATGTGGGTGTTCCAAGTTATCCATAATTCTTAAGAGAAGTTAACACGAGGTGTTAATGCTAAATGGAATTCAGACTAAATTAAAGAGAAACAAATAATATAATATGATATTAAAAATCAGAGATAGAAACTATAAACATATATTGCTAAACGAAAAGCTACATGTAATATTGCTTTGACTTCTACCCTTGACTTGATTTAGGCCTTGATTGTGTCTTCTTCCTTAACCTTGACTTCTCCCCCAATTGCCCATGAATATCTTGATGAAATAATAAAATAATATCGTATGTCTAATAGCTGTCCTCAATGACTTGAGATGATGACCCTAGTATGCTTCTCATGATAAATGATGCCTCAAACTGATAATATGATATAGTGGGCCCACTATGATATGCCCTAAAAGCGATAACTAAAATGACCTAATATTACTTGAAAAACAATCTTAGGATACTTAATCTAGTCTAAAAAACGTCCTTTTTTTAAGAAACACTATGAAACATCCATTTGAATGTCCAAACTGACAAGGTCAAACTAGTTTGAGTGAATTCAGATTTAAAATAAATTCTCACAGAAAATTTGAAATCAGAAATTGAAAGATAAAACTTGATATTTTGTTAAAAGAATTTAGAAATCGGAAATCAATAAAAAAATTAAGAAATCTAAAAAATCAAAATTACAAGATAAAGTGATAACAAGAACTATATGATAATCTTCAAGAGAAGAAAATGAGAGACAAAATATGAGGATAAAGGAATCAAATAATCTTCTTGATAGGGTAAAACAGTAAATAAGATAGTTTGATAGTGTGATGTTTTGATATAAAATAAACAAGATGAGTATCAAATAGACAAATTTTCATATACAGATTTCTAGATATCAAAATATGCCAAACTAAGAACATAAAATAAATAAAAATCAAAGTGGAAAGTAATGATAATGAAAAGAGGAAACAAGGGATGACAATCAATTAAAATTGGCAGTACAAAGAAAGCAAAAAAGCTAAAAATCAAATGAAACAAAGTTCAAATTCAGATGAAATAAAACTAGTTAAAAACAACATAGATTTAGAAGGATTTGAAAAAAAATTTTGGACAAGAAGATGTTTGATTAAGAACAAAAAAAAGACAATCCGAGAAAAACTTTCAAAACCCCTTCCTTTTTTAAAAAAACATTGTGATTGAAATCAAACCACCAAGCACCTTAAATACGAAATCGTATGCAAACTACGGCCTTTTAGGATTGAGATTTGTGGGAGATCACTTTAGATGCCGATTAAGAGAGATCATAACAAGAAGAGCTTTGACAAATCATCACCATTGTGAGAGAACGCCGATGGCAAAGAGTGTTTTGAAATTGCCTCAGTAGGCGAGAGAGAGTCTTTCTAGCCATGAGTGTGAGGGAGAGGCTTCACCAGACAAGAGAGAGAGAGTCATGTCGGGAGGGTTTAGGATTTTTGGTTTGTTTTATTTGTTTTATTTATCATCTTTGGTACCTGTAAATAAAAACAAAAAGGCTATCATGAGAATTATAAAAATCAACTGAAAAAAATAAATAAATAAGTAATAATGAAAAATAAAAATTTAAAATAAAAAATAGAAAAGAGTAAGTTTAAATGAAAATTGAAATTCAAGAGATTAAATGGACATTGATTAGATGATTGATTAATAAATTTGAAGTTTGAGTAAAATAAAATTTTTAATCAATTAAAAAATTGGTAAGGAAAATGATGTAGGATATTTTGAAATAATGATATGTATGTGAGGATGATGATGTAATTATAGACATAATAGTGGGTGAAGTATACGATGATCGAAAGAAGATAATGATGAATTAATCCTACAAATGTATGAGGACCTATGAAGTATGATAAGAGTGTATAGATTAAGATAGGTAAGACAGAATAGATGATTTAGGATATAGGAATTCGAAGGTGATTGAAGGAGAGATTATTTAGAGTGGATAATGGTGAAGAGAGTATGATATATATTATAATATCGCGAATAGAGAAAGAGTGAAGTAGTTACGAAAATGGGTAGAGGGACGGAGGAGAATAGATGACGCGGGAGATACTAATGTGGACTTACGATATATGAAACGAACTATTAATCATGTTGAAGTAAGGGAGGATGATACCTGAAATGGAGGGGAAGTGAATGCTCGTTGATTCACCAAGACGATCCAGGATTTCTGCCGTTTGAATCTTACTTTGAAGTGAATGAAAGAGGAAAGAACGGGAGGGAGAAAAGAAAGGAAGATAGAATTCTCAGAGAGGGTTTGTGGAAGGGGAATGGAGGAGACACGGGGAGGAATGATGAACACAAAGGGTAAACGTAACCAAAGGTAACCAAATTTTCATCAATAAAAACTGCCTTCTGTTCTCTTACAAGTCTCCATTTATAGAATACGGAGATGGAGAATGATAGGGAGAGGACGCGTCGCCTTAAATTTCTGCGTATGAGCGGTTACAATATTCACGGAATTTTCTTTGTATTTTACGTGAATTTTCGTAACCAACCGTTGACTGAGAAACTCTTCTCTTTGGTCAGTGGTGCAGTCGACGGTTGCGTATTCAATGGAGTTGACTAGGTGTTTCTTGGAAATCTCGAATTATCATCGAGAGAATCGGTGACATCGTGTCGCGATTTCATCTCAGATTGCGTCCTGTGACGTGGTCTTGGGTTGTCGACGGAATCTCGTTAGTTGGTGATGAGGCTTTGACAGAGGTTGATTTGGCGTCCATCCTTCTCGCGAGTCTCCAAAGCACATTGAAGAAATATCCAGAAAGTTGGGGGGGGGGGTCTTCCTTGCTTTCCATCAACAGTGAAGGTTAGAATCTAATGTGAGATAACCTTCTTTGTTGGAAACTTTATTCAAAGGGGTTAAGTACATGGGTATTTATTAGAGGATAAGGATAGATGAAACATCATTCATAGTTGAAGAGGATGTGAACATCAAGAAACATGAATACACAAGAGGTGCAGAGATATAGAGGTACATGGGTGACGTAGTATAATTGTCTAGACACCAAAAACACGTGACCGTGTATCAAAATTAAAACCAAAATCACATATAATATGGATTTAATCAACTTTAATTTAGTATAGAAGTGAGTAAGGGGAAAATCTATGGAGAAGTAGGGTATGGTCTTGAAGATGTTTTCAAATTCGATCTAATTGGATGATGAATTGGGCGAGAACTAAGAAAAAAATATATAGATGTGAAAATAAGGATCAAAGACCTATCCATAAAATAAAAATTAGTTCCTCTCTTGGAGTCTCAATTCATGGACCTTGAGTTGCCCAAAAGCTTCCTCAAGTCTCATGGTCTTTAAATCACTTGTCAGCTCAAGTAGAAGAATTAGAGAATCAAAATCTTTATGGGCTGACTTGAGAAGTCTTGAAACAACACTATACTCATCACGACTCTCCCCCAAGTCTCTCAAATTGGTGACAATTCGAGCAAAATGATTTAAGTAATCATCCACTTTCTCATTCCTCTTCATGGAAATTAATTAAAATTCCCTCTTCAAAGCTTGCACCTTTGCTTACACCACCATATCCATTCCCTCATGGAATGTGCAGTGAACCTCTCAATTCTCTTTTGCACTCTTCTTGATGTCAATTTGATTGCTTTGTGACTCGAACATGAAATTAAGGATCATCGACAATGCAAGACGACCATTCTTTCGATTTACCTCACTTCTATTAATGACTCCCTATAAATCATGAGCCTCCAAAGAAACCTCCATCCTCATAACCCAAAGACAATAATGTGTGATTATTAACATCAAAATAGAAGTAGGCATACCAGTTTCACCTATTGGTGGATGCAAGGTTGGTGTAGGTGCATGTACATCATCGGACATGGTAGAAGTCCTTCCTCTCTTGAACATCTTCAAAAGCCTAAGATAAAAAACGCTATGATACCACTTTTTGTCACTGATCACCTCAAGGAGCACTCCAACAGATGATGAGCACACTCACAAAAGTACTCACACATTCAATAGAAGAAGAAGAATGAAAAATAAGAAAGGAAATGTACTTAAACCACTCAATACTCACATACAACCCTCTTGAGGAAGAAAGGAATACTCAGATGCCTTAAGAGACGCTCCAAGGTCCCTATATATAGGTTCACAAGGAGTAAAACTTAAAAAATGTCTCTCAGATTTTTCATGCTCAACTGTCCCGCAAAGTGCGCGCCATGGTGCGCATGTTGCGCGCTGACGAATCGAGACCACGAGGTCGTTGAAAACACACGGTCAAGAGTCAAAATTAATGACAAACTCACCAATTTAAAGAAATTAACACGAATTGAGGGGTATAGTGGTGAATAAGGGTCGAATCCATTGAGAATTAGGGTAATTTATTATGATCTTTTTGAATTTGATCAAATTGGATGATGAAATGTGGATAGAAATTAGAGCTTTTGATATTTTTGAAAAGAAGACTCAAAGACGAATCCACAGAATCAAAAATCAATGAATTTGGATCAAGATTTGCAGAGCAATCATTGAATGAACATGAGATATATTTCCAAAAAATAAAATCACAAAAAACGGAAATTGAAATTCAAATTGACTCAAATTACGATTCAAAAATGAAATCTAAAGCTATACGAAGGAAGATTAGGATGAAATACGATCCCTAACCCAAGATTGCGCCAGAATTGATCCAATTATTTGCCGGATTCAAGGCTTTTCATCCAAAATTCAGAAAACGCGAAAGTTGATGTTTAAGTGTCGATTTCTTCCTATTCTCTCAACGAAATCTCACTCCGAGGACACGAAAATCAGTCTAGAAGTGATTGAAAGCAAGAGATTCAAGGGATTTGGTGTCTAAATAGTTCGATTTACTCGAATTGCCTTGGAATGCTTTACTATGTCGAAGAACATATCAATTTATAGGGAGAATTGGGCGTAATCGTCCGATCGTCAATTAATCTTTGATCAACGTCTCTGATGCAATCGTTATGACTAAGTCGTGGTCGTTAGATCTCCGATGGATTGCTGAGATTTCTCCACGTCACGCGCATTATAAGTAACGCATCAAACGCCTGTCGTCCAATCTCGATCGAACACTTTGATGCTGTTAAAGCCTATGTTAAAGCCTATTGGGCCTGAAGGCCCACTCTCCTCTCTCCTCTCTCCTCTCTATTTCTCTCTATATAACATGCATGTAAGTGTCTAATCAACTTATTCCCTATTTTTCGTTATTTCTCCTCTCTCTCTCCCGTGCGATATCTAATATGGTATCAGAGCAAGGAGGAGAAATATTCTCCTAGGGTTTGCCCTGCGACGCTGCCGCCCTCAAGCGCCGCCGCCTCTTTTTGCGCCGCCGCCGCCATCCTACCGTCGCCCTGCCTGGCCGTCACCCTGCCTGGCCACCATGCGCGCCCTACCGCGCTCTGTATTTGCGTCTCGTCGTGCCATCGCGCGGTCCCTGCGACGTCGCCGTGTCCCTGTCGTCGTCCTGCCTGGCGGTCCCTGCGAACCACGAGCGCCGTCCCTGCGACGCCGTCGTGTCCCTGCGACGCCGCCGCCCTCAAGCGTTGTCGCTGCCCTGCCGTTGCCCTGCCTGGCGGTCGCCCTGCCTGGCCACCGCGCGCACCCTACCGCACTCTGCCGTCGCGCCGCGCCTACCCCTGTCATTGACCTCCCTATGACTATCTCGATTCCCTTGCCCGAGGTGTCACCACCCTCGGACTCCCTCCCGTATGACCCATCCTCTGAGCCGAAATCTCCCTCCTCGCCGATAGCTACTGTTCCGGCTCCCTTGTCACCCCCACCTTCCCCACCGCCTCCCGTCTCTGATCTTGACCTTCCCATTGCCCTTCGCAAGGGCACTCGCCAGTGCACGCAATACCCTATCGCTCATCATGTCTCTCCTGCCCGCCTTTCTCCTTCCTATCAGTCCCTTGCTCTTGCCGTTCTAACCGAGTCAATTCCCAAGTCGTACATTGAGGCGTTGCAGGTACCGGCGTGGAAAGCGGCGATGGATGTGGAGTATGCGGCCTTCATCCGACGGGAGACCCGGACGCCGGTTCCTCGGCCCATCGATGCCAATGTTGTCTCCCCTGCAAGTGGGTGTACTCCCTCAAGTATAATCCTGATGGCTCCATCGCTCGCTACAAGGCGCGTCTCGTGGCTCGTGGCTTTTCTCAAGCCTATGGTCTTGACTATCATGAGACATTCTCGCCCGTGGCGCGCCTCAGCTCCATCCGGGTTCTCTTCTCCATTGCCCCGGGATCGAGTCCCCGGCCGCTTCATCAGCCGGGACGTGTCCAATGCCTTCCTTTACGGCGACCTCAATGAGCAGGTATTCATGGAGCAACCGCCCTGGGTACGCTGCTCGGGGGAGTCGTCCCGAGGTGTGTCTCCTCAAGAAGGCTATCTATGGGCTGAAGCAAAGCCCGCGTGCGTGGTTCCACAAGTTCTCGCAAAGCTCGCTTTTCGCGTATGACTTTGTCTCTCACGTATCTGATCCGATCGTCATGCGGAAATGCACCCCCGCATGGATGTGTTATCCTGGCTGTGTATGTGGATGACATCATCATCACTGGTAGTGACGACGCCGAGGTGACTGCGACCAAGGCTTATCTGGCTCAGCACTTCGTCACACGCAATCTGTCTCCCCCCAGGTACTTTCTTGGACTTGAGATTGCTTACCGTTAGGGGCAGATGTCCATTTGTCAGCGGAAGTACGTGCTGGATCTACTGGAGGAGACAGGGATGCTGGGGTGCAAGCCGGCCTCCTCACCTATGGAGCAGAATGTGGACTGGTGGGACAATGCTACCGCACTTCTTGAGGATGAAGGCATCTACCGCCGACTTGTGGGCAAATTGATCTACCTCACTGTGACTCGTCTGGACATCTCCTATGTGGTTAGTATCTTGAGTCGCTTTATGCGGACTCCTCGCACTATCCATCCGGGAGGGTGTCTATCGGCTCACGGCGTACCTTAAGAGAGCTCCGGGGAAGGGCCTCTTGTATCGGCGACAGGGGTCATCTACACATTGAGGCCTACTCCGATTCCCGGGGTTCGCTGGTGACAAGGAGGACCGGAAGTCACATGGTGGTTATGTCACCTATGTTGGAGGTAACCTGGTCACATGGCGCTCTCGTAAGCAATCTATCGTGTCCCGCTCTAGTGCCGGGAGCCGAGTATCGAGCCATGGCGGATACCATGGCAGAAATGTTGTGGTTACGCTCTCTTCTCACCGAGCTTGGCTTCCCGCCCAAAGGTCCTATGCAGATGTACTGCGATAATATGGCTGCTACCTTCATCGCCAGTAATGCGACGTTCCATATGAGGACGAAGCATATTGAGATCGACTGCCATTTCATACGACAGTACATTGTTAACGGTACCATCTGTACCCCACACGTCGCTTCCTCCCATCAGTTGGCAGACATCTTCACTAAGGCCCTACCAGGCCCTGCATATGAGACCATCGGATCCAAGCTGGGCATGTTTGACCTCCACGCTCCAGCTTGAGGGGGAGTGTTAAAGCCTATGTTAAAGCCTATTGGGCCTGAAGGCCCACTCTCCTCTCTCCTCTCTCCTTTCTATTTCTCTCTATATAACATGCATGTAAGTGTCTAATCAACTTATTCCCTATTTTTCGTTATTTCTCCTCTCTCTCTCCCGTGCGATATCTAACAGATGCGTTTCTATCGGTTTTAATCTCAGCCGTTATAACTCTTCAGATCAACAGCTGAGATTAAATTATTTTAAAAATGATTTGCCGACGAATCAGAGTGCGCCACGATTAAACGCGTGATCGGACGCTCCAGATTGTGCCACATCACCTACACACTTCTAAAATCAAATTTTAATTAGAAAAATCAATTTTTAATTCAGACAAATCCTAAAAAATTTATTAAAAATTCAAAAGAATTCCAGAAAAATCTAAAAAAATCCCTCAAAATGAGAAAATTCATAAGTTTCAAAATACAACTCCAAATGAATACAAATTTGTTTCATTGGATCAGAAAATAAATTATCTATCATTCTAAAAATTCACATTTAAGAAATAACAAGAGATTTAATTTCTATCTCAAAAATATACTCATTTCTTTATGATTTTAAACTTAGAAAATTATATGAGTGTATATAAAAAGAATTTTGTGATTATTTAACTTTAAAAACTAATTATAATCTCAAGTAAAGATGGGTTATGAAATTATTTATCTTTAATTCATCATAATTAACCCTAAATTAATGTATTTTGAGATTAGAATGATTTTTTCATAGAATGATAGATAAACATTCAAACATACGATAACATGTATAGGAATAGGATCTTTTATGCCTTAATATATATAAATTATTATGTATTATCATGTCTAATTAGCATGTTATCACGCTCATCTCTGCAGGTGTTACAATAATTGTTGATATGTACGCGAAGGGTCCTCCCAAAACGTGTGTCACGCATGCGCTACCTTGACGGGTGCTATAGTACCTGTTGAGCTGCCCACTATTGGCGCGCACTGGAGCTCGTCCCTGCGTGTCATTGTGCGCCATGGGGCACCTACTCAGTGGGTGCTACAGTATTCACCGAGCTGTGCGCTACTGGCACGCACTGGCGCTTGCTCCCGTGTGCTTGCCACTGCACGCCATGGGGTACTATCTCGGCGAGTGCTACAATACCCTTCGAGTTTGCACCTTGTATGTGCGTTGGGTGCTACAGCACCCGTGTGCCCGCCACTGCACGCCATGGGGTACTATCTCGGCGAGTGCTACAATACCCTTCGAGTTTGCACCTTGTATGTGCGTTGAGTGCTACAGTGTGCACCTTGTGTGTGCGCTGGGTGCTCTCCCCTGCGCGCCACGACTGTGCCACGCGTGCACCGGGTAAGTGGGAAAATCACTTACCACACTATCAAAGTGGAATTGTGCGCCAGATCTAAACCAGCTTCACCAGATCACTGATCACCAACGTCACGTTTGATCAAGACTATTCAATCAGATTGTTTATCGTTGTTCCCTTTTCAGACCGTGTTCCACTGAAATTTGAGATAAAAATTTCAAGAAACTGCTCTGACGCGGTCCAACGGTTCTCAACAAATCATTTACACACACAGAGTCATCGACGAGGTCAACGCAACTAGGTCAACGCCAGAGAACCGTATGGTCTTTTGACTTTTCTACTCGGCGACTATCTCCGTCAACTGCGCCAGTCCAGCGGTAGCCCCGTCTTGGTGACTCCGGCAACTTCCGCCTTTAAGAAGTCGCTTATGAAAATCGCCGCAGGGGCAGCTTTCCTGGTATCCATGCTCGTGTTCGTGACGATGGCTGTGAATGGAGGGATGATCGATTTCATGTCGACGGACATGATCATGTTCGTGGTGACGGCCGTCGTTGCTAGAATGACCGATTTCAGGATGATGGACATGGTGATGATGTTCATGGTCATGGGCATGGTGGTCGGAGCATTTCTTCTGATCATGGGCGTGAGAGCGGCGTCCAGGGGGTGACTTGAGGAGGAGCATGCTGTTGAAGATAACGAGAAGGCAGGTGCCGACGTCGGCGACGACGGCGGCCCAGAGGAAAGGGTGCCCGGATAAAGCCAGAGCGAGGATGGCGGACTTGGTGGCCACCGAGAGGAAAATGTTTTCGATTATCTTGCGGCTGGTTCTTCGCCCGAGCAGGATGGCGGCGGGGATTTTGCGGACGTCGTTGGACATGAGCGTGACATGGCTTGTCTCCATGGCCACCGCGGAGCCGGAGATTCCCATCGAGATACCCACGTCGGCGGCGACCATAGCCGGCGCGTCGTTGACTCCGTCTCCGACCATCACAACTCGACCCTTTTTGGTCCGAAGATCCTTGATTATTCTCACCTTGTCTTCTGGAAGAAGCTCTGCGTATATCTCGCACAGAGTGTTTCCCAGCTGCCGTAGTAAGAGAAAGTGAAGAGATCTTCGGAAGAGAAAAACAAGTGGGACAGAAAGTGAGTCCTCGCTGACCTGCTGCTGGGCGGTCATGGCGGCCGCGGTGATGTCGCCGGTGAGCATCGCCGTCCTGATCCTCATTCGGTGAAGCTCCTCTAGCGCCTCTGCAACTCCGGCGCGGCAGGTATCGGAGAGGCTGAAGATCCCGATCAGCTCGCCGCCGGAGAACACGTACCCTGCCGTCGCACCTCTCAAATCCTTGCCCACTCCCCAGACTGTAAAAGAAGCAAGAGCCATCATCATCTTCATCATCTCCGTCATAATCGTCATCATCATCATCGTCATCATGTTATACCATCCTGCGTACACCTGGCCCTTGCGGCAATTCGCTGGTTTCCGATGTACAGCGACCGTCCGTCGATCTCTCCGTAAACGCCTTCTCCAGGGAACATCTGGAATTCTCTCACTCTCTCTGTCTTCGGCTCCGCGGAATTCATTCTCGCAAAGTCCACCAGCGCCGCCGCCATGGGATGGCTCGCCTTGCTCTCCACGCTCGATACCCTTAAATGCCAGCGAGAAACTTGCACTGTAGCCTCCTGGTAGAGGAACCTTGAAAAGAGCCGAAAAGGATTCGTTCTTTACCAGTAGAGAAGAGACTCCATGCTGATGTCGATGCCGATGGGTTGAAAGTCTAAAACGGAGAACTGGCCTGTGGTAATCGTCCCGGTCTTGTCGAAGGCGACGAGTTTGACTCTGCCGAGGGTCTCCAGGATATCTCCCCCTTTGATTAAGAGACCCGACTTGGCGGCGCTACTGAGAGCACAGAAAGTCGCCACCGGCGTTGACAAGACCAGGGCGCAAGGGCATGCGCTGACCAGCAAAACCAGCGCCAGGCGAAGCCACCGCTTCACGTCGTTGACTTTCATCGCCAGGGGAATCACGACGAGTAGCACCGCCGCCGCCACCAGACCTGTGACAAAAGCATAGTACCAAAGTGAAAAAATTTAGGTCAAGTCTTCAAGTATTGTGTATTGCTCTTACTGGGAGTGTAGTACTTGGCGCAGGAGTCAACGATACGTTGAGTCTTCGATCTCGCGTTCTGGGCCTCTTCCACCAGCTTGGTCATCTTCGCTACTGCGGAGTTCTGCGCCAGAGCGGTCGTCTTCACTGCGATGTAGCCTGTAATGGCATCGGTCAGAAGATATTGTGGGGGCTGTAATCTAGTTGACCACCTCTATCTAAACCCATGTAATGTCCTCTGCGGAACTCTGTAGTTGCGAAGAACAATGTTTGTGTTCTGTTTTCTCTCTCCCTCATCTTCCTCGTCACAGTGGCCCTTCGTGAGGCAGTCGGGATTTCCCAACAGATATCAGAACTCAAACCAAACCCCAGGCAAGAAAACTGCAGAAGAAAGAAGAATACCGTGGATATTTAGGGTTCCAGCCCAGACTTGGGAGCGCGGCTGCACGGGGACCGGAAAGGATTCTCCAGTCAGACTGCTCTCGTCAACCTCGCATCTACCTTCCACCACGACGCCATCGATTGGTATTATCTCGCCGGCTTTGACTGACAGCACAGATCCGACGGCCACCGTGCCAGGATCCACCACCTCGTTGGTACCGAGGAGGACGGCCGTCGACGGCAACATGCTCGTCAGCGCCGACATCGTCGACGTCGCCTGTCATCCAAACTTCCATCTAAGAGTGCAAACATCGAAGAGAGAGAGAGACAGACATATAGAGATAGATAGAGAGAGAGAGAGAGAGAGAGAGAGGGACTGAGAAGAAAGAGACTGACCTTGTGGCTGGCTCTGGACTCGAGCCACTCGGCGATGGTGAAGAGGAAGACGATTGACCCGGCCTCCCAGTAGTCCTTGAGCCCAATGGACCCACCCACTTCGCAGAATAGCAAAATGAAATGACCGTCCTGGTTAGGTAAGACGGGCAATAAGCATTGGCTTCGGGCGCCGCGGTCAAGCAGTTACCTGCGATGAGCATGAGAATGTTGATGTCGAGACTGAATCTCCGGACGGCGGCCAGCGCCCTGAGAATGATCGGAGGAAGCCCCGCGATGGCGGCAGCCACAGCGAGCCACTTGAGAGGCTGATAGACCAGCTTCAAGACTGACAGTGCGAGCAACCCCCCACAGGCTATCGTGTAAGGGCTCGGCCAGTTCTGCCCTTTTCTGGTGTTGCCGTACGGCCGCACCGTCGCTTGCATCCTTGCCTGGTTCAGCGCCTTCACTGAGAGAGAGAGAGAAAGCGACTCGGTAATGTAAAATGTAAAAATCGAAGAAAGATATCTTTAATGATGTACCTATGTCGATCTGGGAGACGAGGGAGCTGTCGTGCACGACAATGACGGTTCGGGAAGGGACGATGACGGAAACGGAGAGCACCCCAGGAAGAGAATTGAGGATCTTCTCCACGAGAGGAACCTCCGAGGTGCAGCATATTCCCATCACGTCGAAGTAGCTCTTCTGCTCTCTTCTGCTCTCTTCTTTCTTCTCTCTCTTGCTCCCCGCTTTCTCCGTCTCCATCTCCTGCCGCAGGAGAACGCAGAAACTAGAGGGAAGGAATAGAAACGAAAGTCGACCGCGATAATACGTTTGCGCAATGTGAGAGAGAGAGAAGAGAGACGAAAGAAGATGGGGAGGATGGAGATGCAGGGGAAGAGGGAGGAGAAGCGCCCCCTTTATAGAGAAGAGTGAACCTGACGAAGAGAAGAGTACGCATGCCTTATCCGTGTTTGCTGCCAAACGACTTGCGCAGTAGATAAAAGCGTAGATTTCCACCTTTGCGATTACAATCCTCGTTGAGCTTGAACTCTGCGACCCTACCGTTAGATGTTTTTCGCCGCACAAGATATCGTTGCCAAAAGTGTGATCTTTTTACCTCTTCTTTGCTGAGATTACACGCAGGGGAAATTATTCGTAGAGGAATTAAGAGGAAACTAATGGGGACCCGCGGGTCGCTTCAGGAATACGAGCCGACTGAGTGGAGGCGGCATCTTCCACCTCGCTGAGTGGGGATTAAATATTTTGTGTCATTGGGTGCTAGGCTGACGAAGAACAATTAGTCTTCTGACTCGAAGAGAAGAGATGATAAACCCGCACTACTTAATCTAGATCGCTCTTCTAAAGTCAAAGAGCCAGTTGAAACTATGCAGCATCTTCCACCTCTTTAAATCCAAAAGAAAGCAGCGCATATTCATCCGTCTAACAGGGTGGAGATCACATCCTCGCGCACCAGTGGGAATGAGTTTTTTTTTATTCTTCCTCTTCTCCTTCCCTACTCTAGGTTAGGTCTGCGTCTGGTTCTCAGCCGCGAGATTGAGTTTTTTCTGCTCCATTTCCAGCAGACGGAGAATCGCCCGGAGACAACTGCGCCGGGCATTGTTTCAATTCTGCCGTCATATACTGACGATCCGGCAACAACTCCAAGAGCACGACTGTCTTCATCCCGCCCGGGCCAGGCCGCACCATGTACGCCACTCCCTTGATAGAAAATATCTAGCGTGTGCTCGGTGGTCAACGCCGGCCGGATTGATGTGTAAGTTATTTATAAAAGGGTAAAAATATCAGCGTGAGTGTTGGCGTTCAAGATACTTTGAAGAATGTCGTTTATTTTGGGCTAAGGGCATCAATGGCCATTCACATTTAAAAGTGCTTTGGCGACAAAGCCAGCACCTCTCTCTCTCTCTCTCTCTCAAGAATGTCATGGATGATTGTCATGCCACTAAAACCCATTATTGAGTTAGACATTTTTTATCCATGGGGGATTGATTTTATCGATTCATTTTCAAAATTTGATAGGTGGTCGTAAAAATGTGTGTAGGCGGGTAGAAGCAATCCTGGTGAGAACTAATGATCAGAAAATAGTCTTTAACTTCATCCAATAAAACATATTTTCTAGGTTTGGGTGCCCTAGAGCAATTATTAGCGATTGGGGAACACATTGTCCTAACTATCATACGATTACTACTCCTTACCACCCTCAGTTTAATGGATAAGTACAAGTATCCCATAGAGAAATTAAGAAGATAATGAAGAAAATCATTAGGTCAGGTGGGAAGACTAGTTGACTAGACTTTATAATGCTCTTTGGGCTTATAGGACAACATTTAAAACATATTTAGAAATGTCTCCTTGTCGCCTTTTGGTAGAAATTGAGCATAAAATATGTTAGGCCATTAAAACGCTTTACCTTTCTTTACATGAAACCAAAAAGAATAATTTATTGCATATAAATGAGCTTCAAGAATTGAGAATGAGGCGTACAAAAATCTGGTACTTTATGAGGTCAAGATGAAACACTTTCATGAAAAAATTTAAATCGAAGATATTTTTAAGTAGATCAAAAGGTTTGGCTTTATAATTATTTTTTAAGACTTATTATGATGGAAATCTTTGCTACTGGTACAATTTTAAATCTTGATCTAAATACATGTATGAAATTTAAGGTAAATGGTCAAAGACTAAAACCCTACACATACGCATCCTCTCTTTATCCTCCTACACATTCTTTTAGAGGATCCATCGAAACAAGCTCTTGATCAACCATCTACATTCTTTTAGATCCCTTTGTTATATGTTTTGTTTGTTTTTCTCCTTTCTTTATTTCTTGTATGTTTCATGCGTTCCTTTTGTTTTTAATTTCCATTAAATAGATCAAGGAGACTGACTTGCAGCCATCTCCAAGTGCTATTGGCCTGTAGCCATTATGCCTCGTGGATATCTAGGCTTTGAGGAGAAGAGTACCCCTTATTTTTCAATTATTTCCACAAAAATTTCTTAATTTTCATAGTCATGCATTTTGGACCTTTGAGAGTCAAGAATTGTTTTTGTCATCATACTAAACAAAAATATGTTCCATTAAATTTAAGCCTTAATCATGTCCCATTAAATTTTCTTCAGGGATCTTTTTCATCCTTAAGACCATGAGTATGTATGTCAATGAGGCCAGCTTTTAGAGCGCATCATAAGCATGTTTAAGTGATTACAAAACCAAAAATTGAGGGATTGAAGCACAATGAATTATGGATGGAAGAGGAGAGATTTGTGTGAATACCTCTACCCTTTCATTAGTCAATCCTACTTGTGTCTCTTGAATTTTCAGTATGTATTCATTAAGTCTTAAAGCAAAAAAATGTATCCTTGGGCTACCCAAACCATATTATGATAATCCGATAAGCCATGTATGTTCAATTACCACTGTAAAACTCAATTAGAAACCTCATCCATTATGGGCACATATCTTTCAACTAGCATTATTGATGATATTTACATTCACAATAATTATGCTACTCTCCCTTGTTGTATTTTTCTCCTTGTTCTAGTTCCCATCCATCCACTCATTTCCCATTCATATCAGTCATAAGTACCCTCAATGACCACATTCAAAATAATCATTTGTTTTTTTCATCTTCATCTTAGTGTCTTTCTCTTACTAAGCACTGAATTTGATCTTATGAGAAATTAAAAAGGAAAATGCATTTTATGAGCGTTTCTATGAATTTTGTTAAAAAAATAACTAGAAAATAAAATGATATGTGTGGGGTTCTTTTTGTTGTGCATTCATAGAGGTTCGTAAATCATCTTTACCATACTCCAAGAATCTAAGATGTATTTCTCTCTTCACAACATTGTGCTACTCTAGGATTCTTTTCTTTCCCTCTTTAACTACTACTATATTCTCTCTTCACATCTCTCCATATCAGAATAGGTTATCTTGAGTAATATTATCCTTTTTTTTACCATTATTACTGTCCACAACTGTTATCATCATTTTTTCACCATCATTTCTTCTCCTTCTTCAGAACATAGTCGATTGTCATCAATCTTGGCCTCATCATCTGTAGATTATTTGCTTACATTTTGATTTTGTGCTTAAATATAGGAGAAGAATGTCTCACTCTTATTTTTGAAAAAGAGTGAGGATACTTGAATTTCAAGATCTGAGTAGCAAATAAATATGAGAGAGAGAGCATCCTAGTCTCTAAGAGATATGAGGTCCACTCATTCAAGAGCACAATGAGAACAATCGAGATTATAGTGCCATACCTGAAGAGAAGAATTTTTATTATTTTCTTTGATTCTCACATTCTTGAAAGGGATTCGTGTTAGGATTTTCATGACATAGTAGGAAGTTAAGAATGTGATGGACATCATTCAAACACTCCATGCATAGGTGCTCATGCTCCCATTGGTTAACACAAAGCTCTAAGGAAAGTCCTAGGGACACTATTAAGGGACTAGAAATGATTTGAGTAGGACAATATGATAACATAGATTTTTTATATAAAAATATATGACTGATTTGATAGATATTATGTGGCCTATAAGCCAATCACACTTACATGTGTCTCTTTTATGCTCATTACAAAAATGATATTAATTCAATGTCATTATTTTGTAATGTTTTTAATAAAGTTCATGAGCATATTCAATGACAAAGTGAATTATGATGAGATCAAAATACAATGATCATTAGTCTTTAAACACATGTTCTAAACATTCCTATTCGTTGGACATTTGGGAACGATATCAAGTTATCCATAAAGAATAGCGTTATCTAATCTGACTTATATGATGAGTATGGTTGATCCTATAGCCCTCAGTGTGGAGACACTATGGATAGATAGTGGGTGTGTTGGGTTGTGAGATTGATAAGCCTTCAAAAATTTTGATCAAAATATCGAATGGAGGGGAATAAATTGAATCGGATATTCAAAATATTGAGGCACCAAGAATAGATGATCTTATCATCTAGTATGTATGAGATAGCATACTTACATGGTTTCCTTGAGAGAGTTCTTGAAGCTATTTGAGTGTCTAGACTCTAGTGGTGTCCACACAATCTTTGGATGGTTAGATCTCCTCTTCAAAGCTCTTCATTGAGAGGGAAAAAGAAGAAATGAGAAAATTCTCTCAAGGCTTGTATGGGCACCTTGAGTTGTGATTGTTCTCCCTCTATTTATAAATTTTTTTTTATGTGTATTTTTTTGATAAAAACCTTTATAAATATGTATATATCCACCAACATTCATAAACCTTCTGTGTGTGACCCTCTAGGTCCATATATCTCACTAGTTAATAACTCGATAGACCTAATAACACCTTATTGGTCAACCGTAATTAATTATCGACATCAACATATAGATTAATTAAACAAGGATCCATTTAACTCAATCAATAGGTTGAATTGTCAGCCCGTTTGGGTGCCAAGCTACACTACATACTCAAAGAGAGATGGAGTATGTAAGAACTCCCTTATAGAACCTTTTCATCATTAGTTACCATGTATGTACAATCCTTCATCCGAAAGAAGACTCATTAAACCTTAATCGGTCACTCAAGTTAGTATTGATGCGTGTAGAAAAATCATTAGGAACTCTTTCTCTAATATTTTCACTTCCTTGGTCAAGGAGTTTCAACGCATCTCATTCCTTGAGTCAATCTCCTCAAATATTGAGGTTAGTGATAACATGCTAATTAGACATGATAATACATAATTATTAATGCATATTAAGGCATAAACATATTTCATTCCTATGCATGTTATCATATTTATGAGTGTTCATCTATCATTCTATGAAAAAGTCATTATAATCTCAAAATACATTAATTTAGGGTTAATTATGATGAATTGAAGATTAATAATTTCATAACCCATCTTTACTTGAGATTATAATTAGTATTTAAAGTTAAATAATAAGAGAAATAATTTTATAAAGATTCATTTAATTTTCTAAGTTTTAAAATCTTAAAGAAATTAATGTATTTTTTATATAGAAATTAAATATACTTCACTTGTTAGAATGATAGATAATTAAATTTCTGATCAAATGAAAAAAATTTGGATTAATTTGGTTTTGAAAGTTATGAATATTCTAATTTTTAGGGATTTTTCCAGATTTTTTCTGAATTTTTCTGAATTTTTAATGAATTTCTAAAGATTTTTCAGAATTAAAAATTAATTTTTCTAATTTAAAATCAATTTATCCGATTATTTATAGTGCACAGGTGACGTGGTGCAATCTGGAGCGTCCGATTGATCACGATCGATGATCAAGGGCGCGATGTAACGTGGCGCAATGTGGGACGTCCAATCGCGCGATCAAATCGCAATCGTCGATCTTTACTTAATTCATGGGGGTACGTGGGAAGATCTGATTAATCCGATGCGTTTTAATCTTAACTGTTGATCAAGAGGAGTTATAATGGTTGAGATTAAAACCGACAAAAAACACATCTGAGCGTCATCTCGTGATCCAACGATGGACGTTACATGCGTTACTTATAATGCTCGCGACGTGGCTTCATCTCAACGGTTGATCAAAGATCTAACGGACAAGACTTAACCGTAATGATTTGCATCTGAAGCGTTTCATTAGAGTCGTTGATCGCGAATTAAAGGCTCATCGGACGGTTACGCCCAAATCGCCCTATAAATTGAGATATTCTTCGAGTTTGTAAAGAATTCGATGAGAAATTTGGAGTAAATTGAACTATTTAGACACTAAATCTCTTGAATCATTTGTTCCCAATCGCTTCTAGACCCATTTCTGCATCCACAGAGTGCTTGAGATTAAGATTTTGACGATCGACGAGGAAGAAATCAACACTTGAACTCCACGATCGCGATTTTCAAATTTTTATGAATAGCCTTGATTTCGGCGATTAATTGGATCAATTCGATCGCAATTGTGGGTTAGTGATCATTTTTTATCCTAATCTATCTTATTATAGATTTTAATTTAATTTTAGAATCATAATTTGATATAATTTCTCTCTTAATTTCGGATTTCAAAATTTTTCAATTTTCAAAAAAATCTCCTATGTTCAACCTTTGATTTCTCCGTGAAATCAAAGTCAAATTCAGTGATTTTTGATTCCGTGGATTCGTCTTTGAGTCCTCTTTCTTAAAATATCAAATTTCCTAATTTATATCATTGATTCATCGTCCGATTTGATCAAATTCAAAGAGATCATCAAGAATTTCCCGTAATTCCCTGTGGATTCGACCTATATTTACCATTATACCCCTTAATTTATGAATTAATCTTGAAATTGGTAAGTTTGAAATTTATTTTGACTCTTGACCGTGTGTTTTCAACGACCATATGGTCTTATTCCGTTAGTTAGATGGTCCCATATTGACCACACAATCATCTACGAAAACTTTATGTATTATCTAATATATGAAATTTTAAAGATTATGTGGCTAGGGATTTTTGGGTCATAATCGAAACACGGTCATCTATCCTCAAGACCTCTCTGGTGTCTCATACACAACATACACACGAATCAATCTGATTGATAGTTAGGTATAATTCATACAGATCAATTCAATGAACTATTTCTCTAATTAGCACCCACTATCTATCCTTAGTTTCTTTACACCGATGGCTACACAATTAGCCTTAGTCATCATATAAGTCAGATCAAATAATATATTTTTTCTAGATAATTCTATGTCCTTCCTGAATATCCCACGAATAGGAATTTTTAGAACATATTTTTAAGACTAGGGATCATAGTATTACGATCTCATCATAATTCACTTAGTCATTGCATTTGTTTATGGACTTCACTACAAATATCTCACAAGAATGACAGTGAATAAATTTCATTTCAATAAACATAAACAAGATACATGGAATTGTGATTGGCTTATAGGCCACCTTATATCCATCAAGGTGCCCTTTGGGAGAAAGAATTTACTAGATTTATTCATATGAATCCCTAAATGGTAGTATACCTAACTGTCAATCAAGTTGATTCATATCATAGTTGTGTATGTGATCCTTTGTCTTGAGACACCTGATAACATGTAATTTATACTAGTAATTATATGATTATTAATCCAAATTAAGGCATAAAAAATTTCATTCTTATGCATGTTATCATACTTTGAGTGCATATCTATCATTATATAGAATTTAAAGTTATAACTATTTTTTTAGAGATAATTATAAATAATTAAAAAATATATATTTGATATTAGATTATTTCTATTTTATATTTGAGATTATAATTAAGTTTCTAATTGTAAATAATAAGATAAAACATTTTTGTATACACTCATTTATTTTTCTAGTTTTTTCCCAAAACAAATGAGCATATTTTTAGATAAAAATTTATTTTCTAGTTATTTATTAAATTTGACCTCTTAGAATAATAGATTATTCAATTTATGATCAAAGAAAAAATTTAAATTAAAAAGGAGTTATATTTTGATAGTTTTGAATTTTTCTAATTTGTAGAGACTTTTCTAGAATTTTTTTTTGAAATTTTTCTAATTTTTTTGGATTTATTTAAATTTTATTTCAATTTAAAAACATTAAAATATCAATTTTTTATATGCACTGACATGACAGCCAACGAGACGAATGCGTCTGCATGTCACCATGTGGCGACGTGTACACGCTCCACATGGGGAACACTTGCGCGCATCATTAGTGCGCGTAGATTAGTGGTTATGTGCACTGTTAGGGCATAAGCTAACCGCTCAGGGCATATGCCCTAATATACCCATCATGATACCCTGTTTTTCTAAGGTGGGCATATTTATGTCTTTATTTCTTCGCAAGTGACGTGGGGTGATGTCAAGCATTTGATTTGTTGATTTGATCAGCGCCATTGATCATCAATTACTCAAGGCAGTATGTGGCGTAATACGATTGGATGTCGATTCAACTTATAAACTCGCGATGAATCTTGACCATACATCACAAGAGTTCTAACGATCGTCATTAAAAGCAACCGGTGGGCTCCCTTAGATGCATGGTGACATCTCAAACTTTGATGAAGATCAAACGACAAGTGTTACACGACGCTTCTTCTTCCGCGCAGCATGGTGAAATCTGAGCGCTCCATCTTTGAGTGAACGGATGGACATAACGATGACAATTTGCATCCCAACATTTCATCTAAGCCCTTAATCGAAAGATCAATCGACAAATCAAACAGTCATGCTCAATTTTGCATATTTATACTCTCCTTCAACTTTATAAACTCATTCTTGGGTGTTTCAATTAATCGATCAATTTGGACATCTCAATCCATAAAATCTCTTGTTCTCTTCCTCTTCTATACTCATTTTTGTGTTCAAGGAATGTTTAAAATCAAGACTTTTTGAGAGGATAGGAAGAATTTGCCGCTTAAACTCCAGATTTTTATTTTTTGAAATGTGGAATGAAAAGCCTTGATCCAACAATGAAATTAAATCATTTCGAGTGTCATTTTAAGTAAGATAATGTGTTTTCTTCCTAATCTTTCTTCATATAGCATTAGATTTTGATTATGAACAATAGATTAGTCAATTTTTATGTGTTTTTTTAGTATTTTCTCTCTCTTCGCGATCGATTTTTCTACCTTAATTTTACTCATTGATTTCTTCTCGAATACTGATCAAAATTAGAGTGATTTTTGATTCTATGGATTCTTCTTAAAGTTTTCTTTCTAAAAACAATTAAAATCCCTAACTTCACAACATAATTCATCATCCAATTTGATTGAATTTCAAAAATATCTCAAAATTGTCCCTAAATCTCAATGAATTCAACCCTTATTCATCATTATATTAGTCAATTCATAATTAAATCTTCAAATTGGTGACTTTGAAATTTAATTTGACATGTATTCATCTGTTTTTTTAATGATTGAGTGAATTCGTTTTGTCAAATGGAGTCATTGTAGAGGATTTAGGTTTTTTTAGAAAATTAGTCAATTTTGACTCAGTCAAACTCAGATTTTGTGGTTTATTTCTCGATTTAACTCGCATCAATCCTACATTGAGTGATCTGATGTAGGAATCCATCTTCAAGATCCTTAATTCAAATGAGATCGAGTTATTTTTCCCTTTTCTATGGAATACGGATGATCACTTCTTTAAATAGCATAAAGGGAGCGTAACTCTCATGAATACTGATGCTAGATATGATCATTTGTCATTATTTGATAAGTATATTATAATTATACTTTATAAAGTATACATTTATACAATTCACCCTTCCATGACGACCTTAGTCCACTTGGAGAGAGACAAATAACGCTTTACAGGTTGATCCTTTTTAACACTCCTCGCATTCACCCTCCTCTTCCGCGCCTTCTACCTTAGAACCCGTAGAAATGGCCCGGAACAGCGAGGGACATGCTAGAAAGCGCCTTAGTGACTATGTTATGCTAGGAAGCGTCTTAGATCTATCATCCATATTTACATGCCTTGATGAAGCGAATCCACCAGGTCGTTGAGAACATGCAAACAAGCATTCAAGTGAATGCGAGTGACAGGTCTATCGAGAACGGGCCTAGCGTAATCACTAAGGCATTTCCTAGAATTTCCCTCGTCATTCCAGGTCATTTCTATGAGTTCTACAGTTGAAGAGGAGTTGGAAGAGGCGGGATGATTGCGAGGAGTGTTCAAATAGATCTACATATAAAGGGTTATTCCTCAATCTTCAGGTGGCTTGTCGTATCATAGAAGGGTGGAGCGTATATTTATATGATTATAAATAGTAAATACTTATAAATTATCAAATAATGACAACAAATCGTACCTGAGTGTTGGTATCCGTGAGGGCAAAGCCTTCTTAATGTGAAATTGAAGAAATGATTGCACGTAATTCGTAGAAAATGGGCAGAAAAATCACTTGATCTTATCGAATTAAGGATCTCAAATATTGATATCTACTTTTGATCACTCAGTGTAGGATTGATGTAACTTAATTTCAAGAAATAAACTGAAAAATCCAAGTTGACCAAGTCAAAATCGATGCTTTTTATATAAAAACAAAAATACGCTTTAATTCCTCAGCAACGACACCATTTGACAAAGCAAATCTGTGAGGTCATTGAAAACACGCAGAGAAGTGTCAAAAACTTACCAAACTCACCAATTTAAAGATTATTCACGAAATTAGGGAGTATAGAGGTGAATAAGGGTCGAATCCACGAAGAATTAAGGTATTTTCTATGTATTCTTTGAAATTCAATCAAAGGATGATGAAATGAGATGAGAAATCAGGGATTTGATTTTAGAATGATAACTCAAAGGTGAATCCACGAAATCAAAAATCACCAAATTTGGATCAAGATTCACGGAGAAATCAACGAGCAAACATTAGATAGAAATTTGGATCACGAAGAGAGAGAAAACCAAAATTAAAAATGCAATTGACTTAATCTACGATTCAAAATTAAAATATGATGTTATAGGTAGAAATATTAGGATAAAAACACAATTTCTAATCTATGATAGTGCTCAAATTGATCCAGATGATTGTTAGATTAGAGGCTTTTCATTCCACAAATTCAAAGACGATCGTTGGCATTCAAGAATCGATTTCTCCCTACTCTCTCAACGAAATCTCACGTTCAAACACTCCTCGGACACAGAAAATGAGTTTAACAGTGAAGGGAAGCAAGAGATTGAAGGATTGTAGTGTCTAGACACTTCGTTTACTTGAAAAACCCAAGAATGATTTACATCGTCAAAGAACATATCAATTTATAGGTAAAAATTAGGCATGGTCGTTTGGATTTGACTCTTCATATTCAATCAATAGCTCAAATAAAATGCTTGGATGAGAATTATTATAATTAATTCATGTCTGTTTGATTCAAGATGAAGCGCCTAGATTTTCAACACATCACGTGTGAAGAAGAAATGTCACGCAATTGCGTCTGTCCGATCAGAAATAGATGTAGGAGATATCGCCACGTGTCCATCGAAAGTTCATCGAGCGCATGTAATCTCAGCCCGTTATAACTCTTCAAATCAACAGCTTAGATTAAAACTATTTAAAAATGAATCGTCACCCAATAAGATTCTATCGCGTACCCCTTCACTTAAGTGAAGATCGACGATCGCGATTTAATACGCGAATCGCAATCTCCACGTTTTGCCACGTCACCTGCGAACAAAAACAAAGAAAACATTGTCCCACATGAAGAAAATGAGAAGAAATGTTCGAGTATATAAGTCATGTGTACATAATGAGATAGCAAAAATCCTGAAAAAGGGTGCTATCTCATTATTCATACACATGCGCGCGCACACACGTGCACATATACATGTTGTGTGACACGTGGCATTCTCATACGCTGACATGTAGAGCCACTATTTTGTCCGTGCCACGTCAGCTGCCACATCAACACATGATAAAAATAATATTTTTTATTCATTTTCATTCAAAATAAATTGAATAAAATGTCATAAAAAATTCAAAAAAATTCTAGAAAATCCCTAAAAATTAGAAAATGCATAACTTTTCAAATGTAACTCCAAATTAATCCAAATTTATTTTTTTGGATCAGAAATTAAATTATCTATTATTATAGAAGGTCAAATTGAATAAATAACTAAAGAATAAATTTTTATTTCAAAAATACACTCATTTATGTTAGAATTTAAAACTTTGAAAAATAAAAGAGTGTATAAAAAATATTTTATCTTATTATTTAACAGTAATAACTAATTATAATCTCAAATAAAAATGGGGATGATTTAATCTTAAACATATTTCTCTTAATTTATCATAATTATCTCTAAATTAGTGTATTTTGATATTATAACGTAATTTTCATAGAATGATAGATAAACACTCAAAAATATGATAACATGCATTAGAATGGAATGTTTTATGCCTTAATTTGCATTAATAATCATATATTTTTATGTATAATTTGCATGTTATCATGACCCTTAATAGAGGTGTGAATTTTAGAATAAACACCAATGTGATGAGAAAGTTGCCTATCTTTCATGGTAAGCCTTCTGAGGATCCCTAAAGACACATAGACAAGCTTAGCCAAGTGTCCTAGAAGATGTAATGGAAATGGAACTCTTTCATGTTATCCTTATAGATAGAGCTAAAACTTAGTGTTTACAATTAGGAAAAGAGTTCACTACTTGGATTGAGATGGATGAAAAATTTCTTAGAAAATATTATTCAATAGCGGAAACCACCCTCGTTAGAAAGACTATTTGTGAGTTTACCCAAGGCCTAGAGTGAAACCTTTCATGAATCTTGGGAAAGACTTAGAAACCTCACTGGGGAGTGCCCTCACCATGAAGTGTCTAACCACAAACTTACGCAGATGTTTTATGAAAGGTTAAGCCTACAAGATAGATATCTTTTAGATGCAACTAACATCGGCACCTTCATGAGTAAATTTAAAGATGATGCAATTAAATTAATTGAGACGATGGCGACGTATAGTCATCACAACATAGAAAAACCCTTGAGAAGAGGTGCCATGTCGAAAGGACAATTGATTGACACCAAGTTAGTCGAGACATGCATACTACAGAACCTTCTACTAGATCTAGAAGATGGTGAAGGCAGAGGTCTAGAACCTTGTACTGGATCGACTCAACATCAAAAATGGTTTTGAAGGACTTGCGCCCGTTACACTAAAAGAAGTGTCATCATGCACCCATTGCTCAAGACTTGATTACGCCAAGCTAGACTACCCAGTGATGGCGGTACATGGGCAAGACACAGTTAGACAAGTCCCACAAGTAGGGCCCAGTCAAAAATGAAGAATAAACTATTTGGGTACATATAAGAATTTTTGTATTAACCATGTTTTCTATAACAATCTTTTGTAACATGCAGGATTTAGGAGGAATACCAATCAGACGTATCCTCTGCCCTACAACACTAGGCAGAAAAAAATTCATAACCCTATGCTATTACAAAAAAGTCGAAGTACGTCCCTTAACAACCATCCTATACTCAAGCTCCATGGCAGAATGCATCGGTATCAGACCCAATTCTCATGGCAGTCTCACAATTGGTGGAGAAAATGAACTAGACGAGTTCACGCTTAGATGAGATACATGATTTCATTGAGAGACTAGTAAGAATTCACTGCTTAAACTCTGAACTTTTCTTTTTCAAAAATGGAAATGAAAAGCCTTGATCCGGCAATGAAGTGGATCATTTTGAGCGCAATATCGGTTTAGGTTACATGTTTTCTTCCAAATATTTTCTTGTAGCATTAGATTTTAATTTTGAACAGTAGATTAGTCAAATTTTATGAATCTTTAGTGTTTTATGTCTCTTCGTGATCAATTTTTCTACCTTTATTTCTCTGCAAATACTGATCAAAATTGAGCAATTGTTTATTCCATGGATTCTTCTTGAGTCTTCTTTCCATATTAAAATCCCTAACTTCTCAACTTAATTTGTCATTCAAATTGATCGAATTTCAAGAACATATAAAAATTTTTCCCTAAATCTTCATGGATTCGACCCTTATTCATAATTATATAAGTCAATTAGTGATTAAATTTTAAAATTCATGATTTTGGTATTTATTTTGTTATGAATTAGTGTGTTTTCAACGACCATGCAAACTTGTTTTGTCAACTCCATAAGTATCTTGTGGATGGATGACTGTGTTTCGATTATAACTTATGAATCCTTAGCCACGTGATCTCTAAAACATCATATATTGGATTCAACATGAAGTCCTCGAAGATGATTGTCTAGTTCATATGGGATCGTCCGCCGTCGATATTCAAGGAGATTGAGTCAAGGAATGAGATGCAATGAAATCTGTAGCTAAGGTAGAGGAAATATCAGAGGAATTCCTGATGATTTCCTCCTCACATTAGTACTAACTTGAGTGACTGATTAGGTTTTGGTAGTTGACCATACCTTAAGTTATTCTTAAGTATCATGCAGATAAAGGATTATACATACATGGTAACCAATGATGGCAAGGTTCTATACGCGAGTTCTTACATACTCTATATCTCTTAGAGTACGTGTTATAACTTGGCGCTCAACGGGCTGACAACTCAACCTATCGATTGGGTTAAATCAATCTTTAACTAATTAATCTATAAGTTGATTTTGATAATTAATATAGGTTGACAGATAAGGTAGTATTAAGTCTATCAAGTTATTAACTAGTAAGATATATGGACCTAGAGGTCACACACATAAGGTTTATGGATGTTGGTAGATATAGACATAATTATGAGGGTTTTTATGACTAATTCATATACCAAATATCTATAAATAGAGGAGAACAACCACAACTCAAAGTGCTCATACAAGCTTTGTGAGAATTCTCTCATTTCTTATCTTTTTCTCTTGGCAAAGAGCTTTGAAGAGGAGATGATGCAGGACGCGGTGGTGAAAACCCTTGTGCCTGATCAATGAATCTGAGGATGACTAAGGATTGCCGGTCAACCCTAACCTACGGGTAAGCTAGTCCAAGACCCTAAGTAAGAGACCCAACCTAAACCAAAGTACAGGCATGCATGTCAATCAGCGAAGTCGACTCCGGGTAACCCGGGGAAACTCGCGATGATGGGTAGGGTGAGATCCCCTCGGTCCACGTCCAGAGGCGTGGAAGTCGCTCGTCGTGGAGTAGCTCGAAGGCTGCAGCCCACGCGCGGTGTCGGACCTAATGTGCGCGACAAAAATCTTGAACCAATAATCGTACTACCCTATCTACGTCATCCGACGGCGGTGGAGACGAGCAAAGGAAACGCTTTGAAAAGTAATTGAACTTAAAAGGAGGGGTTGAAGCCAACTGCAGGGGGCGAGATGCCCGTCGGTCGCGAGCGAGGGAGGTCTTTCGCGTGCAGCTCAAACGGGGCGGTCGGCGGGGAGGGTGTCCGAGTCGGCGATGTCGTGGGCGCGGGAAGGTCGAAGCGCGATAACAGCAGTGGCCGCGGATTGGGGTCGCGAGGGGGTAGCTGTAATCCAGTGCGAAGGCGGGTTGCGAGGCGCGACGCCAATGAGGAAGGGCGGTAGCCATGTAGAGATTCCGGCGGGCCCACGAATAGAGGCGCAGAGGAGCAGCAGACCGGGCGTAGCAGGTCTCAATTGGTCATTACAAGACCACGTCGAGACGAACGAACAACGGATACTCGGGGCGGGACGCGCACAGAAGGTACACGCTGGTTCTCGCTTGAGAGCGCTTAGGGGGGGGGGCCTGGGAAATACCTGAGTACACGCAAGACCCAAGAGCGCGAGGATCTGCAGGGCATCCAGGGGTTTTGCGGATCGCACACAGGAGAATTGCTGGGTTTGCTTGAGGTGCAAGGAGCCGCGGGTGACGCACGGACGCGCCAGAAGGCACACTCAACGACGAATTTTGGCGTGGAGCAGGAGACGGGTTCCGGGAGGCGTCGATTGCAGATCTCTGTGCCGTCGGGCGTGAGTTGGCAGCCAGGGGAGAAGAACGCGACCTGAACCCAGTCGCGAAATGAATTCGCAAGGTGGACGGCGGGCAGCTGGACCAACGGAAGACGGAGGGGAAAAGGGTGGCGAACTCGTGGGGCGACCCACTAGCGTGGTGAGAGGGTGGAAGGGAGAAGTCGGCAGAATGATGACCTGGGAGGCAGCCGATTCAGCGGAGTGGGGAGAATGGAGCGGAATTTCTGCAGTGGAGTAGAGTTCGATGAATTCGATCCGGGTTGGGGGGAAGGTGAATGCGGTGGAGCGGCAGCGGGGCTTTCACACCCAAGGGTGAAGTTCGGCGAGGTGGGGAAATTTGGAGAATGTTTTGGCAGGGAATTCAGAGGACGCTCAACGCGAAGTTGGCAGTGGGGAAGGAGAGAGAGGCAGGGGACTTCCAACGGATTTCCGGTGGATTCCAGCTGGGTTGCCGACTGGAACTCACGGGCGCCTTCCGTCGGGGCGGACTAAGATTTAGGCTTACGGCAAGGGGGAATCACGACGGGAGGTGAGTGGAATTGTAAGGTGGATTTCAGGAGAGGGTTGTCTAGGCGTGGAGCGGGAAGCAGGCGTCGGATGAGAGGAATTTGAGCGTCGGGGAGGTCAGGGGTGAGATCCACGTAGAGGGAGATTCCGCGACGGATTTAGCGTGTGTGCAGGCAATGGGAAAATTTCGTGGTGATGATTCAGTGGGAGGTGAGCGGCGGAATTTCCAGGTGGTGGTCGTGTTGATTTTCAGCGTGACGGGAGGAGGGGATCGTCGGGAATGTTGGGATGAGGTTGGACCGGATCAAATTCGCCAGGGGTGACCGGCGATTTTGGGAGTGAGAATGGTCGGGAAGATTGAGGCCAGGGTTCCGAGGAATTTCTGGATGGGTGAGGAAGGGGAAGTTGAAGCGTTCGGCAGGGGAGACGGGAGGGTAAGTCGGGATGGGAAATCGGGGAGGGGGTGAAACCGCAGGGCCTGGTTCAGGGGAGTTCGACGGGAGATGCAGCAGGAGGGAGATCGGAAATGGGAATGGGAGGCCGGTGGTTGGGAGGAAGCGGGAGACGAACTGATGGGGAGGGCTGAACGAGCAGGGGAAGATGGCCGGAGATGGAGGTGGAGATTGGAGGAGCTTGAGGGAGGAGGATGAAGGAGGGATGCGCGTGGTGGGGATGGCGGCGGCGGTGGCGGCGGCGGCACGAGGGCGGCGGCAACAGCGGCTCAAGGGCGGCGGCAGCGGCAGCACAATGGCGGCGGCGGCACGATGGTATCCTCGTGGCTGGGGCAAGGAGTGGCGGCGGCGGCACGGAGGCGTGCGGCGGCGGCACGGAGGCGTGCGGCGGCGGCGGCGGCGGTGGTGGCGGCAGTTGGACTCCTTCCCCGGCCTTCCTTGAGCAGCCACTTGAGAGGGAGATCACTCCTTTCTTTCTTCAAATGACGGCTAGGGTTTGTGGGAGGGTCCCTTCCCCTCTTATAGAGCCCATAATGGGCCAAGAGGGGAAAGGGCCCACTTGAGGCCCACAACCCACACCTAACATGCTCATAGAAAGAAATAAGGTTCACAAAGAAAGATGGGCTTCACGAATGGGATCCCGAAAAGGGAAGAACCCACCCGGAAGCCTAAAAGGGAGAGGGAAATAAGCAAGGACCCGCTTAAACACGTGCGGGTCAAAAGTTCAAAATAAAGAAATAAAGATAAGCGGATACATCCGCGCGCGCAAAAGGCTCCTCCGGCGCCGTGGTATCGTGTCTTGGTGGCGAAGGGGGTCGTACGCCACCAGGAGATCTAACCATTCAAAGATCGTGTAAATACCACTAGAGGCTAGACACTTAAATAGCTTTATGAACACCTTCAAGTGAACCTTGTAAGTGTGTTTTCTTACACATACTAGATGATAGGATCATCTGCTCTTAGTACATTGGTCGTTTGAATATCCGATTTAATGTATTTCGTTGCACCAATATTTTAATCAAAATTTTGGAAGGCTTATTGACCGCACATCATAATATCTTTAATGTTATTTAAGGCATAATTCATGTCATTATAATGCATATTATCATGTATGTATGAAATTTTTGCATTCATGTCATTTATGTCATCTCACTCTTATGCTCTTTTTGTATTAATTTAGGGTTAATTTATTGCCTCTATGGTTTTGACCTTTTCCAAGGTCAAATGTTTAGAATTGACCATATTTTCTCAATTCTTCATGTTTTCAAGCCTTGAGTGATGACTTAAGTGGACAAAGATGAGAAGAAGATAAGGAACTTTTTAAGGTAAATCAAGGGGGCTAAATTCATTTGATTAATATTTATCTCGTCAATTCTGAATTACACATAACATGCAAAGAAAGAGGAGATGACGAGGATCAAAATGAAAAAATTCCATGTCAAAATGAGTTTTAGATAAAAATAGAAAAGTGTTTGAATCTCAGGTATTTTTCTAATTTTCATAAAAAAAATTTGGAATTTTGAAAAAAAAAATTCAAGCCCAAAATCAGCTAAAAGGGGGCCGACTAATGTGGCAATGTGCCTACATGGCATGGCTAGACAATGCAACTCGACGCGTACATAGTGTGTATTGGTACCCTTAAGGGAGTACTATTGCTAATGATACATTAATGCATAACGTGCTTGTCAAAAGACCTTAATGGCATTTTCTTGTGAAGCCAAATAATGCTTATTTTTCATATGTGACTAATGCATTCTTCTCTCTTGTAGAACACATGCTCAAAGAATGATGCTTCAATTGGCGACCCCAAAAAGAGCTATCTGATCCATGGACTAGTTCGTGAGATCAGGTTAACACTAGTAATTTTTCCTTTTTGTCTCATTAAATCACATGGTGATGTGGCGTGTTCTAAAGCGCCCCAACATTATCCTTGTCAACAATGGTTGACAGCATTTCTGCTTTTGTTCCTTTGTCGCGACAAAAAGTCATGGAATATGTGACAAAATCCTGGCCCTCAATCTTTATCAAGCCCAATTCAATGGGAATGATCAATCTCTCTCCACTTAAAGCCATCTTATGGCAAGAAAGAACCTGATGTTCATGATCTATCCATCCACAATGACTGATCCAATGAAAGAACCCAAAAAAACTAGGGTTCTTAAAGTTTTCTGGGTCGCCTCTAATATTGGCTAGCCAAAGGAAAGAGAGCTTCATACAAGAGTTTATGAGACCGTAGGGAGATAAAAGAAGGGTCACGATGATAAAGAAGGCTTAGGAGCGAGCAAGTTCTGATTCTTTTTTTTTTTTGCTTTGTGAGTAATTAATACAAATATATTTCAAAAATTAATTTGACATATTTGACATATGTTTATAAATATATATATGATATTAACCGTCCATATTCTATTTTCTTTTAAAATTTATATTTAATTATATATTTGATTCATAATTTTAATATATATATATATATATACATAAATAGAGTAAATTTGACAGTTTCAACATGAATGATGGGCAGTTTTCTGCCCTGTTCTCTTGGTTGTGTGAACACATTCGTGCTGCACAAACTGACACAGAAAGGATGCTAGACGCAACATTGATCCAGCTTTAAAATCAATGCTCTAAAAGCGTTCCCAACAGAGATCGCAAGAGAAACAGAAAAGGCAATGAGCGGCAAACAAAGGGAAAAAGCATTAGAAAGGCACCAAGAACAAGACAGATAGAGACTAAAAGCAATGAAGGGTACAGATAGACTAAAAGCATTGATTTCATTTGCACCCGCTATAAAAGAAGCCCCTTGACTGGGACTATTCTTCAACGCTTGTCTCTCGATTTTCTTCTCTTCTTTCAGAAAACTAAGATGCTAATAAATATTCAAGGAGATGGCAAGAAGAAACTGTTTGACCAAATGGTGCGGGCGTACATTGGATCAGTCATAAAAAACATAAGGGAAGATCAATGAAACAGAGGGAGTCGCCTGCGTTTGAACCAGTTTTACTGCATCTCAGGTGCTCATGGGCTCTGGGCTGGTGGCGGAGAGAACATCCAGCAGTGAAGCCTGGGCCTCCAGCTCGTCATGCCACAAGGGGTGTGTGTCTCCGGGGTAGAAATTCCGTGTTACGCCATCGCCATTGATCTTTTAAACATAAAAGTTTAACGAAACAGACGGGGAAAGCCTGATCAATTTATTCCTTCGCTACCACTTCAATAGTGTTAAGTGTAAAAAAACTCACAATGACAGTGCGGATGACTCCTCCACTAGCGCCATCTCGAGCCATGGCAAGGGACGCTGCCTTCACTACCAATTTCTATAACACAGAGGTCAAGTTATGAGTAATGGCTTACTGAAGAAAACTCATCCACACAATGATAATAACTATCATCAAATAATGAGAGGGCAAAAATTAGAAAAAAAAAATCCAGCTAATGATGGCATCTTCTTGTGCACAAATAATAATATATTTCTCAGATCTCATCAAACACCAGGGTTATCACCCTATAAACATACCTCGGCTTCATCTTTACTCAGTCCGTCCTTCCAAGCCTGGTCCATGAATCCATACAAATAACTAGATCCTGACCCTGCAAACAGATGGTAACACCAGAATCATAAACTCTACATAATGAATATACCAAATATAGACCACATAATCTCCAGTTTGAAGAACAAAACCAAATTCAAACAAAAGCTCTATGATGCACGGCTAAGTCTAAACTTCTAAAAAATTGTAGTCAAATAATTTGGATTTGAAACAACCTCCAATAGCGAATGGCTGCTTCAAAATTGTTCCGCCAAGAGGCACTGAATAGATTTGTCCCCCTTCATACTTGTCCCATCCACCAACAATTAGACCAGTTTGCAAAAAATTCTGAAAAATAGAAGTATAATAAATTCCTCAACCATCACTTCAACCTTAGCAGGTCATCTGCATGTAGCAAAAAAAAGAGTTTTGCAGGGTCTGATTGGATTATACCATAAATTTCAATGAAACAGAGATGGTTAATATAATCCGAGATCAGAAGAATCCAATTCAAGAGGAAAGAGCTACATAGTTCCAGACTTGGGAGAGGAAGGTTATGAATGTTCCAAACTTGAGACATGGAATAAGAAACAGGCTACGAATGGAACCAGATGACCAGGGAGAGAAGCTAGGTAGATCTGAGAGTAAGAGAGGGAGTCAGGGCAAGGGGTTCAGCTACAGATATTTCTGGCCCTGGTGATGTTCACATCCTTCGTTATGTACTTTAAATGAGCAATGGCGGATCTGTACCACCAAGGATCATATCAATTTGAATACCAAATTCCTCAACATGATTTGATACTTGAAAACAAAATATTAGCAAATTTTTACAAGAGAGAAAGAGAAAATGTGATACCAATAACTCATTCAACTTAAAATTAATATAGCTGACTCCAAAGTATCTCTCTCATTAATCACCTCACAGGCCAAGGGAAGAAACAGCACGTACCTTGTTCTCATATGATAGCAACCTGATAAGATTAGAAGCTACTTTCACAGTAGATGGCTGGCCTAGCTGTATCCTGAAAAAATATAGTAAAAAAAATGGTGACACCGCGGCACCTGAACTACTATTTCTTGGATAAAGAAGTATGCAGAACCCCAGGAAAATACAATCCTTGGAAGCTGATTGATTACTTTGGGCACAAACAGCAATTGCCACACAGAGATAAAAGCATATGGATGGGCAATGCCAGAAGATACTCATTTCTGAACCTAGACATATCCAAACATTTTATAAAAAGGGACAATACTAAAGCACCTTTCACGTTCCGGATATCGTTTTCTCAATAATTATCCAGTTAACCAACTTTACATACAGGTAAAGAAATATCTCACCTGCCCGAAGGCATGTTCATCCAAACTAGAAAATTTTCAATGATTGCATCAAAAGCAACGAAAAGATTAATGATGAAAAGGGTGGGAGTAAAAACTGTTAACCAGGGGGGAGGGGAGCCAAATACCAATCACGGTATCTGTCTTCTATTTATGATAGGAAAATTTTAAAGATATAGCTCCCATGAATAAAAGAGATGACGCAGGCATGCCTACAAAAGCCAGAAAACTTTACTCACGTATGCTGTTGAAGAAAGTAACGGACGTAATCAGAGACAACCTGAGAATCCGCAGCCTGAAATAGAAAATTTCACCAAACAGATGAAAAATCTCGAAATGGAAAGCTAGTGGTCTTAATGAATCCCTACATATATTATCTTTAAACCCTTAATGAATCCCATCAGAGTATTCATAGCCCATTTTCAGCATGATTATCTATTGATACAGCAGGATAATCCTGTAGAACGACAAGAATCACGGAAATTCGATGACCTACATGAATAGTGAAAAAAGGATAAACGCAGATCACGGAAAGTAATACAATGCCCTAAAAGGCCGAGAAGGTTTTTAACAGGTCAGACTTCTCCCCTCAAAATCAAAGTTCTTCATACAAGAACAGTACCTCATTGTGCACTTGCTCATCGAATTAACTATAAAGGAGAAGCCTTGATCAAATATAATTTGAGTACATCCAGCGACAAGAAGAGGAAAACATTGGCGATTGATAGTTTTGCTAAGTGGGAATCTCCCAGGACTTGGTCGTAAAAATTTAGGCTAAATCAAAAAAGAAAGATATATATTGCGGAAATCATCCAAAGTTTTGCAAACGTTAAACAACAAAATAACCAAATTAAAAACAAACGACGAGTCCCCAGTAGGATACAATTTCTGGTGACGGAAACTACAGATCAAATTAGAGGAGGAATGAGCATAAGTTTGTAACGAGGATGGGTCCAACAAGGTTTTTCCCGGACTTAAAACAGATTTGTTAAGGAGGGCTTACCGATCCCGAACGGCAGACATAAACATTATCAGTGAGCTGAGTGATTTTGTCGGACGCCCGGTTGGCGACATACATACCTAAAAAAGTCGAGCCCGGAAAAACCCACGTCCATTAGGTGAGTGATATGAGTGGTTTCTATCATAAATTCGATAAGGAAGTTTTTTGATGCATCACCTGTGCTGGTCCTGGAGTCGGCACCGAGAACCACGCCGCCATCGTAGGAGACTCCGATGATGGTCGTCCCCATGGAGTGCGGCGTGTTGATATCCATGTCGTGCAGCGGATCCATCGCAGGCCAGCAGCAACGAGGAACGGACTAGGAGGGAGAAGCGACACTACACTGCGAATGGGGAATGTTGCTTAGGCTTGTACCCGAAGAAAAGTCGGTACCAAGGATACAAATGCCTTTCACTTGGGTACGGATCCTATTAAGTCGGAACTCCGCAACCCACATTTTCACTTGTAAGTGGGCCTCGACGATATGGGCCTTAACTAGATCAAGTCATCAGTCAAATTTGGACTGTCAGATAAAGCTGGTCTGTTTGGACCGTCACATAAATAGATCATGTCATAAGCATCTTTGTCTAGTAGTTCTTTCCTATCTCTGACGGTGAGATAAAGCTGGGAGGTATGCCATTCATCTATCTAAGAGCACAAGGTTGAATTGCCTTCTACCGTTGCATGTCATTGAAAACTCACATCCACGTGTCAAAACAATTTCCAAACTCACTAATTTAGAGAATTAATCACAAATTCATTAGTATAATGGTGAGTAATAGTCAAATCCACAGAGAATTAAGAAAAAAATTTAGATATCTTCAAATTTTGGTCAAATTGGACAATGAATTAGGATGAGAAATCAAAAAAATTAGTATTTTAATAAATATAATTCATTAAAAATCTACGGAATTAAATATTACTCAATTTCGGCTGATATCCATTGAGAAATCAAATAGCAAATTGCGGGGAGGAAAATCAATCACGAAGAGAGAGAATTTAATAAAATTTCTAAAAATTAACCTAATCTTAGTATCCAAAATAAAATCTAATGATAAATGACGAAAGACTAGGACGAAAACACATAATATAACCTAAAATCATGCTAAAAATGATCCAATTAATCACCTAATCTAGGCTTTTCATTTATTATTTTTTAAAATAGATATTCAAAGTTCAAACAGAAAATTCTCCCTATTCTTTTGACAAAATCTTGACTTCAGTACTCCTTAGACATGGAATTGGGTCTAGAAGATTATTAAAGTAAGAAATTTATGGATTGAGTTGCCCAAAAGGTTTAATCAATAATAAAAAAAAAATCCAAGAATGAGTACATTGTTCGAAGAGAAGAAGTCTAAATAGGCCAAAATTACACGTGATCATTTGATCGTCGCTTTATCTTCAATCAACGGTCCAGATAAAATACATGGAAGGCAAATCGAAGCCTTTAAGTCGTAGCAATAGGATTTGCGATGAAGAGCTCCAATTTTGCCACATTGCATGTGAAGGGGAAGCGGCATTCAATCTCATATGTCCAACTGTGTGTCGATGCTTCACACCTTCGCAGAGGCGCTTCACATCCTAGCTGTTATAACTCCTCAAATCAATCACCTAGATTTATCCATTTAATAAAATGAATCGACGCCCAATCAGATACTGCCATGTACACCCTTCCCTTTCACTTAAGTGAAGAGCTAAGATTAAATGGCATTTCTTCATAACGATCAAACGCTCCTAAGCGTGCCACATCACTACATAAACTAAATAAAAACATAGTGATGGAGAATTATTTTGAAACATGAACATGAGGGTTCTAAGTGAACCTATCCTCCTCCTCCTTCTTATCTACCAATTTGAGAAATTATCCATTCCTTAAATGGATGAATAAGACCTCTCTAAATAAATAAAGAGAGTGTAGATCTTAAGGGAATTACCCTCCCTCCTTTCCCTATTTTACACTGATCCAAAGATTGACTTGGTCAAAAGAAATTAACCTTATCTTTAGAAACCTTGAGTGGACCAAGTCAACCACCCTTTTTACCGTTGATATAGGTTCCTAATTGTCTAATCCACAACCACCGTATCATAGGTACCTTGTATAGCTATGAATAATGATCTCAAGAAACATCCATAGGAACACCATTGTGATATATCCCTTCTTTCATTGAAAACCACCTATAGTTAGAATGTAGGAGAGATCTAAAGGAAGAACTTACCTTCTCATTTGACTTCAAGCCAAAGTCTTTGCATGAATATTATCATGCAATTATCCACATGAAGCAGCCTCACCAAGACTTTCAAAGAATACTGAATACACAAAGAGGACAATGTCTTGAAGAATATCCAGTTCATAGTGCTATCTTATAGTGCTCTCAAACTGTCTCATAGAGATCTTCATATTATACACCCTCTCTTACCTTGATGAGAGATCTGAAGACTTAGGCAGATTTTCCTGAAAGCGAGCAGGCAGCCAAGAAGGTCTACTCACACCATCTCGGATTATCCCAACTTCTATTATCTACGCATTACCTGAGGTGCCCGCAAGGAGGATAGCATGCAAAGAAGATCACACCGCCATCTCTCTATTTTCGTCTCTTTCACTCTCCTTTCTCTCTTCCCACATCCGTTATCTTATATTATATAATATAATAATCTCACCTCGGCCTTCTACGTATTTTCTCTTTTATTATCTCTTCTATCATCTCTCTATCTTCTATTATTTCTACTTTAACCGCTATTTATTTCATTTAATATATATTCCTTATTCTCTATCTCTTATCTCCTATACATACTCATTATCATCATCATTATTCTCATTCCTAAAATTCTATTACCTCTCTATTCAATACCCCTACATTACATACATTCATTCCTACTTGATATCATTCATAGATCCTCCCCATATTGTAGGATTTAGATACCTCTTCTAAAATATCCTACATCACATAGTCCCACATTACAAAAATGAAGAAAGTTTTTACACAAATACTAAAGCAGACTAATTGGTTAACTTATGCCCTTAAAGGGTGCTTAATCACTAATGGTGTATGCACACGAGTGCGTCATACGTGCACCACGTGGCATGCACATACACCACCATGTGGTGACATGCAAGCATACATGCCACATCATCGGCCATATCAACGCGGCCACTTTTTAAATGTTTTCAATTAAAATAAAATTCAAAATAAATTCAGAAAAATTCAAGAAAAATCCTTAAAATTAGAAAATTCATAAATTTCAAAATATAACTCCTTTTGAATCCATTTTTTGTTTCATAAAAGATTTAATAATTTTTCATTCTATGCATTTTAATTTAAGAAATAACAAGAGAATAAGTTTTAACCAAAAAATGTACTCATCTTCTTTGAAAAATAAAACTAGAACAATATATAAGGGTACATAAAAAATATTTCCTCTTATTATTTATATTTAAAACTCAAATCAAATATCAAATTTATATGAGGATAATATAATTTAAAATTTTATCTTTGATTTATGCATGATTATTGATAACATGCATTTATAACTTAAATTCTTATCCTAATTAACTCATATTCATGCTTATTTTATGTGAATATGATGCATGTTATCATACTTTTTAGGAATTTTCTCCATTGGTATGTCATTTTACTAAAGTCGATATTTATGCATAAATTAGGGATAATTCCATGCTTAATAGATGATTAATCTTTTGTTAAGTTTAAATTAATAGAAGTTAATCTCTTTTATTGAATGATTTTGACTTTAGTGCATGTTTTGAAAGATAATTTCAAGATGAATTTATAATTTAGAATATTTATTGAGAAATGAGTTAAGTAAATTCTAATTCATCTTGATTTCTTCTTTGAAAATATATTTTAAATGACATGATGTTAAAAATGAAGGAATTTGTGATCTAATGGAGAAAATTTGGATTAAAAATGAGTTGTATATTTTAAGTTATGAATTTTTGAAGTTTATATCCTTTTTCTGATTTTTATTTGATTTTTAAATTAATTTTTATTAGGTTTTTTCTATTAAAAAAATCGCAAAAAGGGGGGTAATTACCTGCAAGTGATGACGTGGCGAGCGGAGCCAGGTGGCACGCTGACATGGCACGTGGGACCACCGCGCGGGTGCGACGCGGCGTTGAGGCCACGTGGCAGAGCCGTGGGTGGCCCACGCAAGGCGCAGGAGGCGCACAGGGCGCAGACACATGGCAAGAGGCCACGCGGGTCCACGTGGGCGCCCGTGTGGGGCGCCACGTGGCAGGTGAGGTTGGTAGATGGAGGGCCCACGGGTTAGTGGGCCTTGGTTAGGAGTTTGGGGCGGTAATGCAAATGCGTTACCGCGCCCCTCCTTTTAAGCTAAATGTTATCCGTGTTTTCTTCCGTGTGGGACTATGTTCCCACACGGCTTCCTCTTTTGCAGGCGACGTGGCAAGAAGGCATGAGTTGGATGCGATCAGGACGGCGAAGATCGCGTGGACCCGAGTCCGCGCGATCATCAAATCAGGCACGTGCGCAAAATATAATGTAAGTGACGCGATCAAAGGGCTTACCTTAGGACACGTGGCGTCACGAGAATTGCCCGATCGTCATCAAATGAAGACCGCGTGATCGCGATGTGACGGCCACAGTGACACGCGATCTTCATCAGATTAGCTTGATCGGACGGTCGCGATATTTCACGAGTGGAGACAAGGCGTGGACGGTCGCGATCCTTCACGATCGGAGGCATTGCGTGGGCACATTGCGACCGCACGATCTCCAGCAGATGGCCCCGATTTTCCTCATACCTGGGCGCGACGTGGAACGCTCTGGATCCCTCGATCAAAAGCTCAACTTAATCCTCATCGAACGGTTGTCGTCTTTCACGAAGAACCACGATCGACGCGCGATCGTGGCCACGAGCAAGCGCGATCATGGTCTCATTTGAGGCGAAATCAAGGCCACGATCATCGCCTCGATCATGGCCATCAATTCCACCCCACGACCGCATCAAACGGCCTGAAATTTTGGGCCAAAATTCCCCTTTAAAAAGCGATGTATTCTCCCTTTGAAAACCAACTTTTGATCGATTCGTGAAGTGAATAAAGCGAATTTAGAGGAAGATCTCTAGTTCATCATGATCCCCCCGCATTTAGACTCAATTGCGAAGCAATTGGACCGAGATCGATCACGAATTTCTCCCTGATTTTATCGAATTTTCCCCTTGAATTCCGAACGTCCACGAGGAAGAATCCGAGCGAATTCGCGTCAATCCACAAGAATTGAAGCCCCATTCTTGTGGCAATCGGGTTAGTAGTGAGATTTGATCGATTATCAGGAGGTAATTTGAGTTTTTATTAGATTTAGAAGTTTTATTTTTCAAATTAGTTCTTAGTGTTCTTCATTTTCCCCAATTTCGAGTCCGAAAAGTTGCTGAGTTGGAAAATAGGATATCTCTCTGATTATAATTTCAAATCACTTGATTTTGATTTGATTGGATTCCTCTTTTCATCAGCTCTCCGTGGATAGCAAATTCATCAAATTCCGAGTTCATTTGACCCTCCAATTTGACGTTTGACCGAGGACTGTTCATCTTTCATTAGAAGTCAAACGTTCACTTTCAGGGTCAATTACTTTTAATTTAAAAATCAGAATTAGAAGATTTGGATTTCATTTGACTTGTCAATTTGATGATTTCCTTACAGGTGTTCATTTCGGGGATTTTCTGATATTTGATTTTCAATAATTCATAGTAAATCCATTGCTTATCCAAAAATCACGAATTATATATTAATAAATTCCATTTTCTCTCTAGTTTCCAAATATATAATTTTTGTAATCTTCTGACTCTATTTGATTTTCTAATTTTACAGAACACCTACTGTTGGTCAAAGTCAATGCTTTAACTTTGACTTTTGACTTTTCTTTGTCAAACCCGAGAATTAAATTCTTAAAACTTCTTATTTAGCTTATTTATACCATTTCCACTCATTACTTATTATTTTTACTTATTTAAAACCCCTTTTAAACCTAATTTTGACCAAGTCAACTCTGCAATTAAAGTCTACCCTGCTCTTTGTGGATCGACCCGATACTTACACATTACTTGATTTTATATCTTATCTTTGTGAGTTCGGTTTTATAAATTTTGTTTGACCAGTATTTTTGTGTTTTGACGACGCACGAAAACGCAACGTCAATTATCCTTTAAAATCATCATTTTGAGATTTTTGATGTAAATTGCATAGAATGATGAATATGCACTTAGAATATGATACCACCCATAAGAATGGAATAATTTATAATTTAAAATGAAGTAATTGATGGGATATGAGGTCAATAACTTTCTGAAATTTTGATGAAAACATCAAATTTAGTGGAATTCATTGAATCGGATATTCAAAACATTGAGGCACCAAGGACAAATGATCATATCATCTAATATGTGATGGGGACCACTCGCCAAGGGACATCGCGTTTAACGACCTGACCCGGTAACAGAACCTGAAGCTTTCGCCGAACTGGAAACAGAAGTCGAAGCGGTTGAAGAACAGAAAGGGCGCCCACGGCACCCGGCGAAACCGACGACCAGGTCGTCAGAATATTTCTATTTCTAGCACCTTTCCCTTTTTATCCTCGTTGGAAAAAATTTAAGTAGGAGGTTCCTCTCGACAAGGGAACCAACTCTAAATTCTAAGGAAAGTTGACGAGTTCATTCAGTGAGTAGCCGGAAGAGAGCTTCCGTGAGAAAGAGGGCCAGCTGTGAGGGCGCGACGTGACTCTGTTTACGTTTCTAGAGCCACTACCTCCCCCGTTCCACTCCTGCTAGCACCCAGTCCTTCGGACAACATAGAGTCACTATCGCCAGGCATCACTATCGACACGCATCATTTGGTATCAGAGCATGACCACATGATCGGGAACTGACTTCCAGACGGGAACCAACACCACCGGAAACCTTGAAGATATGTCGGACTGGGCAAAGGCCCTAGTCCGGAGTGTAGAAGAGTTTCGACAGACCCAAGACGAGACGAAAACTCAGCTCGAGTTTCTCATGACCCAAATTTTGGAACTCAAAACGGAGCGACTCGTCGAAGCCCCTATCCACGCGACTACACTCCCCGCCGAACCTTCTATACCCCGGGTCACCGAGGTCTGGGAGGAAGAACCACAATGGGACGCCGCGAAGCGGGGTGCCAAACCTGAGGTAATGGTGTTCGATGGATCCTTGGATCCAAAAAAATATATGGACTGGGAAGTGGGATTAGAGGAGTATTTCGATTGGTTCCAACTACCTGAGAGCCGACGAGTCCAGTTTGCACAGATGAAGCTTGCCGGGCAGGCCCGGATCTACTAGCGAAATCTGCAAGCCACGGCCGAGCGACGACACGAACGCCCGGTCTCCACCTGGGAAGAAATGAAGAGTTGAATGCGCGGGAGTTTTGTCCCCGCCTGTTATCGACCAATGATCATAGATGAGTGGCAACACTTGCGACAGGTAGACGGTTCAGTAGCAGATTACATCGCGCGTTTTGACGACCTCATGATTCGATGCAACATCGACGAGGAGCCAGTGGCTACTCTCGCCTGTTTTTGAGCCGGACTCAGGCCGAATACCAACGGGAACTAATTCTGCAGGAAATAACGACCCTCGAGAAGGCTTATCGCTTGACCACCAATATGGAGCTTTACTCCTCACATGCCCGAAGAACCCCCACCTCTTGGTTCTCGACCCCCGACACGGTATGCTTCCTTCCCCCTGTCCCAGCCATCAACCCTCTTAACCCTCAGCCACCCCCCAACACCCCGACCGACACCATTCCACCCCTGCCACACCCTCCTCTACGACTACTCCTTCCACCTCCCGTTTTGCCCACCGTGACCCACGCATCACCAACGCCTGGCGGATATGGAAATCGTACTAGATACTCGGCGACTCCCCAACCAAACCGAACTGTGGCGGCTACCAACCTCCTGCCCGAACGAACTACTAAAGGGCGAAATCAGGGGGAATTCGACCAAGACCTCCACCCGCGCAGTCACCGACTACGAGCTCGCAAGTGGCTTGCTTCAAGTGCCAGGGATGGGGCCATTTCGCATCCCAGTTCCCGTTTCAACGGCAAGCCACTCGTCCTGCGAGAGCCCTTCTCATCGAGATACACGATGATGAACACCCGCGGCCTCCCAATGTCACTGAACTTGCGACGGAGGTCTACGAAGCCGATCCTGATCTCACGGCTGGTTTTGAGGGACCCCCCGGGTTTATGGGATGCATCATCAAAGAAACTTGTCCGATGACACCCCTTGAGTGCACCATCGTGCTCGCTATGCCCCTGAACACCACTTCTGGAGGTTCCACTCCGACATCACCCCAGGTGCAAGGAGCTGAAGACCCTCTTCGCACCGCCATCTTCTTGACTGTCACGAAGATCGCCAACTCCGTCATCAAGATTCTAGTCGACAGCGGGAGTGTAGTCAATGCGGTCACGGCCGCCTCCATTCCAGCGCTCGGACTACGACCTGAACGACACCCCACACCCTACAAGGCCATGTGGATTAACGAAGTTTTTCTGGCGGTAACACACCGGTGCCTCATACCATTGCGAGTAGCGGGGTACGAAGCAGAGATCTGGTACGACGTATTGCCCATGGGCGTAGGGAGCGTCTTGCTCGGCCGGCCCTGGTTATACGACTTTGACGTGGCACAGTATAGTAGGGCCAACCGTTGTGTCTTCTACTTCGGAGGTAACAAGCATATTTGGCAGCCCTATATTCCACTGAATCAGATCGATGAATCTACGGCGACCGAGTCGCCAGCCCGGAGGCCGACTCCTCCCCTCCTCGGTATGGTCATGGCTCGACAATCTGTCAAGGGCCTGGAGAGCGACACTCCAATGTGGGCGGTCCAGGTGAGAACCAAAGTGAAAAAAACCGCCGCGGAAGGGTACCCCGCCTTCCTCCAAAAATTCGCCAACGTCTTCCCTATTGAGTTGACCGAGTCACTGCCGCCAGACCGCACTATTCAGCACTTCATAGACTTTATCCCCGGGGCGTCCCTTCCCAACCTACCTCATTACCGGTTGAATCGCGCGCAAGGCGCCGAGCTCCAACGGTAAGTGGAGGATTTACTCCACCGCGGCCTCATACGCGAGAGTCACAGTCTGTGCGCAGTCCCTGCCCTCCTCGCCCCAAGGAAGGACGGTACCTGGCGGCTATGCGTGGACTGTCGGGCGATCAACCAGATTATGGTACGCTACCGATTTCCCATCCCCTGCATCGACGATTTGCTCGACCAACTCTCCGCAGCGGAAATATTCTCCAAGCTTGATCTGCGAAACTGACGTGTCGTTTTCGTGCGTCGTTAAAACACAAAGACGATGGTCAAAAAAAATTTATAAAATCGAACTCACAAAGATAAGATATAAAAATCAAGTATTATGAAAGTATCGGGTCGATCCACAGAGAGTAGGGTTGACTTTAATTCCAGAGTTTACTTGGTCAAACTTAGGTTTAAAAGGGGTTATAAAGAAATAGAAATAAGATAAAATGAGTGGAAGTGATATAAATAGACCTAATAAGAAGTTTTAAGAATTCAAATCTCGGATTTGACAAAGAAAAGTCAAAAGTCGAAGTCAAATCATTGACTTTGACCAACAATAAGTGTACTGTAAAATCAGAGAATCAAAAAGGGTCAGAAGATTACAAAAATTATATATTTGGAAACTAGAGAAAAAATGGAATTTATTGGTATATAATTCGTGATTTTTGGATAATAATTGGATTTACTATGAATTATTAAATATTAAGTATCAGAAAATCCCCGAAATGAACACCTCAGAGGAAATCTTCAAATTGACCAGTCAAATGAAATCTAAATCTTGCAATTTATATGTCAATGGATAGCTAAGAACCAGAGAAATCTAAAGAGACCAAACTTATTGAATTCTGATTTATAAATTAAAAGTAATTGACCCCGAAAGTTAACGTTTGACTTTTGATGAAGGATGAATAGTCCTCGGTCAAATGTCAAATTGAAGGGTCAAATGAACTCAGAATTTGATGAATTTGCCATCCACGGAAAGCTGATGAAAAGAGGAATCCAATGAAATCAAAATCAAGTAATTTGGAATTATAATCAAAGAGATATTCTATTTTCAAAATCAGTGAATTTTTGGACTAAAAATTAGGAAAAATGAAGAACACTATGAACTACTTTGCGAAATTAAAGATCTAAACCAAATAAAGATACAAATTACTTCTTGATAATCGATCAAACCTCACTACTAACCCGATTTCTGCAAGAATAGGGCCTCAATTCTCGTGTACTGAAGCGAATTTGCTGGGATTCTTCCTCGTGGACGTTCGAATTCAAGGGGAAAAATACGATGAAATCAAGAGATGAAATCGTGATTATCATGCTTCAATGGATGCGTCTCTACACACTTGGAAGCAGAGGATCACGAGAACTTAAGACCTTCCTCGAAAACTCGCCTAATTTCTTCACGAGTCGATCAAAAGTTGAAGAACAAAGAAGAAATACATGGCTTTTTAAAGGGAGAATTGGCCCAAAGATCATGGGCAATTGACACGTTCGTGGGGGCGGTTTTTCAAGCGTCGTGGAAGCGATTTCTATTGCATGGCTTTGTGGCTTCAAATCCGCAGCGAATAAGCTTGAATTTTCGCTTCGATTTTTGCTTCAAAATGGTCGCGATTTTCGCCACGATCGTGGTCTTGGTCCTTCGTCGATCGCCTGTCGGTCGACTGGAGACGAATGCCCGACGATCCCACGACAGAATCTCCTCGATCGCGGCTCGATCGCGCCACGATCGCGGTTCGATCGGGATGCGATCGTGGAGTTCTTCCACGATGTTCCGCCGCCGTTGGATTGAACTTCAAGTGATATGGATGGTCACGATGGCGCGTCACCGTGGCCGTCGGATCGCGATCGAGAGGGGAGTCAATCGCCAGCCGTCCATCTGTGAAGATCGCGATGAAGACTATTGCGAACAATCCGGAGCGTCCATCTTGCGATGCCCTCTCCACCGTCTGATGGAGATCGCGTGGTCCTCGTCTCGACGAAGATCGGACGCTCTCGACGCTTCCACGTGGCGAAAGGTAAGCCCTTAGATCATTTCACTTACTCCAAATATTCCACACGTGTTCCATTGATGATCGCGTGGACTCGGGTCCACGCGATCATCATCGTTCCGACCGCATCCGACGATTGGCCCTGCCGCCACGTAGCCTGCAAAACAGAAACCGTGTGGGAACATAGTCCCACACGGAGGAAATAATGAAAGGTTTCGCGTATAAATAGGGGAGCCCCCTTATTTAAGCATAGCGTTACCGTCCCCCAATGTTACCAGGGCTCCACTATACCCGTGGACCCTCCACCTACCTGCCTGCCACGTGGCGCCCCACACGGGCGCCCACGTGGACCGCGTGATCGCGTGGCCTCCTGCCACGTGGTCGCGCCACTGTGCGCCTCCTGCGCCCCGTGCGGGCCACCCGGGCTCTGCCACGTGGCCTTAGTGTCGCGTCGCACCCCGAGGCAGTCCCGCGCGCCACGTCAGCCGCCTCCTGGGCCCGCTCGCCACATCGTCACCTGCGGTAAGCTTACCCCCTTTTTGCGATTTTAACAGGGAAATTAATCTAAAAATTCATTTAAAAATCAGATAAAATTCGGAAAAAGGGCTAAAACTTCAGAAAATCATATCTTAAAATATACAACTGCTTTTTAATCCAAATTTTCTCCATTGGATCACAAATTCTTTTCTTTTTAATATCATGTCATTTAAAATACATTTAGAAAGAAGAAATCAAGATGACTTATAATTTACTTACATCATTTCTCATTAAACATTCTAAATCATAAATTCATCCTAAAATCATCCTCCCAAACATTTACTAAAGTCAAAACTCATTCGATAACAGAGATTAACTTCTATTAATTTTAACAAAAGATTAATCATCCATTAATCATGAAACTATCCCTAATTTATGCATAAATATCAACTTTAGTGAAATGACATGCCAATGGAGAAAATTCCTAAAAAGTATGATAACATGCATCATATTCATATAAAATAAGCATGAATATGAGTTAATTAGGATAAGAATTGAAGTTATAAATGTATGTTATCAGAAACGGATACCACCAAGTGCGAATCCACGCGGGAGACGAATGGAAGACGGCCTTCAAGACCAAAGATGGGCTCTACGAATGGCTCGTGATGCCCTTCGGCCTCTCCAACGCCCCAAGCACCTTCATGCGTCTGATGACTGAGGTGTTGTGACCCTTCGCTGGTAAGTTCGTAGTCGTCTATTTCGACGACATTTTGATTTACAGCCGATCCCCCGACGAGCACGAGAGTCATCTACAAGCGGTCTGCACCAAGCTTCAAGCAGAAAAGCTCGTTGCCAACGTCAATAAATGTGCATTTCTGCGCTCCTCAATTACATTCCTCGAGTTTGTCATTTCCGCTGCGGGCATCGCCGTCGATCCGGGTAAGACCGCAGCCATCCGGGACTAGCCAATTCCGAGATCTCCATTCGAGGTGCGGAGCTTCCATGGCCTCGCCCAATTCTACCGCCGATTCGTCAAAAATTTTAGCTCGCTAGCCGCTCCCCTTACCGACCTCCTCAAGGCGTCCCAATTCGAGTGGAGTGCTCCTGCCAATCGAGCCTTCCAGCAGATCAAGATTGCACTCCTCCCGGCGCCGGTCCTTCGCCTACCTGATTTCAACAAGTTATTCGACGTCGCGACGGACGCCTCCGGCTCGGGCATCGGAGCAGTACTATCCCAGGACCTCCATCCGGTGTCCTACTTCAGCGAGAAGCTCAGTGAACCCAAGAGCCGGTATACCAACTATGATCGGGAATTATATGCCATCGTCCAAGCCCTCAAATATTGGAGACACTACCTGCTTCACCGGGAGTTCACACTCTAAAGCGACCACGAAGCCCTCCGTTTCCTATATTCACAAAAAAAAATTAAGCGCTCGGCACGGCCGATGGGTGGAAACGCTGCAAGACTACACCTTCTCCTTGCGACATCAACTGGGAAGCGATAATCGAGTGGCCGACGCTCTAAGTCGTCGAGCGCACACTCTCCAGATATCGCAAGCAGCCATTACCGGGTTCGATCGCCTCCCCCTTGTATATCAAGATTGCCCGAATTTCCGCGATCACTGGGCCAAAATCGTTCACTATGCCGCCAATTATCGGAGTATCGGGTTTGACGCTGGCTTCCTCTTCTTCCGCGATCGTCTCTATGTCCCCTCTGGATCCACCCATGACTTCCTCATTTGGGAGCTCCATGGCGGTGGGCTCGCGGGTCATTTTGGCATCACTAAGACCACCCAGGCGCTGGAACGATGATACTACTGGCCTCACCTACGTCGAGATACTCGAAGGATGATTGGTCGGTGCACTATCTGCACTATCGGCAAGATGACGAAGCAGAACTCAGGGCAGTATCTACTCCTCCCCGTACCCGATTCACCTTGGCAAGAAATCAGCGTCGACTTCATCTTGGGCTTACCCACGATGCGGCAGCAGCTGGACACCATCCTGGTAGTCATCGACAGGTTCAGTAACATGGCTCACTTCATCGCATGTGCTAAGACCGTAGATGCCGCTCACACCGCCCGACTCTTCTTCAACGAGATTGTTTGTTTACATGGCGTCCCGCGGAGTATCGTCTCATATCGCGACGTTCGGTTCACAAGCACATTCTAGAAGATACTCTCGCATCTCATGGGGACGACGCTCAAGTTCTCGACCGCATTCCACCCTCAAACCGACGGCTAGACGGAAGTCACCAACCGATCCTTGGGCAACCTCTTGCGCTGCCTTGTCCAAGAAAATACAGCCTCTTGGGATGAACTCCTACCGCACGCGGAATTCTCCTACAACGCCTCCAGTCACCGCGCCACGGGATACTCCCCATTCCAGGTTAACACAGGACGTAACCCGAACTTGCCCATCGACCTCGTCCCCCTCCCCGCACTGAAAGCCACTTCAGCAGAAGCCATCAACTACGCCACCGACCTCACGGAGATACACTAGCAAAATAAGGAATGGATCACCGCCTACAACGCCAAGATTAAAGGTGCGGCTGATGCACGACGCCGACCCCTCACATATCAAGTCGGCGATCTGGTGATGGTACGACTCTGTCCTGAACGCTATGCAATGGAGAAGGCCCACAAGCTCCACCCCCGCGCGGCGGGACCCTTTTCAGTTCGGCCGGTTGTCAACCCCAACGCCTACGACGTCGCGATACCCCCGGAATGGGGAATCTCATCGACTTTCAACATCGGCGATCTCGTGGCATACCAAGATCTCCATCTTGAACCCGGACTATCTCCATACTCGACGGAGTCGAGTCTTTCCGCATCGGCAGAGAATGATGGGGACCACTCGCCAAGGGACATCGCGTTCAACGGTCTTGACTCGGTAACAGAACCTGAAGCTTCCGCCGAACTGGAAACAGAAGTCGAAGCGGTTGAAGAACAGAAAGGGCACCCACGACGCCCGATGAAACCGAAGACCAGGTCGTCAGAATATTTCTATTTCTAGCACCTTTCCCTTTTTATCCTCGTTGGAAAAACTTTAAGTAGGAGGTTCCTCTCAACGAGGGAACCAACACTGAATTCTAAGGAAAGTTGACGAGTTCATTCAGTGAGTAGCCGGAAGAGAGCTTCCGTGAGAAAGAGGGCCAGTCGTGAGGCCGCGACGTGACTCCATTTACATTGCTAGAGCCACTACCTTCCCCCCCCCCCCCTGTTCCACTCTTGCTAGCACCCTGTCCTTCGGACAACATAGAGTAACTATCGCCAGGCATCACTATCGTCACACATCAATATGTATGAGAAAACATAGTTATAGGGTTTCCTTGAAGGAGTTCTTGAAGTTATTCAAGTGTCTAGCCTCTAGCGGTATCCACACGGTCTCCAGATGGTTGGATCTCCTCTTCAAAGCTCTTCACCAAGAGAGAATGAGAAGAAAGGAGAGAATTCCCACAAGGTTTGCATGGGCACCTCTAGTTGTGGTCATTCTCCCCCTATTTATATTCATTTTGTATGAGGTTTTTTCATAAAAATCCTCATAATTATGTCTATATCCATGATAAGTCGCCAATCTTAGTGATAAAATATGCTTTGTAATGAACTTCCTATGCAATTCTTTATACTTAGATGCATGTTTTATCCACATTTAACTATGAAATGGGGATTTTCATAACTTCTAAACCTTGCCTTAAATTATGCATAATTATGTCTT